>JAJTWQ010000288.1:0-322576 GCA_029007595.1 Solanum commersonii | reverse complement strand
CCTTTATTTCCAAAAGCCCTTTAAGTCAAACCCACAAAAGGGCTCGGAAAGATATCTAAAACCTCCGCACACAAAAGAAGAGTCAATCTAGACCAAAACTCGACATCTCTGAGCTAACCACGCGACGAAATTCTCATCCGAGCGCGTTTACTCGCATGTTGACCATAGTCAAACTTATGTCAAATTTCAAAGGCTAAAACGCCTAATCGCACAAACTCACACTGAAAACCTCGGGAGGTGACCGGACTGTCAGTCCCAGCAAGTCATAAATGACTTGGGGTCGCTATAGGAACGCTCTAAACGACATTCAGAAGGCAAGACACAGAAATGACCTGGAGGGTCATTACATAGGCACATAGCTGAACTGAAGTAAATGTAGCAATTCCAACATATTATATTCTACTTTTCCCTGTTTGTGTTTCATAACCATTCCTATGATAGTTCTGTATCGAATCTGTCATAAACTTGGGCATTTAAATGTTTAGTAACTGGCCTCATTATGGTCCAAGATATGTACTTTGAGTTGCTATCTGTAGTAAGAAAACTAGCCTCATTTTGTCACAGTTGTTGATATACAACATGGTGGAATCTCCAAATAATATAGATCCCTTTTAATGCAACTTTTTCTACTTTATGAGAAGAGGACTACTATTTTATATTGAATTGCATCTTCTGAGTTAAGTGTTTTGCTTCTTTGAGCAAGATAGGCGAAACAATTTTGACGTGTAAAACGCGTAGTGTGCCAAGTGACATCTCGGTGTATCTGTAATCTGACTTAGTTTTTATTGAACTCAAGGCCATATTAACTCATAAAGAAGAAGAAATGACCCCAAGATTCCTTGACTAATATGCACTTTCTCATTAATTAAGTCTAAAATAGTCCATTAACAATGCATTTACCTAATTTAGTCACTTAACTATCCAAAACCTTATCAGGTTTAGTTCTTTAACTTTACACTTACCGGTGTCCTTTAGTTAAGAGGACATAAATTTGAGATAGTTAATGGACCAAACCTAATAAAATTTGAGATAGTTAAAGGATTAAATCCAATAAGTGTATATTATAAGAGACTATTTTAGATCTACTCCAATAGTTTATGGACTATTTTCACAATAAAATCTTCACATAATACATAAATACATCATTTAACTTGTCTTCAACTCAAATTGTGCACAAGTAGACAATTAAACTTGTATAAATTGAATAAAAAAACACACGCATCCTACGTGACATCCTACATGACGATTTGAGTCTCACGGGTGTCCTACGTATATTATGTCACGTAACTTATATGTTTATTTATTTAATTTTATACAAGTTTAAGAATCTATTTATGCAAA
This sequence comes from Solanum commersonii, assembly GCA_029007595.1. Taxonomy (NCBI): domain Eukaryota; kingdom Viridiplantae; phylum Streptophyta; class Magnoliopsida; order Solanales; family Solanaceae; genus Solanum; species Solanum commersonii. The sequence continues at coordinate 321,235 of JAJTWQ010000288.1, read as the reverse complement.
TTCAAAGTTAGAGAGGGTAAATATGAAATGAGGCAAAATGTAGGGGCATTTCACTTCATTAAATATGCTTAGTTGGCTTTACATGTCAGCCCCCACATCAAAGTTGCTCAACATCATCTCGACTTTTTTCACCCCTATAAATAAAGTAAACGAAAAAGAAAAATCAGTTGAGAAGCAAAAAAATCAGTTCAAAAGAATCGTTTCCACTGGGAAGAGAGTGTTTCTTCTTCATTTGGGTTGGGTTTCTGCCTCTCATCAAATGATTCTCAGGTGAGTGCTTAAATCACAGCAATTTCTTGAAGATTTTTAGTTAAATTTGGGCGAGTACTCTACTTTCTGCATACAAAACTGTTTGATTCATTGTCTCAACCATAGTCAGAATCTCCATTTTCCTTATAATCTGAAGAAGATGAAGAATGCAAGACGAATTACTGATAATCCGTATCTTGTCAATGAAATTCTTGAGGGTATTTTTTTAAGATTACCAGTTAAAACTCTGCTGCGATTGAAGTGCATATGTAAGCGCTATTGCGATCTGATTTCAACCCCCTGGTTTATCACTCTGCATCGAAAGATCTTTAATTCAGAACCTTATAACCATTGTATCCTTGTCCAGACTGGGGAGATAAATCGTTTGATCCGTATACAAAATCCTGGCTGCCTGATAAAGATTAATGAACCCTGTACGTCTAATTATACTGTTGTAGGTTCAATCAATGGCTTGGTCTGTCTAGTTACTACTACTGGTTCCCGTAAATTGATTTGCCTATGGAATCCTTCCATAAATCAATTCAAGATGTTCCCTCCTATGAGGCGTCGAATGACACGCTACATTGATGTTAGTATAGGTTTTGGATATGAAAAAGATTCTGATGATTACAAGGTCATGAGGGTTCTAAGCTACAAAACAGTTTGGCCACCTACTACACTTCTTGAGGTTTACTCAACCAAATTGGAATCTTGGACAGTATGGAAGTTTGATGTTCACTTAAAAATGAGTACCTGCCGCTGTGATGTAATTGTTGAAGGGTTTACTTACTGGGTTGCCAAAGACTTGGATGAAAGTACTGTTCTTGTCTCATTTGATTTGAGTAGTGATGATCTCAGATTAATTCCAGTACGGGAAAGTTTGATAACTGAATCTCAAAGTTTTGAGGCCACGAACTATCATGGGTCATTTGCATTGCTTGTATACTCTTCACCCAGTGAATTCAAGGCGTGTCTTGAGGTTTGGATGGTTGAAGATGTCTCTGCAGAGGCGTATAGATGGCAAAAGAAGTTCACGTTTCGCATAGATTTTGAGTTTTCAAGGCATTGGGGTCTTACTGGTGGAGATATAGTAGTTAAAAATGCTCCAAACATGCCGTTCTTGTTCAATCTGACAACAAAACAAATGAGTGTAATAGGAATAAATCCTATTCTTTCACTTTTCAACTATACCGAGAGCCTTGTATCAATTGAGGGTTTCAAGCGTATCCGCAATCAACAGAAGGTGAGAAGGAGGAGGAATGATTCACTTCCACAGAAGAATCAGCAAGACAGAGCTAACAGGCACATAGCTGAACTTAGGGATTTAAATGTGTAGTAACTGGCCTCGATATGGTCCAAGAAATGTACTTTGAGTTGCTATCTGTTGTAAGAAAATTAGCCAGTTTAATGTGCATTTGTCACAATTGTTGATATACAACATGGTGGAATCACCAAATAATATAGATACCTTTTAATGCAATTTTTCCTGCTTCATCAGAAGAGAACTATTTTATATTGAATTACATCTTCTGAGTTTAGTGTTTTACTTCTTTGAGTAAGATAGGCGAAACAATTTTGACCAGTAAAACGTGTAGTGTGCCAAGTGGCATCTCGGTGTATCTGTAATCACACTAAGTATTTTTTGAACTCAAGGCCATATTAACTCATACAGAAGAAGAAATGACGCCAAAATTCTTTGATTAATATGCTCTTTCTTGCAGGGTCCTGGCATCTAGTTTCTGATCAGATATTACATTGGAACTGGACAATAAGCAACCTTCATCATATGCAGTTGATTTTGCCCCCCTTTAACAATATGTTTTTTGCTTCAGATTCGAGGGTTGCTCGAAAGGTCAAACCAAAGTAAAAGCTAATAAGACAACACAGGAGGCTCTAAGAATGGAGCCTGAGTGTATCTCCACGAATGTGTTTGTCCTTCATAAAGTGTGGGCCAGGGGCATGTAACCATTGCCAAAATGGAACTTTTGTACATCAAAATATTTGAAAGATATACAAAAATTTACTATAAAAATAGACTTGCTTAAATTTCAAAATTCGAAATGCGTCATATAAATTGAGATGAATTGAGTATTAGGTAACATATGCATCTAATTACATAAGAATGTGACTCTTTATACGTTTTGACTGCCAAACTAATGTTGATTATACAAGTTTTGCAGATTGAGAGAATATTTAATCATTTGTCATTCGACAAAGAAGTCATTTAAATAGACCGATTGTTCATCATTTTCAACTTGTATTTTTGTAAGCTTAAAATATGGAATACTCATTACAATGCGTTTTTAATATGGCTTAGAGAGGGTGTTTCTTCAATCAATTTTGCTTGAGCCCAACTTAAATCAGCATTCAAGGCAATTTCTTAAAGATTTGGGCCACTGTATTTTCTGCATACAAACTGTTTGATTGATTGTCTCAAATAAATAAAGGCAAAAGTATTCATTACCCCTGAACTTGAAGCTTTTTATTCGGTGTATACCTAAACTATATTTCGTTTTAATTATCCCGAACTTGTTTATTCCTCCATCGCATACACCTTTATTATCCACCTGATGTAGAAATTGACAACACACTCTACTAGGCGCATGAGGAAGTTATTTTTTGCCATGTCATAAAGCTACAATGGTAAAACAACGTAAAATCTCCATTTTTCTTTAATATTTGACATATTTTAAACGAAAAATAGGGCAAAATGTAAATGAAAAGTAAAGGAAACAAAGATTAACACTTACTTGATAAGAATTTCAGACAAATTTGAAATTTAATCGACCAACTTCATGTCTAGAAAACCCAAATCCCGAAGGAGTTCCGCAAAATCAACCTGTATTCAAAAATAACTTTTAAACAATGAATTTTAAATTTAAGAAAAACTATCCAATGAATAAATGACATGTAGCATTTTACCTAATTATTTTAACTATTTTAAAATCTATTTTGCAGCAAGCTATCCCCTTCCCTGCAACCCCCGCATCCTCCCTTGCAACCCATCTTCTTCAAGATACTTTTGTAGAAACAACCCCAATCTCCACCAAATTTTTTTAATCCAAAATTAATTTGTTTTATTCTCAACAATAAAAGTCTTGTGCTGGCATTTAATCTGAGTTCTCCAGTACTAAACATTAATTTCTTGAAGATTTTCGGGTTTAGTCCGGAAATTTTAGTGAGAAGCTTAGTCCGAAAGTTTTAGGTGCAAGGCCTAGGTGAGAAGGTTTGATATTTATTTTTTTTATCTAGGTGACTATTATTTATGCGGTGGAAATCCACATCACCACATTTGTCGGTTGTCGCGCACGTGTAGTCACAATAGGAGTAGGTGGACAAAAAAGTGTACGTGATGGAGGAATAAACAAGTTCGAGGTAATTGAAATGGAATATAGTTAAATATACACTGAATAAAAAAAGCTCTTCAAATTCGTGGATAATGAATATTTTTGCCATAAATAAAAGATGTAAATGAATCAAATAAATAATTGGCATGGAGTTTTGTGTATTAGACAAGCAATCAATGTATTCAATGATGGTGCTTTCATGCACCTTCCAATCAAGTGGAGAGTCGTTAAGAGTGAGGTGGATTGCAATCTAGATAATTAACATTTCTAATTAATCCATTATTCTCTTTATAACCACATTAAATAAAAATGAATACTAATTTCTTTACCTCTTACACGTCTCTTGAGAAATAAAAATAAGAAAATATAAGTTGCCTTCAAGTAACTTCTTATATTTATATGTCTTATCTATCAACATCAAAAATTAATAGTGGAGGAACTTCCAAAAGAATTAACTTAAGAGCAAAATGAAACGGAGGAAGTATCATATTACTGTTTTCGCATTTAGCTGAAAAACAGGTATAGTATATTCCTTTTCATCTTTCTATACCAGCTTTGAGACAGCTTGGAGTAGCAAGATATTGCAAACACCAAAGATTACTGTTTGGGGTAAAATAAATTATATTCTCCCACGGACAATTGTATGTTGCATTTTATAGGATAATAGGAATATCAATGTCCACGATAAGAGTTTTTGTGATGTGAGGACTAACCCAAAAAGTCAACATAAGAATATATTACATGTTTGCATGTAATAACACAAGAATGTGACTCATTATACGTTTTGACTATCAAACTTAAGTTGATTGTTCAAGTTTTGCAGCTTTAGAAAATATTTTGTCATTTGTTGTTCAACAAAAAAAATCACTGGAATGGACTGATTATTAACTTGTATTTTTCCGTTTAAAAGTGTGGGGTATTCATTACAATCTGTTTTAATATAATATATATTTATTTTTATTTTATTTGACTTGGACACACGTCCAAAATTAGCACATATAACAAATACATAAGCTTTTATTAATTATATTAACACGGATTCTGGTGCAGTGGGTCTGCTTCACAATTAACTAGAGATTTCATGTTGGGAGTGCTACCCCCAAATAGATCCTGCAATATGTGATCCTTATTTAGTCGGGACTCCAATACGAGTTCCGAAAGCTGGGTGGAAAACGGGAAAAAATAAAACCTTCTTAATGTAGTGGAAAATGTGGTTCGAAATTTAGGTTGAGTGATAGGCTCAGTTCCTAGTTGCATGCAGTAAAGGTGGTCCAAATTCAATAGGTTTCAGTTCCCAGTTGCTGCATCTTGAATTTTAATGTGGATGTGGGTTTGTTCAAACTTAAATGACTTAAGTCATATGCGGCCTTTTTAAAGTTGTCCGCTAATTCACTTTTACATCTTAACTAAAGCTAGTATCTATTGAATACCTAAATTATTAAAAACGTGTATCTATTAAGCACAAAATACTGATGTGACAAAAACGTGTTCTTCACTTTCCATGAGCATGTGAAGATACCCAAATAACATTTTCTTTTTTTCCCGAAAAAAATACATTTTTTTGCTTTATTTGACCCTTGACATTAATTAATAAAGAAACCAAAAATAAAATTAACTAACAATTAAATCAAAAAAAAAAAAAAAAAAAACGTCTTCTTTCCAGGATGATGCCTCAACAATTTCCATCCAACATCATTCCACCATCTCAGTACTTACCAGTTACCTCTCATACCACCCCACCCCTCCAACTTTCTCTCACCCTCTCCAATTATTCTTCTGTTTTTTCTTCTTTTTCAAATTTCAAATATTTCGACGAAGCTCCATTTATTCCGATGTAAGAAAACTGTATCAATTCTTTTTCCGGTAAAAATGTTATTATTTCTTGTAACTGTGATAAATTTTTATTAATCGAAAGAAAATGATGGCAATGGTAGGAGGTGCTGCCATGCCGATGAAAGGGAATGAAAGAGTGGGGCGATGATTTATTTGTGTGTCGGCGCCGACTGGAAGGGCAAACAGTCTCAACGACGGGAGGGTGGGGGCGTTAATTAAAAGTGTTAATTTTTATTTTCTAAAAATACTTTTGGAATATTTATTTAGTTTTTTAAAAAAAATTGAATTCAAGTGTCACATGTCATTATTTTATTGGTACACCTATTATATATTTGTATTTGAGCTACACACAATTTTATTTTTCAACTGATTATCCTTTTGTGTCTAATAGATATAAATTTCTTAAGCGTTAAAGTGTTCATCATGTATCTAATTATAATCGACTAAATAAATTATGCGAATAACTTTTGGGGCGCCTGCATTTAAAAGCGAGTTTAATAGTCAAAGTGATATTTTTTAGACCAAAATGATACGTATGCTTTAATGATGGGATAGCACGGTAGTAAGGAGCTCATAAAGATGGACAGTCAGTATGAATTTAATACTCCCTCGGTATTTTTTTTATTTGTAAAATTTTGACTTGACACACTTATTGAGGAAATATTGATTGGTATTGCAAATTTACCAATTTACCCCTATTAATTGATAGGTTCTCAAATATATTTATTCACTATATTTTTGAAAGACATTAACTTAATGTTAATAAATTAAAAAAAATAATAGAAAAATAAAATAAAATTATCCTTTCTTAATTTTTATTAAAAATAACAGATAAATGTAAATAGGAGCGGAGGGAGTAGATTTTTGTAAAGTCAAACTGACAAAATATGTATAGAAAATTTCACAACTACTTATCTATACATTGATAATCCCACATGACCTACCCTCTGACTTTCATAGCAACTTTCTATTTATAGCTAAATGCTGCCTGAATACTTATTTCCTTATTTTTATGTGCAATCACATGGAGAAAGCCTACTCATTCTTTTTCTTTCACTTCTACTCTTGCATCTCTACTTGTTAGAAACACGCATTAGCAAAAAACATAGTAATTAACACAGATCAATCAGTTCTACTTGCATTGAAAGCCAGTTTTACTCTAAGCTCTTCTCATCCCTTAACTCAAAATTGGTCTTCTCAAGCTTCAGTTTGTGATTGGATTGGAGTCACTTGCGGTTCTCGTCACCATAGGGTGATCGCACTAAATATATCCAACATGAACATTTTTGGAAACAATATTCCTCCACATTTGGGAAACCTCTTTTTCTCATTTCTGTCGATCTCAGCAAAAACTATTTACATGGAGACATCCCGCAAGATTTGTCTCGTTTAAATCGATTGAAGGTGATGGATCTCGGTTACAATAATTTCAGCGGAGAGATTCCAATGTGGTTCGGTTTCAATTCTGGTTTTATTTCAAAGTTAGAAACTCTGAGTGTGAGAAACAATCTCCTTCAAGGCGGTATCCCCAAGGAGATTGGGAACCTTGAGAATCTTAAGGACTTGATTTTAGAATAAAATCAACTTACTGGCTCTATTCCACTCTCCGTTTCCAACATTTCCTCTATGGAAACTTTAGGTCTCTCGGGTAATCAATTAACAGGGAGTCTTCCTGTAGATATATGCCGCCGTCTTGGAAGAATAAAGAGAATATCATTAGTTTCAAACCATTTGAGTGGTTACATTCCATCAGGTTTGTCTAACTGCACAGAATTGTCCGAATTGTCATTGGCGTACAATAACTTCAGTGGAAACATTCCGCCAGAAATTGTCAACTTGGAGAGGCTTGAGCTTTTAAGCCTTGGGGGAAACAACTTGCAAGGTATTTATTGAGGGTGTGCTAACTGTTACGTCAATAATGGGCAAGTAAAAATGCATGGAGAGGGTACTTCTCTCAATTTGAATAACATTTTATATTTTAGCGCGCTCATAATAATTGCCCATGTCCTAGCCTTTTCTATTAACAATAAATAATACTTGTTCCGTTTTAACTCTCAAAAATAACTTACAGGCACGATTCCAGCAAAGATTGGTAATTTAAGAAAGTCGTAGCAATTACATTTGGAGAATAATCACATTGTGGGTTCAATACCGCACACTATCTCCAACTTATCATCACTATGGTGGCTTAATTTGAACACCAACAGTTTATCAGGTAATTTTCAAGCAATGTAGTCCTGTTTGGTTATAGGGATCACTATTACTCCTCCATCATGCATAGAATTTGGTATATGAACGAATGCAATCAAGCATAATCTTCATGAAAGTTGGAACAAAATAGAAAAATAGCATTGATCTGGATGTTTTTGCTCTGTATTATGTGGCAGTGTTATACCAAGAGAGTTTGGGGGACTTCACAAATTGAAGGTACTTTATTTGCAATTTAATCGATTGAGTGGCTCCATACCAGAAGGGCTCTTCAATATCTCTACGCTAATGGCTATTTCACTTCTCACTAATAACCTTTCGGGTAGTCTTCCATCTGCTTCAGGCTACTGGCAAACAAATCTACAGCTTTTGAATCTTGGTGATAACAACATTGGTGGAGTTATTCCCACCTCAATCTCCAATTCTTCAAATCTATGGGATTTATTGCTTAATGATAACAAATTCAGTGGCCAAATTCCTAACTCATTGGGGGATTTGAGGCATCTTGTATATCTGGACTTGTCCAATAATAACTTATCATTTCCCCGTCTAAGTATCTTTGCTTCCTTTGCCAACTGCAGAAATTTAACAAGCATATGGTTAGCGAATAATCCTCTGAATGGTGTTCTTCCGGATTCCATTGGCAATCTCTCCAAAGCTATTGAAATATTTGATTTATCTAGTTGTGAAATTCGAGGAAAGATACCAGTAGGAATTGGTAATTTAAGTAACTTAAAACACTTTGTACCTATTCGGCAATGACTTGACTGGATCAGTGCCAACAACGTTATGTGATTTACCCATTCTTCAAGGATTACGTCTTGACAATAATAGGTTAAATAGACCCTTGCCGGAGTGCCTTTACAAATTGTCATCGTTGGGCTTGTTTAATTTGTCATATAATCACATTTCAGGTCCGATACCATCTAGCATTGGCAACATTACCTCTTTGAGAAATATTTATCTAAATTCAAATAGGCTCACTAACATACCCATGAGTCTATGGAGCCTCAAAGATCTTTTGGTGCTTCACTTGTCGAATAATTCTTTGGTCGGTTCTATACCTCCCGATTTTAGCAAGTTGAATGCCATAACATCCATAGATCTGTCCAGGAATCACCTTTCAGGAAGTATTCCCTCCACAATTGGAGACTTGCAGAATCTACTTTATCTTTCTTTGGCTTATAATGAGTTACATGGATCTATTCCGGAGTCACTGGGGAAAATGATAAGTTTGGAATCAGCGAATCTATCCAATAACATTCTTTCAGGTATGATCCCAAAATCATTAGTCACTTCGATATCTGAAGGATTTCAATGTATCATTCAATAGATTAAAAGGTGAAATCCCAAGTAAAGGACCCTTTCGCAATTTCACCTCTCAATCTTTTATGGGAAATGAGGAGCTGTGCAGGGATTTGCTTTTTCAGCCTTGTATGGCTAGGTCTTTTCATCATTCAAGGATAAGAAAATTGCTTCTGCTATACTTGTCCCACTGGTAGCTGCAGTAGTGGTACTTGGCTCCATCATTGTGTTGATGTTAAGGAGACGTCGGAATAGAAAAGTTCCAATTCAAGACGAATCCTTTGCTGCAACAACACTAGCCAGGATTTCATACATTGAAATTGAAAGGGCAACTCAAGGGTTCAACCAATGCAACTTGCTAGGCTCTGGAGGTTTTGGCACTGTTTACAAGGGTATGTTTGCAAACGGGATGACTTTGGCAATCAAAGTGTTTAATTTACACGTTGAAGGTGCGTTAAAGAGTTTTGATGCTGAATGTGAAGTTTTACGCAACCTTCGTCATAGAAATCTTACCAAAGTTATCAGCAGTTGTACCAACTTGGATTTTAAAGCGTTGCTTCTTGATTATATGCCCAATGGAAGCCTAGAGTTGTGGTTGCATTCTGATGATCGCTTCTTGATTATGATCCAAAGACTAGACATAATGATCGATGTTGCATTTGCTTTGGAATATCTCCATCATTGTTATGGAACAGTGGTTGTACATAGTGACCTGAAGCCTAGCAATGTCTTGCTAGATGAAAAGTTGGTTGGACATGTGAGTGACTTCGGCCTGACCAAGTTATTAGGAGAAGGGGAATCAATTGCTCATACTAAAACACTTGCTACAATGGGCTACATTGCACCAGGTAACTTTCTTTTAGTCCTTTTATTATCACATATAAAGTGTTTAATTACATCACATTAGAACTGTTAGAAAATAGCATACACAGCGGAAACATTTCAGAATCATACATCTTGCATGAGTATAGACAACAATCACAAATACGTATCACATACAAAGTATGCTGAAAATTAACTCAGGATTACCTCTTGAAGCGTGTGCAAATATCTTGAAGTAAATAGTTCTATGAAGTAAATTCGTGGCCAGTTCTACGGTCTTCTAGAGTGATCCCAATTAACAATTGAACTCTCTCAATACTTGGGGCACTTCTTCATATGTTTCAGGCCGGTGAGATGGAGTGCGGAATAAGGATTGATTTCATTGTATCCATTGTAGCCCACCCCATCTACCTATTGTCGGAGGTCAATTGTTGCTCCCTCTCTCGAGATTGCAATCCCTATTGAGTCGGGAAGGAATGAGTAATGGGTCGGGGAATCGGGCATCGGCCCTCTTGGATCCGGTAGGAGCAGGAGTAGGTAAGTTAGTATCGATCCGGTTAAGAAAAGAGAATTTTGTTGATAGAGACGTTAGATCTGGAGGAAGCATTTGGTCACATATCCCAAAACCTTCACGGGTGTATTATCTTTCTAGATCAGAAGAATCCCTACTTATAGAGATTTTTTCCTAGTCCAAAGAGGATTCCTTTTCTTTCAAGAAAACCAAGAAACGCACGTTTCTTTTTCCAAGAAGAAACACACTTCTTTTTTCTTTTTACCAGAAAATAAGATTTTGAGTTCTAGTTAAATTGGGCACTGGAGGGACCACATAATTTATTACCGAGGCCTCCTAGTATGGAAATAATTTCAAATAATTAATTTGAATTATTCTTATCATAATAAATTACAAATCATTCCACTAGAAATTCGTAATTGCACTCCTTTATTTATATTTCGAAATTCACCATTAAACACTTATGTAATTCCCCATGTTATGATTACAGATATTAATCAATAAATTAAATTACTGACGAATTCAATTCAATGATTAATTTCCTTTAGAGCAATACTTAACTTATTTCATGTGCCAGATTCATAAATCTACCGGCCGGGTTTACACATGAAAACTTATAAGTTTCTCATAAAAAAAGTGTATCATCAATCTCTATATTGAGACATGGATTCCATCAACTAACTAATTATTTCACCAATATATATTATCATCATCCAATCTACCAGACATATTGACCCATCTCAGAATCTCACCTTTTAATAAATCAAAACGATAATTAATATATACAGATCATAATCGTTATATCAAGATTAAGAATATAAGTACATTTAACAGTTTAGAGAATATGTTTTTATCGCCGCCTAAAACATCTATCTCTGTTCGGTCCCGTTCAATACATACAAAATGCATTAGCACGAGAAGTTAGAACTATACCATTCTCATAATCAAGATAAATTACATTTAATCCCATGCTACAATCTTTCTGATGGTTTTGTCCAAATATCCATCTACGATTGTGAACTATAACTTTTAACTTATAAGAACCGATGATTTAATCTTCTCTTAAACTCTATATACCAAATCATCTACTATATAAGTTAAGGACACATATATGACAATTGATCTATTTGATGTAACACTTTATTGAATTGAATAAATGAATAAACAATTGTTCAATAATAATACTATATCAAAACGCATGGTTAATAGTATATCCTAACAAGAACTCAGTGACAGCCTGAGTGGATAACTCAAATAAAGAAAATGTATTATATCACTGATTAAGCATGAAAAAAAGGGTATTGATAACATTGAAATATGACTATGGCAATCTCTATATACATTCATCTGCGATGATAAGAAAAAGAAGCATGTGGTCATGTTGTTTCAATTTTTTTAAAACCAAATGTTTCCTTCAAAGGAGATTAAATAGATAAGGCGAACGAACATAGAGGGGGGTTATGCCTAACCTCTGCAATACAAGGACTGAGGAAAAAAAAGGGTAGTTCTACATCAATTAAGCATATAAAAAGATTTTAGAGCAAGCAGAGGAACTCAAGCACGATAAAATAAAGTTGTGTCTCTTCACTATTGCTTACTTTCTCTTAAATTATGTTTTAAAGTGAAATGGCCAAGTGAGCTCATAGATTGAATCCGCCTCATATCATCTGCCAGAAGTCATTTCGTTTCAATTGATAACCTTACACTTGTTTTAATCCCACCCATTATACCTTTAAGTTTTTCAAGTGTTTGCATACTCAAGGTGGATTCAACTAATTTTCATATCTAGCATATATATATATATATATATATATATAATTTTCTTTTCTTTATTTGGCTCGTCAAAATACTAATTACTTTGGTACATTGCATCAGAGTATGGATCAATAGGATTAGTTTCTCCAAGATGTGATGGGTACAGCTACGGAATCAACTCATGGAAACTTTCACAAGAAAAAAGCCATATGATGAAATGTTTCAAGAAGATTTGAACATGAGGAGGTGGATCTGGAATTTACTACCTATCGCACCAGATGATATCATTGATCAGTGGCGGATCCAGAATTTTAAGGTCATGGGTGCTCCCTTGACTACCATCACAAAATATAAGTAAACAAATTTATGACTTGTCATAAAATAGACAATCAAATTGAAACACAATAGCAAAAAATATTATTACAATAAAATTACAATAAATATTATTTTGAATAACGAAAAAGAATTTATTTATTTTTATAAAAAAAATTAGGAAAAAATAGCAAAAGCGAAATAGAGAGAGTAAAAAGAACAATCAACACAAAGGAGTGAAAAATAAAAGGTCTAAATGAAATAGATAAGTCAGAGAGGGGATCGAACCCAAGATGCAGATGCAACAAACAGCCTTAAACCCCGACAATTGACCACTAAACTATTTGACAGCTTGTGTACTGGGTGCTCACGGTTAAATTTTATATCTTTCTTTCGAATTTTTATATAAATATATATAGTTCGATACGAAATTAATGGGTGCTCGAGCACCCGAAATGTCCAATGTGGGTCCGCCCCTATCATTGATGACACCTTATTGGAACCTGAAGAGATTGATTTTAAGAAAAAGTTGCATTGTGTGTCCTCTATTTTGGAGTTGGCATTGAATTGCACAGCTGAATCTCCTTATGAGAGGCCAAACATGAAAGATGTCCTGGCAAATATCAATAAGATCAAACAAGAATTTCTTCGCAGATGATGTAACAAGGTTTATGCAATGGTACGTATACAACTTTTGAAACATTCTAATGTCATATGGAGAAATTATTGTCTTGTGAATAAATGTAGATGGTTTTTTTAAATTCAAATCCATCATCCAGGCTGCATTAACTTCTGATGCTGGGGAGGTTTCCCTATCACGAATATTAGAATCCGAAAGGTATAGTGTTGAGCTGGTTTCAATCATTTACAGGGGTAAAGTTTAACCGTGGTCTATAAGCACCAATAAATTGACTTAGCTTGTGCAAAGAATTCTTATGGAAATTGGCTTTAGTAAAATAAACCTTGAGATGAAATAGAACCTCACTGACAGCTATTCTTTTGTTACCATATATAGCCTTCCAAGTTTCCAACAGATAAAAGCACCTATAGCTTGAGTAGCAGTCTTTAGAGCTGAGTTCCTTAGTGTAAGACAAACTGTTTACGCTAAGCAGATTATGCCTATCCATCCTGATGCCCAGTGGATCCCCAAAAAATCTCCAGACTGTGGAGGCTGGTCCAATGTGGATAAATATATATGGTCTACCGTTTCATCCTTTGGCATTCTACAGCAGGATCACCGGGAGACAATTAAAAGACCAAAGTTAGTTAATACATCATCTATAGGGATTTACTTATGGTGATCTTTCTGAGTTTGAGGGAAAATTTCTGAATATCCCAGCTTTGTTATTACTTTCTGAGTTCGAGGAAAATTTCTCCAGTGAGTAAAATAAATCAAGAATTTAGAAGGAGAAGGACCAACATTTTTGCCTACGGAAATTTAGTTATGGTGACAGTTGAAAATTAATATACTCCATGTTGAAAAGTTAACTACTCAAGTCTCTATTACTACTATAGTAAAGTATATTTTTGTGGGGAACATCCCATGTGCCAAACTTTGATGAATCTCACAATGTCAAAGGGTTAGCAGATTTGGAAGATATTGGAGATACATGTGCTGAATTTTTTTCTATCTTTCCTCAAAAGTCAAATGTTGGTAAGCTGTGAAGAAGAAAAACAAATTGTTTTTCTTTTGTATCATATTTGGAGGCTACTCCATTTTCTACTATCTTATAAAAGGGAGTTTAGGCCCAAATATAATATATAATATTCAAGATTGGGACTTTTCCCAATCTTCAATATTATATATTATACTTGTGGGACTTTTAAAAGCTTTTATAATATAGTAGAATATATATATATATATATATATATATATATATATAAAAAGGGAGTTTAGGCTCCAAATATAATATATAATATTCAAGATTGGGACTTTTCCCAATCTTCAATATTATATATTATACTTGTGGGACTTTTTAAAAGCTTTTATAATATAGTATTATATATATATATATATATATATATATATATATATATATATAGTGACATTTGACACAATAAAATTCAGAAAATACAGAAAATACAGAAAATACAGCTGATACCACAAAATTACAGAAAATACAGAAAATACAGAAAATACAGAAAATGCAGAAAATGCAGAAAATATAAAATAACAGAAATTCAGATTTTTGTAAATCCTACTCAGTACTCCCTCTTACTCGTGTCTAGTCATGTTTATCTTATATATAATTCCCGTTTTTCCTTTTTTTTTTTTTTTTTTTTTTTTTTTTTTTTTTTTTTTTTTAGTTACTACCCCGTTCATCTCTTTCCTTTAACTTGTATTCTTAAAAACTTCTTCATTAACCCCACCCCTAAATGGCCAACCAGACGTCCCCGTGATTGTTTGCGGACTTTTTTAAGGCCTTAGAAACATCCTAGGAATTTACGGGTTAATCTATCGTTGTTATTAAGAAGTTAAAGGTCTAACCATTTACTAAGGGTAGTGTTATACTACAAACATATTTACATATTAAAGCAAACATGATTTAAAACAAACATATTTAATATATTCCACGGGAAAATTACAGGAAATATAAGAGACTTACATGACTTAGACGGAGAGAGGTTTTCCTTTCGGGAACCCCGACTTACACTTACACACTTAAAACAAACTTTTTTACAGGCTAGATATTACAAGGGGGATTTTAGGATTGTTTGGATGTAGTTGTGGAGACGGTTTTTCTGAACATTGGGAAGGGGAATATGTTGTGTCTTTTTCTGGTTTTTCTTTCTTGTTCTTCTTAAGTGTGCAGGAGTGTCTTTATATAGAGGTTGAGGGGGAGACTTAACATAAAACGTGGAAGAAACTTAATGGCCAAACGTGGCCAACACACTAACCATAAAACGTGGAAGAAACCTAATGGCCAAACGTGGCCGACTCACTAAAATAATGAAATAAAAGGTAACGGTCTAAAATTGGCCGACACTTTTAGCTTAAATAATTCATGCCGGGTACACATTTGGGCCCCATCGCACATGCATTATTTTTGCTTTACAAACTTTTACACAAAATAAGACAAAGACGCGTGCTTATCAGTTTTTTCCTTTTTGGAGGATAGTGATAAAGTAAGCACTCACACGACAAATGTGGGCATACCCACATGGCACACTTTTATTCATACTTTAAATTATTTTTTTTTTTTTTTTTTTGGTCTTTAGGTGTCAAGATTGTGCAGCGTTACCGAATCAAAACTCATTCCCGAATCATCATCTTCATTGGGATTGTGAGCCTCTTCATAGGGATCTTGAGCATCTTGATAATACAAATGTTCTCTATAGTCTTCTTCTCCTGAGCTGTTGGATCTGATTATGTTATTATTAGTATTCCTTCTTGAACTAGTATTATTTCTGTCTTGTTCTATATCTGGTACTAGCCTGTCTCCGCTTGGATCTGGATTTGGTGGAGTAGTAATTACATGCTTATCTTGTCCCTGTTGAAAAAACTGTTCTAAAGTCTTTTTTATTATGCTCTCTATTTTATCATGCTTTTTCTTTTTATGGAGCATACTCTTTTTTGTTATTGTCTCTGTCTGAGTAAATGATCTGGGTAACCTTCGTCTGGATGAAGAACCTTCACCTTCACTTTTTGGCAAAGTGACAGCCATAAACGGGTTTGATGTGTCTTTACCGGCTACCGTTTGAACCGGACTAGCTGTATCTTTATTATCCGACACAAAGGATCTTTTTGCATTCGTTGGGAATGCACACCCCGCTCATCCATTTTTTCGAGAGATGGAAAACTCTTTTCCGAGGTCTCAGGTGCGGTGTCAATCTTCTGAATAGAATCTTTACCTTTGAGTGATTTTATCTGCTCCATTAGTCTAGTGTTTTCTTGGATTAATGCATCCACCTTTGCATTTAATCTTTTGAAGGCCTCGGTCATTGAAGAACAATGGTCACAAAAAATTATTTTGTCTCGTGTCTTTTTGGATATTGTATTGAGGAGTCTTTGGGGATTTTGTCGAGGGTCGGTGAGATATAGTAATTTGGACCAAGTATCCCTCTTGCATAGTCTAGTGCTTCAAAGAAAATCATTAAAACCTTTAAAAAGAGGAGTTTTAACTCCGTTTATAGACTCTACTACTTCTATCCATGTTTGAAAAACACCGTTAGTCTTACCATGTATTACCACATAATATTTAAATTTATTCTCTCTACTTTTGTCTGTAAAGTATTGACATAAAGCATTTAATGAAGCTATAAAATATTTATTGTCTGTTTTATTATATGCCATCCATAAATTGTCTACTAAGCATTTCGAGGTTTGTCTAACACACATTCTGGCAATTGTCTAAAGATAAATTTGAATTCGGGTAACATATTAAATTATGCTTACCGAAGTAAATACGATCCATCATATCTATTGATGGTGTCTGAGGTCTAAATTTCATGTTACCTAATACAGTCTGAGCGTATGTGTCTGATGTTGAGGCTACTCCTTTGCCTTTGTCTATTGAACTTGTTGGTCTCATGCTCTTCTCTTGCTACTAGCTTTTTGATTTATTTTTTGATGAAATTTAACTATTGCTTCGCAGTCTGTTCGTACTAATATCTCATTTTTATTTAAAATATATAACTTAAAACTATTAAGACCATATATTATTGCTAAAACTTCAGCATCTATACTGCTCATATTTCCTTTTTCTTTATATTTTCCACTTTGATAAGCACAAATTTTTTCGTCGATTTTGTCGCTGTATTTATTGGGTCTGGCTTTTAAAACGGCTCCCCAACCTTGGAAACTACCATCGGTTTCGATTATTAAATAATCAGTTTCTAGTGGTATACTTAATTCTGGAATATTTTTAACTTTTTCTTTTATTTGTTGAACTAATTTAATGTCTTCTATATTAAAATGTTTTTGCCCTTTACTACCTGTTTTTGAGTATAGGGGTCCTGCTATTTTTCCTAAATCTTTAATAAAATTCCTAGCGTAATTTACTAGTCCTAAAAATTTTTGTAAATCTTTTGTATCGTCTAATTTATCTGGCATATCTAATACTTTTGTTGCTATATGTGGTTGTAATTTTATTTTACCTTCTCCTAATGTTACTCCTAGGAAATTTATATGGTTCTTACATAATTCCATTTTCTTTTTACTTACTATTATTCCATTTTTCACAAATAATCTAAACACTGTCTGTAGATGTCCTAAATGTTCTTTAATATCTTTACTAAATATTAAGATATCATCTACATATACTAAGACAAACCTTTTATAGTCTCCAAATATAGTGTCCATTTTTCTTTGGAATATTGGAGGGGCAGTTTTTAATCCAAATGGCATAGCTAACCATTCAAAATGTCCCTCTGGGCATGTGAATGCTGTCCATTCTATACTTTCTTCATGCATTTTTACCTGCCAATATCCTGACTTACAATCGAATTTACTAAATATTCTTTTTCCTTGGATTCGATTGATTAATTCATTTTTATCGTGTAACTTATAAGCATCAGTTCTTGTATTATCATTAAGTCTCTTGTAATTAATTACCATTCTTGCTTTACCTCTTACTATCTCACTATGATTTCTAACCATAAATGCTGCTGATCTATGTTTTGATGTAGACCTTCTTATTACTCCTAAATTTAGTAATTCTTTTATTTGTATACTAAAATCTTCCAAGTCTTGATTAGTTGCTTCAATGGCAGCTGTTTTTATTATGTATTCAGGGTTTATAATATCTAATTTACATACTACCTTATTATTTTCCCAATATCTTAAAGGTTTTTCTCCTATTATTTCCATTTCGTCTAATATTTTTACTATGTTTTCTAAGTCTTTAGGACTTCTAATTGTACCTATCTTGTTGATTCCTGTTTGGAAATTATAAAATTCATTTTCCACTTCTATTAGAGTATAATCTTTTTCTCTTATATCATACTCTTCTTCTTCTTCTTCTTCGAATTGTTCTGTATGACCTACATTTTTACAACATTGACTTTTATCTTTGCAATCTTTACAACATACCTGTGTATCATTTTCAGAAGTTCTTGGAGATATATCAGCTTGTCTTCCTTTTGTTTCAAATTTAATTGTTTGTATCGGTGTATAAGTAAGATGTTTAAAGAATATTACCCCATCTCTTGTAATTAAGGTTCCTCCGTTATTTTGTATCATAAATTTTAATCCTAATACAAAATCTACATTTATGTTTAGGTCTCTTACCCATATCTTGTCAAGTGTATATATTGGTTTATAAAATTCATTACATGTATTAATAAAACTTACCTGAGTCTTTCCGATATAATGCTGGTAAGTATTATATGTTCCATCCATTTGCATTGCTGCAATTGGCTTTTCTAAAGTTCTTATTAATTTTTGTGGCAAAATCTTTTTATTTATTATACTTCCTGTACATCCTGTGTCTACTAATGCTAAAGTTTCTAACTCAATATCTTGTATTTTAAGTCTGGCTAGTACTTTAATAGTAGTGAATTTTTTATCTTCATTACATATTAAATTTTCATAATGATTTACCATAGTTTCTATATTCATTAATTCTGCTTCTTGGGTAGATGTGTTATACATCCTTTGTTCTTCAGTTCTTTGTACTGATTCTGTCATATTTTCTTCACATGTTTGTTTTCCTTTTTCTAATAACATTACCTTTTGTTCTAAATCATTTATCCTATTTTCTAATGTTATTATTCTTAAGTTTATTGTATCGTTACTTATATTTCTATTTTCACGTCCATCTTTTATTTTTATTTTTAATAGATTTTCTATGCATGTGATACATCCTTCAGCATAACAAAATTTACATTTCGCTCTTTTTTCTCTACTTGGGTACCATTTACATAGAATACATTGGTTACTGTCTATTCCTTTATTTTTTTCAAATTCATGGGTACATTCTTGTAAAATATTCATCATTGTATTTATTTGTAATTCTTCTAAGTCTATATTTTTAAATTCTAACCCTATCTCATTTATTAATTCTTCATTAGCTGAATCTGACTCATCAGATCGCGTTGTTTCTTCTATTTCTACACTTACTATCGAATATATGCTTTCATTGTCTGACATGTATTCGTCTACATTTATCAAAGTTTCTTGGAAATCTTCTATTAGTTGAGAATTTCTAGTTCTACTATTATTTCTTTTAGGGCATATATTTGCTAAATGTTCTATACTTCCACATGTGAAACATTCTAGTTTATTTTTATAATTTCTATCATTTCTATATTTTCTAACATGTCTATCTTTATTTAGATAAGGCTTTCTGGCTGAAGATTTTCTTAAATAGTATTTTTTATTATACGGCTGATTATAGTAGGGTTTATATTTCTTGTATCTTTTCTTAGGTTTATTTTGTCCTTTATCATAACTTTGGGTTGTATACATGACATTCTTGCAGAAACTCATTTCATTCTGTTTTAGTTGTTTCTGTATTTGTATATTTGTGCATTTTTCTGTTAAAACTTCCATTATATGTTGTACTTTGTGTCCTATAGACCATTTGCCGTTTGGATTCTGTATTACTCCTTCTCTTTTATACCATCTTTCTTCTATTTCTCTACCTAAAGCTCCTGGTAGTTTATTAAATAACTTTTTTCCTAATTCTTCATCAAAAGAATTTCCACTAATTGTACAGTAATAATAATAGTCTTTAAGAAAATTCTTTATGTGGAACCAACTTGTAATACTTAACTGTTCTAAGTGTATCAAAGCATTTCTTTGTAAGACTACTAAGCCACTATTTGGGTCTTCTCCTGTAATTAAACTATGTATTTTATTTGTAAAATTATACGGGTTTGCTCCCAGGTTTACTAAAGCTTGGAATTCTTGCGGGAAATTAGATTTATATGCTTCCCATAAAGCCTTTGCAGATTCTCCTAAAAAGGTTTCCATATATTTATACATTGTTTCTGCGTCTGCCTCTTGATATGTTTTTATATAGTCTGCTACTACTATTCCTTTCCATAAATCTATTACTGCATTCCACATTTGAGGATCATGTGCTGCTATATTTAATATTTTTCCTTTACTTCCTCCTTCTTGTAACCGAATTGGTTCTTCTATAGGCATCCTTCTACCCATTGGTCTTACATTTTCAGTTACTGTATCTGGATTTACCCTATAGACTCGTCTTCTTGGTACATTTCCTATACTTGTGTCTATTGTATGTTGTTGAGCAGTTCGTTGGAACGGACTAGCACTTGAACTAGTAGATTCCATAAGCTCTTTTTGACTTATTATAGAATTTCTTTCTATTTCATCTTCACTTTCATACATTTTTTCTAGTATTGCTTCAAGGTTTTCTATTTTTTCTTGGTTATTATATTCTTTTCTGTATCCTATATTATCAGTTCTAAATTCGCATGTTTTAAAGTGTCTGTCTACCTCAAATATGCCCATATTTCCTTTCTTACATCCTTTACATTTAAAAGTTATATTGGTATTATTATTATATCTTCTTTCGGCTTCTTGTAGTGCTTCATCTACTTCGTATCCTTCTTGTATTATTTCTACATTCATAAACTCTTTTTCTTCTTCTAGTTCTAATTCTTCTTCTAAATTCGTTTGATTAGAATAATTATAATTTGTGAATCTCACAGATGTTTCTCCTTTTATATTAGTATACATTAGATGAGATTCTGGTATGAGTACTTTCTTTTTATTAAATTGGTCTAGGTTCCATTCTAATCCTGCATATTCTTCTGGATTTATTTTTATTGGTTTTATTAATTTTATTCCTTTGTTACCCATTACTTCCACTACATCTTCTACTTTTAATCTAAACCTTGTATTACTTCTAGATGCAACTTTTCCAATGAAACCTATACACATTAGTAAATTATTTCCGCTACTCATTTCTTCATAGCCTTTAGTCTGGATTCCTATTTTTATGTGCTTTCCGAATTCCCCTAAATTAATCATAAAATCCGGGCTAATATAAAATATTCCTCCATTATTGGTCATGTCTACTTCTGTTAATCCTATGATTGATTTCTTTGAGTCAGACCATCTATCGTCGTATATTACTATTAATACTTTAGTTCCTAGATTCTTTCTAGTTAATCCTTTTAATCCTACTACTATTAGGCCCATGTGCATTAATGTTAGTCTGTTATGTATAATTCCTCGTAAGGATTCTGGGTTTATTAAATTCATAGTTGCTATTTCTTTTCCTATGGCTGAAACTTGTTCTTCTCTATAATGTCTATATAACTGATTATTTCTTGCAAAATATCCTGTATCGTATAGTACCTTTGGGTTTAAAAGATTCAACTGATTCTGTTGGAATATTTTTATGTCTTTATCTATATCTATTACTTCATTTAATTCTTGGATTTGTTTATCTTCTTGCTTATTTCTAGTTAATATCCTTGATATAAAGTTATTTCCTATTCTATTATCGGAAAAACTTACTCGTGGTCTTTCTTCGGTTGTTGTTCCTCTACCTGAAAGAACGTCCATTTTTGAGATCTTCTAACTATAGTTGGTCTTTCTTTAGGTGGAGTAATTTCAATATTTTTTAATTGATTTATTACTTCTTCTATTTCAGTATTTTTAGGTTGTTCTTTTATAACTTCTTTTTCTTTAGTTATTTTATCTAATTTTTTATTTAATTCTATCAGTAATACTATTATAGTGTTGTTTTGTTTAATAATTATTTGATCTGATTTACTTGAAGGTTGATGGTCAGATAATCCTTGTGGATCTGGTTGGATACTTCCTGCAAATTTTAAGGCTTTTATATAGGATGGTTCTTGGCATAGATCGTTCATGAAAGGAGTTTATCTTCTAGTTGCTGTATCGTCTTTTTTAACTCAATAACTTCAGTGGTTACTATTTCTACTTGTTTTGTAATCTTTTCAATTAAATTGGTTGTTTTTATTTCTAACTCTTTAGGCTTCTCTGTTATGATTTTTATTAGTTTTCCTATTTCAATCTTTGTAGGTATTTGTTCTATATTAAACTTATTATTTAAGTATTGGATTTTTCTATCTAGTTCTAATTGTTGTGATTTTAGGAAATCAAAATTTTGTTCTAATCTTTCTAATATCTTTTGTTGTTTATTTTGAGTTAGTTCGTTTGTTTCTAGTATTCTTACAATATTCTTTTCTTTTTCTTGTATTTTTTCACTAAAGTTTATTATAAGATCTATTATAGTAATGTATTGCTTATCTTCTGAATGTAAAAGGTGTTCTCCTTGACTAAAATTGCACCTTATTACTGAATTTTCTTTTAATATTCTGTATTTCTTTTCAGGGTAAATTCTTAAATCTAGGTATTCTAATTGTTTTAATGAATCTATTCTTGCTATTTTATCCTAACGGAATATCTATTTTATTAATACTTTCCCTTTGATGTTGTATTCTGCTATTTGCGTATTGAATATCACTATCTATGCTATGTAATTCCCACCTTAAAGCACTTAACAATTCTGGATTGACTAATGTTTGTCTATTTACTGAGTATAGACCTCCGTGATTACAAAGTCTATCTGCTAAGTCTCTTGTTTCTAATACTGTTAATTATATACTTATTGCCTGTTTTAATTTTAATAATTCTGATTTTATTTGTATTTCTCTGTATAAATACCAATATCTTAGTCGTAGTTGATTAGCAAAAGGGTGTTTTTTCATATATTATATCTGGATTTTAACTGTGTAATATATTTATATTCTAATCTAGATATTATTTCAATTAAGTAATCTAACCTTATATTGTCTTCTTTAGTCTTATTTAGTATCTTATATTCGAAATATAAACTTTTTAGCTTTCTTTTTGTTTCTAAATGTGTCTTAGTGCTATGTAGTGGTCTTCTCATTAAATATAACTTCCCAAAAACTTCTCGCTCTGATACCACAAAAATACAGAAAATACAGAAAATACAGAAAATACAGAAAATACAGAAAATGCAGAAAATGCAGAAAATATAAAATAACAGAAATTCAGATTTTTGTAAATCCTACTCAGTACTCCCTCTTACTCGTGTCTAGTCATGTTTATCTCATATATAATTCCCGTTTTTCCTCTTTTTTTTTTTTTTTTTTTTTTTTTTTTTTAGTTACTACCCCGTTCATCTCTTTCCTTTAACTTGTATTCTTAAAAACTTCTTCATTAACCCCACCCCGGAAATGGCCAACCAGACGTCCTGTGATTGTTTGCGGACTTTTTTAAGGCCTTAGAAACATCCTAGGAATTTACAGGTTAATCCATCGTTGTTATTAAGAAGTTAAAGGTCTAACCATTTACTAAGGGTAGTGTTATACTACAAACATATTTACATATTAAAGCAAACATGATTTAAAACAAACATATTTAATATATTCCACGGGAAAATTACAGGAAATATAAGAGACTTACATGACTTAGACGGAGAGAGGTTTTCCTTTCGGGAACCCCGACTTACACTTACACACTTAAAACAAACTTTTTTACAGGCTAGATATTACAAGGGGGATTTTAGGATTGTTTGGATGTAGTTGTGGAGACGGTTTTTCTGAACATTGGGAAGGGGAATATGTTGTGTCTTTTTCTGGTTTTTCTTTCTTGTTCTTCTTAAGTGTGCAGGAGTGTCTTTATATAGAGGTTGAGGGGGAGACTTAACATAAAACGTGGAAGAAACTTAATGGCCAAACGTGGCCAACACACTAACCATAAAACGTGGAAGAAACCTAATGGCCAAACGTGGCCGACTCACTAAAATAATGAAATAAAAGGTAACGGTCTAAAATTGGCCGACACTTTTAGCTTAAATAATTCATGCCGGGTACACATTTGGGCCCCATCGCACATGCATTATTTTTGCTTTACAAACTTTTACACAAAATAAGACAGACGCGTGCTTATCAGTTTTTTTCCTTTTTGGAGGATAGTGATAAAGTAAGCACTCACACGACAAATGTGGGCATACCCACATGGCACACTTTTATTCATACTTTAAATTATTTTTTTTTTTTTTTTTTTGGTCTTTAGGTGTCAAGATTGTGCAGCGTTACCGAATCAAAACTCATTCCCGAATCATCATCTTCATTGGGATTGTGAGCCTCTTCATAGGGATCTTGAGCATCTTGATAATACAAATGTTCTCTATAGTCTTCTTCTCCTGAGTACATTGGATCCGATTATGTTATTATTAGTATTCCTTCTTGAACTAGTATTATTTCTGTCTTGTTCTATATCTGGTACTAGCCTGTCTCCGCTTGGATCTGGATTTGGTGGAGTAGTAATTACATGCTTATCTTGTCCCTGTTGAAAAAACTGTTCTAAAGTCTTTTTTATTATGCTCTCTATTTTATCATGCTTTTTCTTTTTATGCAGCATACTCTTTTTGTTATTGTCTCCTGCTCGAGTAAATGATCTGGGTAACCTTCGTCTGGATGAAGAACCTTCACCTTCACTTTTTGGCAAAGTGACAGCCATAAACGGGTTTGATGTGTCTTTACCGGCTACCGTTTGAACCGGACTAGCTGTATCTTTATTATCCGACACAGTGGATCTTTTTGCATTCGTTGGGGAATGCACACCCTGCTCATCCATTTTTTCGAGAGATGGAAAACTCTTTTCTGAGGTCTGTGTGCTGGTGTCAATCTTCTGAATAGAATCTTTACCTTTGAGTGATTTTATCTGCTCCATTAGTCTAGTGTTTTCTTGGATTAATGCCTCCACCTTTGCATTTAATCTTTTGAAGGCCTCGGTCATTGAAGAACAATGGTCACAAAAAATTATTTTGTCTGTGTCTTTTTGGATATTGTATTGAGGAGTCTTTTGGGGATTTTGTCTGAGGGCTGGTGAGATATAGTAATTTGGACCAAGTATCCCTCTTGCATAGTCTAGTGCTTCAGTAAAATCATTAAAACCTTTAAAAAGAGGAGTTTTAACTCCGTTTATAGACTCTACTACTTCTATCCATGTTTGAAAAACACCGTTAGTCTTACCATGTATTACCACATAATATTTAAATTTATTCTCTCTACTTTTGTCTGTAAAGTATTGACATAAAGCATTTAATGAAGCTATAAAATATTTATTGTCTGTTTTATTATATGCCATCCATAAATTGTCTACTAAGCATTTCTGAGGTTTGTCTAACACACATTCTGGCAATTGTCTAAAAGATAAATTTGAATTCGGGTAACATATTAAATTATGCTTACCGAAGTAAATACGATCCATCATATCTATTGATGGTGTCTGAGGTCTAAATTTCATGTTACCTAATACAGTCTGAGCGTATGTGTCTGATGTTGAGGCTACTCCTTTGCCTTTGTCTATTGAACTTGTTGGTCTCATGCTGAAAACAAAAGTATACTTAAGTTATTTTAATATTTAATCTACTTAACTGATCCGCTAGACTATTATCTTTTCCTTTTATATATTCAAAAATAACATTTGGATATATAGATATAGTATCCATAAAATTTAGCCATCTTCTCTTGCTACTAGCTTTTTGATTTATTTTTTGATGAAATTTAACTATTGCTTCGCAGAAAATATATAACTTAAAACTATTAAGACCATATATTATTGCTAAAACTTCAGCATCTATACTGCTCATATTTCCTTTTTCTTTATATTTTCCACTTTGATAAGCACAAATTTTTTCGTCGATTTTGTCGCTGTATTTATTGGGTCTGGCTTTTAAAACGGCTCCCCAACCTTGGAAACTACCATCGGTTTCGATTATTAAATAATCAGTTTCTAGTGGTATACTTAATTCTGGAATATTTTTAACTTTTTCTTTTATTTGTTGAACTAATTTAATGTCTTCTATATTAAAATGTTTTTGCCCTTTACTACCTTTTTTGAGTATAGGGGTCCCGCTATTTTTCCTAAATCTTTAATAAAATTCCTAGCGTAATTTACTAGTCCTAAAAATTTTTGTAAATCTTTTTGTATCGTCTAATTTATCTCGGCATATCTAATACTTTTGTTGCTATATGTGGTTGTAATTTTATTTTACCTTCTCCTAATGTTACTCCTAGGAAATTTATATGGTTCTTACATAATTCCATTTTCTTTTTACTTACTATTATTCCATTTTTCACAAATAATCTAAACACCGTGTCCGTAGATGTCCTAAATGTTCTTTAATATCTTTACTAAATATTAAGATATCATCTACATATACTAAGACAAACCTTTTATAGTCTCCAAATATAGTGTCCATTTTTCTTTGGAATATTGGAGGGGCAGTTTTTAATCCAAATGGCATAGCTAACCATTCAAAATGTCCCTCTGGGCATGTGAATGCTGTCCATTCTATACTTTCTTCATGCATTTTTACCTGCCAATATCCTGACTTACAATCGAATTTACTAAATATTCTTTTTCCTTGGATTCGATTGATTAATTCATTTTTATCAGGTAACTTATAAGCATCAGTTCTTGTATTATCATTAAGTCTCTTGTAATTAATTACCATTCTTGCTTTACCTCTTACTATCTCACTATGATTTCTAACCATAAATGCTGCTGATCTATGTTTTGATGTAGACCTTCTTATTACTCCTAAATTTAGTAATTCTTTTATTTGTATACTAAAATCTTCCAAGTCTTGATTAGTTGCTTCAATGGCAAAATGTTTTTATTATGTATTCAGGGTTTATAATATCTAATTTACATACTACCTTATTATTTTCCCAATATCTTAAAGGTTTTTCTCCTATTATTTCCATTTCGTCTAATATTTTTACTATGTTTTCTAAGTCTTTAGGACTTCTAATTGTACCTATCTTGTTGATTCCTGTTTGGAAATTATAAAATTCATTTTCCACTTCTATTAGAGTATAATCTTTTTCTCTTATATCATACTCTTCTTCTTCTTCTTCTTCGAATTGTTCTGTATGACCTACATTTTTACAACATTGACTTTTATCTTTGCAATCTTTACAACATACCTGTGTATCATTTAAAAGTCCCACAAGTATAATATATAATATTGAAGATTGGGAAAAGTCCCAATCTTGAATATTATATATTATATTTGGGCCTAAACTCCCTTTTATATATATATATATATATATATATATATATATATATATATATATAAAAGGAAGTTTAGGCCCAAATATAATATATAATATTCAAGATTGGGACTTTTCCCAATCTTCAATATTATATATTATACTTGTGGGACTTTTAAAAGCTTTTATAATATAGTATTATATATATATATATATATATATATATATATATATAAAAGGGAGTTTAGGCCCAAATATAATATATAATATTCAAGATTGGGACTTTTCCCAATCTTCAATATTATATATTATACTTGTGGGACTTTTAAAAGCTTTTATAATATAGTATTATATATATATATATATATATATATATATATATATATATGTCACAAATGGAAAAGTCTCAATCAAGGAAATGGAAAAGTCCCAATATATCATTTACAAATGACTTAAAAAGCATTAAAAATTACAATAATTACCAATTTAAAATATTTAAAATCTATATAATAAAATAGGTTGACTCT
Source organism: Solanum commersonii (assembly GCA_029007595.1). Lineage (NCBI taxonomy): Eukaryota > Viridiplantae > Streptophyta > Magnoliopsida > Solanales > Solanaceae > Solanum > Solanum commersonii. Next base: position 293,384 of record JAJTWQ010000288.1, on the reverse strand, counting down.
CAGAATTCTATTAGGCTCACATATATTGAGACAGAAAAAATAACACATATCATTTTAAAATTACCAAAAAAGTATTCTACTATATTATAAAAGGGAGTTTAGGCAACAACTTAAAATATCTGAAAGACATTTTAAATGGTTAATTTTGTAATTTTATCCATATCACATAAATTAGGACAAAGTGACCAGTAATCTACGTTATTTCAAAGTTACATAAAAATATTATAAATCACAATAATTAATAACTTAAAATATTTTTTTTAAAAAATATGAAAATTTGGATGACTCTCCAAATTTCATTTGTGTCACATAAATTCATACAACAAAAATAACATATATTGGGTCCATTTTAATTTATTTGTCTTATTTTTTTATATATATTTAAAAATTGCGTAAAAATACTATAAATCATTATAATTGACAACATAAAATATGTTTTGAAAAAAATACAAAAAATTCCACTGATTCTTGAAGTGAATCTATCGTAAAAATACTATAAATCATAAAATTGACAACATAAAATATTTACAAAATGTTGTATGCGGGTAGTCTTATTGTGCCTTAAATAGCATCAAAGAAAGTACAGGTTTGTGATAAAAAAATTTATTCCTTTATCCACACAAACAATCGCTTCAAAAACTCGGTTATTAGCCCCAAAACATACCATTTATATTATTGGGCCTTGTGGGACTTTTAAAAGCTTTTATAATATAGTAGAATATATATATATATATATATATATATATATATATATATATATATATATCACAAATGGAAAAGTCCCAATCAAGGAAATGGAAAAGTATCAATATATCATTTACAAATGACTTAAAAAACATTAAAAATTACAATAATTACTAATTTAAAATATTTAAAAGCTATATAATAAAATAGGTTGACTCTCAAAATTCTATCAGGCTCACATATATTGAGACGGAAAAATAACACATATCATTTTAAAATTACCAAAAAGTATTATAAATAATAATAATTAACAACTTCAAATATCGAAAAGACATTTTAAAAGGGTTAATTTTGTAATTTTATCCATATCACATAAATTAGGACAAAGTGACCAATAATGTACGTTATTTCAAAGTTACATAAAAATATTATAAATCACAATAATTAATAACTTAAAACATTTTTAAAAAAAATATGAAAATTTGGATGACTCTCCAAATTTCATTTGTGTCACATAAATTCAGACAACAAAAATAACATATATTGGGTCCATTTTAATTTATTTGTCTTATTTTTTTATATTTAAAAATTGCGTAAAAATACTATAAATCATGATAATTGACAACATAAAATATATTTTGAAAAAAATACAAAAAATTCCACCGATTCTTGAAGTAAATCTATCGTAAAAATACTATAAATCATGATAATTGACAACATAAAATATTTACAAAATGTTGTATATGGGTAGTCTTATTATGCCTTAAATACCATCAAAGAAAGTACAGGTTTGTGATAAATGTCATGCCCCAAACTCGGAGGGCGCAACTGGCTCCTAATGCCAAAACTCAGGCCCGAGCCGACCCTGCTGAACCATTTGCTACTAGCGCATGACAGCCACACACAATCAAGAAATCAAACAAGTATATCTCGGCTTAAAACTAAGCCATCGGCCGGCAAGGCCGCTGTCAACTGATCTATAAAAGAAACATCTACTCCCAGGAGATCATATAAATAAATAGTCAACTAGCACATAAGTCCTGATTGGGCCGTCGAGGCCACCATGATATCTATACCAAAACTAAAAATCGGTATATATCAATACAATACATCAAACAACTCACAAGCTTCCGCAAACCAACAACATAGGCCAACATGGCCATAACGTAGCTATAAACCCCACACACTAGTCTACAAGCCTCTAAGAGTAGTAAAGATTGGTGGGACATGGCCCCAACCTACCCATAAAAATATATACAACAAAAGGTAACAAACCTCCCAACTCTGGCAGCTCCGGAGGAAAGGGGCTAGCCAGCCGGATAAAAGTCAATCCTGCTGTTGAGGAGTCTACTCGCCGTGTCCTGTCGGGACTCCGTATGAGGCGTCGGTACAAAATAATGTACAGTATGAAAGGCAATAGACTATGATGAGGTATCCCGATATACTTTTGGAATAATCCAATAAATAAATCAAGGCTAAGATAAGTATACCGACTCGCTCCTAAATCTAAACTTATCAAAAATAATAAAACAACAACCTAACCAAGCCCCCATAAGCTGGGCAGGTACAAACAGCACACAAGACCACCTACTCAGGCCCCCTTAAGCCCGGAAGGTGCCAATCAGCCTATATACCCCTATCAGTAGTCCCCTAGCCCCGTAGGCAGTCACATAGCCCTCTTAGGCATCAACGTAGCTTATAGACAACTCATAGCCCTATTAGGCAACAACATGGCCCTGTAGGAAGCACATAGCCTTCTTAGGCGTCAATATAGCCATGTAGGCAACTCATAGCCCTGTTAGGCATCCATATAGCCCTGTAGGCAGAACATAGCCCTTCTAGGCATAGATCGCATTCCTGCAGCTAACCACAATAGCCCCAACAACAATAATAACAATCCATCCGCTAAAATCGAGCAATTTACTTATAATCAACCTATACAAATAGCCTCTAAGTCGTGTCCAACATAGGGACGCTACTAACTGAATAAGAATCCCGACAAGGGAGGATTATATCAACTCAAGCAGCCAACAATTAACAATCACGGCTACAAGTATATCGAGGATAACAACCCAAATACATTGCTTCTAAGCTTTAAGGAAACATGTCGTAAGTAGGGAATAACCTTAACATACCTTTTTCGCTAAATTCACGTGGCCTAATGACTTTTACTCAATACTCCCTCGATACTACAATAAGGTAGGACCATAATCAACACACAAAAATAAAAGATACCATGACAATACGATAAAAATATATGTATTTCTATCGTAAATTGCTATTTGCTGCTTATAAAAGCTAGAGTCGATGAAATAAGGGTCTTACCTCAGTCTTAAGGTCATAATACGCTTCAAAACCTTTAAATATATCCAAACCCTTACTGGCCCAACACTAAAGTGTGATATGTTACGCAATCGATAAAACAAATTATATCACGATGATGAGCCCAACGCGTAGAACAACTTTCATCAAGGACTTAAGTCGAGAAAATCTATATTTCATTTGATCCTAGAAATGGGTTTCTGTAATTTCTCTATTTTTTAAGCTTAAAATGGTGAAAAAAGTCGAAGGAGAAGATATATGTAACATTCCACCGACTTAGGGCCCCACCTCACGTGCTTGCTTGTGCAGTCCCACGAAAATGCGAATATCTCTCTATTTTGAAGTTGTATGAACGAATGGTTTGATGCCTTGGAAACTAGACTCGTAGACCTTCGATTTCATAGCTCGCGGGGACCATAACTCTTAATAGATTGGGAGAAAACGTCCAAGACATTTGACTCAAATTTCAGACAAATCTTTAAAAAGGAATTTACGGTAACTTTCGCCAACCTTTATTTTGTTACTTACCTAACTTCAAAACTTGAGATACCACACTTGAACACTTAAAATATCACATAACACATCATTTTTAATTTATTACTGACCCTCCTTGTCTTTCCACGAAGATACGAGTTAATTTAGACGTTTTTAAAAGTCTGGGTGTTACAATAAAAAAATTCATTTATCCACGCAAACAATCGCTTCAAAAACTTAGTTATTAGCTCCAAAACATGCCATTTATATTATTGGGCCCGTGCATAGCACGGGCAACATTATCTAGTGTTATCTATAAAAGGGAGGGTCATTCTTCATTCTCAAATGCACTAAAAACAAAGGAGAGAAAAGAAGAGCGAGGCATCACAGAGGAAAATAGTCTGTGAGGAAAAATAGAGAGTGTGAGCGATATTGTAGTGAGGTGAGAAAATCAAAAGAGGATTATTTCTTTTGAGTGTGTAGTGGTCTTTGGAGTTTTTACTCAGACCTACAAGTGTAAAAATCCTTACTATAGTGATGTCAGTTGCTCCTCTTGGGACGTGGTTTTTCCCTTATTCAGGAGGATTTCCACGTAAAATCTTGGTGTCATTATTGCTCTTTTTATTCTTGTTGATTAACCGTATTGTTGTGTTTCGTCTTTATTACTTTTATTACCATAAATATTATTCTGTTGCAGGTTTATTCCCAATAATTGGTATCAGAGCACATGTTCTGCTCATTTACAGAAATATTTTTGCAGCCTATCGTACTATACTCAGTGAAAAAAAATGTCTGGAGTAAAGTACGAGGTAGCAAAATTCAACGGTGATAGCTGTTTCTCAACGTGGCAGAGAAGGATGAGAGACTTGCTCATCCAATAGGGTTCTCACTTGGCACTAGGAGGCAAATCTAAAAAGCCCGAATCCATGTAACTAAGGGATTGGGAAGAAATGGATGAAAACGCTGCTAGTGCAATCAAGTTGGACTTAACATATGATGTGGTTAATAACATCATTGATGAAGAGAGTGCATGTGGCATTTGGACAAAGTTAAAAAATCTATACATGTCCAAACGCTGACAAATAAATTGTACCTAAAGAAGCAGTTATACGCCTTACATATGGGTGAAGGTACAAATTTTTTGTCCCATTTAAATGTGCTTAATAGACTAATCACACAACTAGCAAACCTCGGAGTAAAGATCGAGGAGGAAGATAAAGCCATAGTGCTCCTAAACTTGTTGCCATCTTCCTACGATAATTTGGCAACAACCATCTTACATGGTAAGGACTCAATTGAGTTGAATGATGTCACATCAACCCTTCTTCTTAATGAGAAGATGAGAAAAAAACATGAAAATCACAGACAGGCTCTCATCACAGAAAGTAGAGGCAGAAGTTACCAAAGGAATTCAAGAACCTATCTATGGTAAATCCGGAGCTCGTGGAAAGTCCAAGGTCCGATCAAAATCAAAGGCTCTGAATTGCTACAATTGCGATCAACCAGGTCAATTCAAAAGAGATTGTCTGAATCTAAAAAGAAACAAAGGAGAAAGTAGCAGCCAGAAGAATGATGACAACACAACTGCCATGGTGCAAAATAATGACAATGTTGTTCTCACCATAAATGAGGAAGAGGAATGCATGCACTTGGCAGGTGTAGAGTCGGAATGGGTGGTCGACACAACAACATCTTACCATGCCACACCGGTAAGAGATCTTTTTTGTAGATATGTAGCAGGTGATTTTGGCAATGTGAAAATGGGCAACACAAGTTACTCAAAGATTGCGGGGATCGAAGATGTTTGCATAAAGACAAATGTCGAAATGCACATTAGTTTTCGAAATGCACAAGTATTCAAAAGTTTCATGCTCAGGTGGAAAGAGAGACGGATCGGAAGCTAAAAAGTCTCCGAACTGACAATGGAGGTGAGTACACTTCAAGAGAATTTGAAGAGTACTCTTCAAACCATGGAATCAGACATGAAAAGACAGTTCCTAGAACCCCACAACACAATGGTGTAGCTGAGAGAATGAATCGCACCATTGTTGAGAAAGTGAGAAACATGCTCAAAATGACTAAATTACCTAAGTCATTATGGGATGAAGCAGTTCAGACAACATGTTAATCTATCAATCATAGTCCATCAGTTCTGTTGGAGTTTGACATTCCGGAGAGAGTTTGGACCAACAAGGAGATGTCTTACTCGCACCTAAAGGTGTTCGGTTGCAAAGCTTTTGCACATGTACCAAAGGAGCAGAGAACCAGGCTAGATGATAAATCAGTTCCCTACATATTCATCGGATATGGAGATGAAGAGTTCGGGTATAGACTGTGGGATCCTATAAAGAAGAAGGTCATTAGAAATAGAGATGTAATTTTTCGAGAAAGTGAAGTTAGAACTATTGATGATCTATCTGAGAAAGGCCAAGAAAAAAGAATGGTGCAGTCCCTAATCTTGTTACCATTCCTTTTACTTCTAACCATTCCATAAGTGCAGAAAGTATGATCGATGAAGTTGTTGAATAGGAAGAGCAACCTAATGAGATTGTTGAGCATGGAGAGCAACTTGGTGATCATATCGAGCAAGTGGAGTACCCAGAAGAGGAAGAAGAACAATCTCAACCTCTGAGGAGATCAAATAGACAAAGGGTAGAGTCATCCAAGTACCCTTCCTCAGCGTATGTCCTCATCAATGATAAAGGGGAGCCAGAAAGTCTTAAAGAGATGTTGTCTCATCCAGAAAAGAGCCAATGGATGAAAGCCATGCAAGAATAGATGGAATCTCATCAAAAAAATGGCACATACCAGCTAGTTGAACTTCCAAAAGGCAAAAGACCACTTAAGTGCAAGTGGGTCTTTAAACTCAAGAAAGATGGAAATGGCAAATTAGTTAGGTACAAAGCTCGATTGGTTGTAAAAGGCTTCGAACAAAAGAAAGATATTGATTTTGATGAAATCCTTTCACCTATTGTCAAAATGACTTATATTGGAACTATTTTGAGCCTAGCCGCTAGCCTAGATCTTGAAGTGGAGCAATTGGACATAAAAACTGCATTTCTTCATGGAGATTTGGGAGAGGAGATTTATATGGAGCAACCAGAGGGATTTGAAGTATCTGGAAAGAAACACATCGTTTGCAAATTAAATAAGAGTCTTTATGAGTTGAAACATGCACCAAGGCAATGATATAAAAAGTTTGACTCTTTCATGAAAAGTCAAACGTACACAAAGACCTATTCTAATCCATGTGTATACTTCAAAAGATTTTCTGACAACAATTTTATTATTTTATTATTATATGTGGATGACATGTACAAATAGTTGATTGCAAGGTTGAAGAGAGATTTGTCCAAGTCATTTAACATAAAAGACTTGGGCCCAGCACAACAAATTCTATGGATGAAAATTGTTGGAGAACAAACAAAAAGAAAGTTGTGGCTATCTCAAGAGAAGTACATTGAATGTGTACTAGAACGCTTCAACATAAAGAGTGCTAAACCGTTAGCACGCCTCTTGCGATTCATCTGAAGTTGAGCAAACAAATGTGTCCTACAACAAAAGAGGAGAAAGAGGGAATGACCAAAGTTCCTTATTCTTCAGCAGTGGGGAGTTTGTTGTATGCAATGGTGTGGACAAGACCAGATATTGCTCATGCAGTTGGTGTTGTTAGCAGATTCCTTGAAAATCTTGGAAAAGAACACTGGGAGGCAGTTAAGTGGATACTCAGGTACCTAAGAGGTACCACAAGAGACTACTTGTGTTTTGAAGGATCTGATCCAATCTTGAAGGGCTATACAGATGCTGATATGGCAGGTGACCTCGATAACAGAAAATCCACTACTGGATATTTGTTTACATTTTTAGGGGGAGCTATATCATGGCAATCAAAGTTGCAGAAGTGTGTCGCACTCTCTACAGCTAAGGCAGAGTATATTGCAGCTATTGAAGCTGGCAAATAGATAGTATGTCTAAAACGATTTCTTCAAGAACTTGGATTTCATCAGAAGGAGTATGTCGTCTATTGTGACAGTCAACGTGTAATAGACTTGAGCAAGAACATCATGTATCATGCAAGGATGAAGCATATCGACGTGAGATATCATTGGATTCGGGAAAAGATAGAGGGTGGATCTATGTAGGTCATGAAGATCCCTTCTAGTGAAAACCCTTCAGACATACTGACCAAGGTGGTATCAAAAGACAAGTTCGAGTTATGCAAAGAACTTGCCTGCATGCACTCAAGCTAGAAACTTAGAGCTACCTCTTTCAGGTGAATGGGTCTGGAGGGGGAGATTGTGGGGTCCATCCCTATGTGCCAAACTTTGATAAATCTCACAATGTCAAAGGGTTAGCAGATTTGGAAGATATTGGATATACATGTGCTGATTTTTTTTCCATCTTTCCTCAAAAGTCAAATGTTGGTAAGCTGTGAAGAAGAAAAACAAATTGTTTTTCTTCTTTATCATATTTGGAGGCTACTCCATTTGTTATCTATAAAAGGGAGGGTCATTCTTCATTCTCAAATGCACCAAAAACAAAGGAGAGAAAAGAAGAGCGAGGCATCACAGAGGAAAATAGTCTATGAGGAAAAATAGAGAGTGTGAGCGATATTGTAGTGAGGTGGGAAAATCAAAAGAGGGTTATTTCTTTTGAGTGTGTAGTGGTCTTTGGGGTTTTTACTCAGAACTACAAGTGTAAAAATCCTTATTATAGTGATATCAGTTGCTCCTCTCGGGCCGTGATTTTTCCCTTATTCAGGAGGGTTTCCACTTAAAATTTTGGTGTTATTATTGCTCTTTTTATTCTTGTTGATTAACCGTATTGTTGTGTTCTGCTTTTATTAACGCAAATATTATTTGTATTGCGGGTTTATTCCCAACAATTTTTGCCTGTGCTGAGTTTGTATCATCATGACTGGGTACTCAACTTTGATCCCATTTGAACTTCTGTACAGGTAATGCTGCCTTCCACTCCTGGCGTAGCAAATCTGGGTGACCCCAATTGAGATGATAACCAATCTTTATTCCGAGATTAGAACTTTCATTTGCGCATTCAAGTTTGGAGTGTGTGTCAAATAACTTTAATATATAAGATGTGTACTAAAGTTGATATGGAGAATGTCTATTAATGATCATTATTGTAAAAATAATTGAAGTTTGTCTAATTTGTTGGGAAAAAACATTGGCCGGAAAATACCTCAGCATCATCTCAAGACTTTCCACCCCTATCAATAAAGAAAAAGATTGAGAAAAATCAGTTAAAAAGAATGTTTCCAGAAAAATAAGAAAGAATTCCCAGCGGAGAGGGAAAGAGAGAGTGTTTCTTCTAATCATCAATGTGGAAAATGATTTTGGGTTTAGTTTCTGCCTCTCATAAAATCATTTCCAGGTAAGTGCTTGAACCCCCACTTAAATCATCTTTTAAGGCAATTTCTTGAAGACTATTAGTTAAATTTGGGGCACTGTATTTTCTGCAGACAAACTGTTTGATTGATTGTCTCAAAAGAGAAATAGAATCTGGCTTTTCCTTATAATTAGAAGATGAAAAATGCAAGACAAATTTCCTATATTTCCTTTCTTGGCGAAGAGATTTTTGGGGATATTTTTTCAAGATTACCAGTGATCCCTATACGAAATCCAGGATGCTTCATAAAGCTTACTGAACCCTGTATGTCTGAGTATTCTGTTGTAGGTTCAATCCATGGCTTGGTCTGTCTAACGACTACTTGTTCCCATAAATTGATTTGTCTATGGAATCCTTCGATAAATCAATTCAAGATTCTCCCTATGCACTCTATAAACCTTCAAAAGGCACACAAATGTAATACAACATCTCTCTATGTCCGTAGCCCCCTGAATTTCCCATTTGCCAGATGCTCAACGTGAATGCTTGTTGTTCACACGACTAACACTCATAACACTTGCCCCATGGCATGCCACATTACAGTTGGCAAATATTTGCTGAGGTGGCCTGCAGAGTATCTCCCCCACAAACGTGTCACAAGGTGCCAAGACTTTCCCATGGCATGCCATCTTTACATATTGTAAGCAAACTCATTCTGTACTGTTAGTAATATTTTGAACTCTACACATGCTTCTCTTGGCATTGTTCCCTTTGAAAGAATCGCCGAGCACTTGGGACATTTTGCGCCCAAGAAGGTACATTTCCATCTACGTGATCCTACTCTTCCCAACCTTTCTTCCCTGTTGAAAATTTCAATATCTGAACTGAATAAACAATGCCAGATTCGATTAAACTTGGAGTGATAAAAATTAATGTAATACTCAAGGCTGACTCAATGCTCTCCCCACAACAATCAATATGGTCCTCAAGAAATTTTCCAGTGTTTGGTATGTGGACAAATAATATTATTCTAAAAGCATTTCTATATAATTTAGCCAAATAATATGGGAGTTAGGGGTGCGATGAATATGAAGTGTGTTGGTGGGTGGGGAGGACACAAATCAGAATCATGTGGAATGTGGCTGTTTATTCAGACTTTAATAGTCAAAGTGGTATTTTTTAGACCAAAATGATACGGAAGGTTTAATGATTGGATAACATGTCAATCATACATTATACAGAGAGTTTGAATTTAAAACTTGGTAAAGTCAAACCGCCATATACACATTGATTAGTCCCATTAGCTCTCTTGATTTGAAATGACACCAGGCTCTGACTTTCTTAGCAACTTTCCATCTCTATTTATACCTGAACACTTTTTTCCTTATTTTATCTGCACTTCTAATACTACTAGCAATAACATGGAGAAAACCTACTCTGTCTTTCTTTCACTACTACTCTTGAAGCTCTACTTCTTAGAGACATGCATTAGCAAAAACATAATTGACACAGATCAATCAGCTCTACTTACCTTGAAAACCAGCTTTACTCTAAGCTCTTCTCATCCCTTAACTCAAAATTGGTCTTCTCAAGCTTCAGTTTGTGATTGGATTGGAGTCACTTGTGGTTCTCACCACCATAGGGTGACTGCATTAGATATATCCAACATGAACATACTTGGAAACAATATTCCTCCACATTTGGGAAACCTCTCTTTTCTCATTTATCTCAATCTAAGCAAAAATAATTTACATGGATACCTCCCACAAGATTTGTCTCGTTTACAGCGATTGAAGGTGATGGATCTCGGGTACAATAATTTCAGCGGAGAGATTCCAATGTGGTTTGGCTTCAACTCTGCTTTCATTTCCAAGTTAGAAACTCTGAGTGTTAGATACAATCGTCTTCAAGGAAGTATCCCCAAGGAGATTGGGAATCTTAAGAATCTAAAGGAGATGATTTTATTCGACAACCAACTTACTGGCTCTATCCCGCTCTCCATTTTCAACATGTCCTCATTGGAAACTTTAGGTCTATCAGGTAATCAATTAACCGGGACTCTTCCTGTAGATATATGCCGCCATCTTCAAAAAATCAAGAGCATTGCAATCATTTCCAACCACCTGAGTGGTCACATTCCACCTGGTTTGTCCAACTGCACGGAACTGAATGATTTGTCATTATCATACAATAACTTCAGTGGGACCATTCCACCAGAGATTGTAAACTTGGAGAGGCTTGAACTCTTGAATCTTGGGGGAAACAACTTGCAAGGTACTCCCTTCGTCCACTTTTACTTGTATACTATATTAAATATGGATGTTCACTTTTACTTGTTCAGTTTATAAATTAAAGGATAATTTATTACTTAATTCCTAATTTACCTTTGTTATTAACTACTGTCATTTTTCAATGCATTTCACAAATATTGAATTTATTATAATTATTCGATGATATAGTAAAATTGTAACTCTATTTATATTGCTCCTTAAGGATGTGCTAACTGCTAAGTCTATTAACAATACTCCTTCCATCCCTCTAACTTGCTCTTAGTTTTCATTTTGATACTTTATATAACCTTGTTCCATTTTAACTCTCCAACCCTATCATATTATTTTCACTTTATAAACTAGCAACTGGATACAAAGTTTATCCATATTCAAAAGCGTTCTAGCTTGAGGCTAATTTCGAAGTTGAGGCTAATGTTTGCAAGTTGGTTGCCGTTTGTTAAAATAATTTGCAGGCATAATTCCAGCAAACATTGGTAATTTGCGAAAGTTTCAGAAATTACAGCTTGAGAACAATCACATTGTAGGTTCGATACCGCACACCATATCCAACTTATCATCACTATGGATGCTTAATTTAAACACCAACAATTTATCAGGTAATTTTCAAGCAATGTAGTCTTGTTTGGTCATCCAGACTGGTACTCCTGCATCATGCATAGAATTTGGCTGATTAATTGTTGATATATGAACATATGCAATGTTTGGTAAACTGAAGCAATCAAGTAAACGTTTTCCGGATACATATACTCTTCCTTAGGGGTTTCATGAAAGTAGCATTGATCTCAATGTTTTTTTCTCTGCATTATATGTCAGGTGTTATACCCAGAGAGATTGGGAATCTTCACAAATTGGAGAGACTTTATTTGCAATTCAATAAGTTAATTGGTTCAATACCAGAAGAGCTCTTCAATATCTCTACGCTAACAAGGGTGCAACTTGTAGTCAATAACCTTTCGGGTAGTCTTCCATCTGCTTCCGGCTACTGGCAAACAAATCTAGTGCTTTTGAATCTTGCTGAAAACAACATTGGTGGAGTTATACCCAACTCAATCTCCAATTCTTCAAATCTAATGGATTTATTTCTTAATGATAACGAATTCAGTGGCCAAATTCCTAACTCATTGGGGGATTTGAGGCATCTTGAATATCTGGAGTTGTTCAATAATAACTTGTCATTTCCGCATCTAAGTATCTTTGCTTCCTTGGTGAACTGCAGAAATTTAACAAGCTTATTGTTAGCGGGTAATCCTCTGAATGGTGTTCTTCCTGATTCCATTGGCAATCTCTCCAGTTATATTGAAATATTTGATTTATCTCGTACTGAAATTAGGGGTCAGATACCATTAGGAATTGGGAATTTAAGTAACTTAAACACTTTATCCCTATCCGGCAATGAATTGACTGGATCAATGCCAACAACATTATGTGATTTACACATTCTTCAAAGGTTAAGTCTTGACAATAATAGATTAAGTGGACCCTTGCCGGAGTGCCTTTGTGAATTGCCGGAGCTGGGCATGGTTAATTTCTCATATAATCACATTTCAGGTCTGATACCAGCTTGCATTGGCAACGTTACCTCTTTGAGAAATGTTTATCTAAATTCAAATACGATCACTAACATACCCATGAGTCTGTGGAGTCTCAAAGATCTTTTGGTACTTCATTTGTCAAATAATTCTTTGGTCGGGTCTATACCTCCAGAATTTAGCAAGTTGAATGCCATAACATCCATAGATCTGTCCAGGAATCACCTTTCAGGAAGTATTCCTTCCACGATTGGAGACTTGCAGAAACTATTTTATCTTTCTTTGGCTTATAATGAGTTACAAGGATCTATTCCGGAGTCACTGGGGAAAATGATAAGTTTGGAATCGGCGTATCTATCCAATAACATTCTTTCAGGTATGATTCCAAAATCACTAGAGTCACTTCGATATCTGAAGGATTTTAATGTATCATTCAATAGATTAGAAGGTGAAATCCCAAGTAAAGGACCATTTCGCAATTTCACCTCTCAATCTTTTGTGGGAAATGAAGAGTTATGTGGTGATTTGCTTTTACAGCCTTGTATGACAACGTCTTTTCATCATTCAAGGAGAAGCAAATTGCTTCTGATTATACTTGTCCCACTGGGAGCTGCAGTAATGGTACTTGGCTCAATCGTTGTGTTTATATTAAGGAGACGTCGGAATAGAAATGTTCCAACTCAAACTGAATCCTTTCTTGCAACAATGCTAGTCAGGATTTCATACATTGAAATTGAAAGAGCAACTCAAGGATTCGACCAATGCAACTTGATTGGCTCTGGAGGTTTTAGCGCTGTTTACAAGGGTATGTTTGCAAATGGGATGACTTTGGCAATCAAAGTGTTTAATTTACACGTTGAAGGTGCGTTAAAGAGTTTTGATGCTGAATGTGAAGTTTTACGCAACCTTCGTCATAGAAACCTTACCAAAGTTATCAGCAGTTGTACTAACTTGGATTTTAAAGCGTTACTTCTCGAGTATATGCCCAATGGAAGCCTAGAGATGTGGTTACATTCTGATGATCGCTTCTTGAATATGATCCAAAGATTAGACATAATGATCGATGTTGCATTTGCTTTGGAATATCTCCATCATGGTTATGAAACAGTCGTTGTACATAGTGACCTGAAGCCTAGCAATGTCTTGCTAGACGAAAAGTTGGTTGGACATCTGAGTGACTTTGGCCTGACCAAGTTATTAGGAGAAGGGGAATCAATTGTTCATACTAAAACACTTGCTACAATGGGTTACATTGCACCAGGTAACTTTCTTTTAATCCTTTTCTTATCACATATGAAGTATTATTTTATATCACATTAGAACTAGGCAAATGCCTAAGCAAAATGGCCAAGTGATCTCATAGATTGAATCTGTCTATTATTCTCTTTAATCTGCCAGAAGTCATATTGTTTCAATTGATTACCTTACTCTCGTTTTATTCCCATTATACCTTTAATTTATTACTTGGCTCGTCAAGAAACTAATTACTCTGGTGGCATTTGATCAGAGTATGGATCAGTAGGATTAGTTTCTAGAAGATGTGATGTGTACAGCTATGGCATTATGCTTATGGAAACTTTCACAAGAAAAAGGCCATATGATGAAATGTTTCAAGAAAATTTGAACATGAGGAGTTGGGTCTGTAATTCACTACCTTTAGCACCATATGATATTATTGATGACACCTTATTGCAACCTGAAGAGATTGATTTTGAGAAAAAGTTGTGTTGTGTGTCCTCTATTTTGGACTTGGCATTGAATTGCACAGTTGAATCTCCTAATGAGAGGCCAAACATGAAAGATGTCCTAGCAAATGTCAATAAGATCAAACAAGAACTTCTTCGCAGATGATGTAACAAGGTTTATGTGATGGTACGTATACAACTTTTTGAAACATTCTAATGTCATATGGAGAAATTATTGTCCTGTCTATACCATGAATAATTGTAGATGCTGGTTTTTAATTAAAATTCATCATCCAGGCTGCATTAACTTCTGACGCTGGGGAGGTTTCCCTACCACTGATATTAGAATCCAAAAGGTATAGTGTTGAGCTGGTTTCAATCATTTACAGGGGTAAAAGTTTAACGGTGGTCTATAAGCACCAATAAATTGACTTAGCTTGTGCCAAGTATTCTTAATGGAAATTGGTTGTAGTAAAATAAACCTTGAGATGAAATAGAACCTCATTGACAGTTGTTCTTTTGTTACCATATCTAGCCTTCTAAAGTTCTCAACAGATAAAAGCACCTATAGCTTGAGTAGCAGTCTTTAGAGCTGAGTTACTTAGTGTAAGACAAACTGTTTACGCTGAGCAGATTGCGCCTATCCATACTGTTTCATCCTTTGGAACTCTACAACAGAATCACCGGGAAACAATTAAAAAACCAAAGTTAGTTAATACATCATCTATAGGGATTTACTAAGAGTGACCTTTCTGAGTTTGAGGAGAACTTTCTGAGTATCCCAGGTTTCTTATTACTTTCTAAGTTCGAGGAAAAATTCTCCAGTGAGTAAAATAAATCAAGAATTTATAAGGAGAAAGACCAACATTTTTGCCAACGGAAATTTCATCATGGTGACAGTTGAAATATATACTTTATGTTGAAAAGTTAACTGCTCAAGTCTCTGTTAATACTATAGTATAGTGAGTATATTTTTGCCTGTGCTGAGTTTGTATCATAATGACTGGAAACTCAAGTTTGATCACATTTAAACTTCTATACAGGTAATGCTGCCTTCCACTCCTGGCGTAACAAATCTGGGTGACCCCAATTGCGACGAATACCAATCTTTGTTCCGAGATTAGAACTTTTTCTTGTTCATTCAAGTTTGGAGTGTGTGTCAAATAACTTTAATATATAAGATGTGTGCAAAAGTTGGTATGGAGAATGTCTTGTATTAGTATGGATGATCATTATTGTAAAAACAATTTAATTATAAGAGGCAGAAACTCAACCCAAAATCATTTTCAGGTAAGTGCGTCAACCCCACTTAAATCTTCATTCAAGGCAATTTCTTGAAGACTTCTAGTTAAATTTGGGGCACTGTATTTTCTGCAAACAAACTGTTTGATTGATTGTCTCAAAGAGAAATAGAATATGGCTTTTCCTTATAATTAGAATACAAGACAAATTTCCTATATTTCGTTTCTTGGCAAAGAGATTCGTCGAGATATTTTTTCAAGATTACCAGTTAAAACTCTGCTGCACTTGAAGTTCGTTTGTAAACGCTGGTGCACTCTGATTTCGACCCCCTGTTTTATCTCTCTGCATCTCAAGAGGTTTAGTTCGGACCCTGACAACCATTATATCCTTGTTTGGACTAGGGAGAGAAATGGTTTGATCCGTATACGAAACCCAGGATACTTCATAAAGCTTACAGATTACTGAACCTCGTTTGTCTGATTATTTGTCTATGGAACCCGATAAATCAATTCAAGATTCTCCCTATGCACCTTCAAAAAGCACACAAATGTTATTTTAATGTGGGTTTTGGGTATGAACAGAATTCTGATGATTACAAGGTCATGAGGATTCTAAACTATAAGAAAGGTAGGGGAGTTACTATAGTTGAGGTTTACTCAACCAAATTGGAATCTTGGAGAGATGTGAAAATTAATAATCACTTAAACATAACTCCCTGCCACTGTGATGCAATTGTTGAAGGGTTTAATTACTGGGTTATCAAAAACATGAAGAAAAAAAAACCGTAATACTGTTCTTGCCTCGTTTGATTTGAGGAGAGAGATGTTCGTTTGGTTTGGTAACTGAATCTCAAAGTTTTAGGGATATAAACTATCCTGGGTGACTTGCATAAGTTTTCTACGCATTGGGGTCTTACTAGTGGAGATTTGAAAATGCTCCAAATGTGCCGTTCTTGTTCAACCTGACAACAAAACAATCTATCTATATATAATGAGAGGAAAAAATGCCACATGTCAGCGCCAGAATTAATCTCAAGGTAAACTTCTTTTTTGATACTTGTTAGTTTATTGACAAACAAATATGATGAAGAAGAGAATATATAATCTTGAATGTGAATCTTCATGAAACTAAATATGAATTTATAGGCAAAATAAAGGAATACCATAAGACATCGTAAACTTACAAATTGAAGTTTGGAGGCTATGGACGAGTAAAGGATCAAAATTGTCATTTATGTTTGAGTTAAGAATCAAAGTAATCCCTATATTTTAGCATGGAGCACTACTAGTCCTTCATGTTTCAAGAATTGGTACATATTTAGTACTCTTTCAAACTTCCGTTTGATTTTTTAACGGGACTTTTTTTGCACGGTGAGAAAGTTTCCCCCAAAACTGAGTTTTTCTTGTCCCTCCAAATTCCTTATCAAATCACTTCTATTTTTCTTCCTTTTCTTCTTCAATCAAACCCTATAGTCAAAATTTTATTCTAAATTCCATTAAAAGCTTAGTCGATTCTTGGAAACAATGTAACTATGTTGTTAAGGCACAACAATGACAGAGAACCAACTACTACTTACGGTGGCTTAGTTTTTTGATCATCGTTATTGCTTTTGCAAATTCATGTACTTTGTACATGTGAAACAAAAATATGGTAGAAAGATTAATACAAAAATGGATCAATTTATATCGTATATATATATATATATATTAGAGAAGAAGAGTGACAGAAGAAAAGTACAGGAAAAACGAAAGTGACAACCTAGAATGAAAAGACTTGTTAGTGTCGGCAAGATTCGAAAAAAAATCCTATGATGAGTACAATTATGAAAGAACATACAACTAGAGTTGATTACAGGTAGGATGAGCTTTTGTAGAACAATACTTTCCTTTGCTCACTTGTTTTTACAAATACTAAAATAACTATAAGTCTATAAGTATATTTGTAGTGATTCTCGAAAGGAATTTCCTTGAAGTTGCTCAAAGTTTCCTTCAAATTTTGATTTTTGTTTGTATAGTAGGAAAATCAAAGTTATGAAATTAGGGATGAATAATACAGAGAAGAAGGGGAAAATCTAATTTTCACCAAGTGAAAACATAGTTATTGAAGAAGACGATAAAATCTGGTTTGCAATGGTGAAAACAAAATTATCAGGTTTATATTTTCTCACGTGCAAAGAAAGGCTCTGTTAAAAAATAGGCAGATGTTTGGAAGAATACTAAAAGTGTATCAATTCTTGAAACAAGGAGGACTATTAATGCTCCATGTTAAAAGACAAGGACTACTTTGATTCTTAACTCAAACATAAATGACGATTTTGATCCTTCTCGTTATGGACATAAATATTATGCGAGTTATGAATACTATTAAAGTAAAAATTAAAGAGGTGTAAGTCATGATTAATAACTCCTTGTGAATAAATTAAATAATAAAGATAAAAATACTTAAAATATAAAATAATATTATCATTCTATGGTTAGAAGTGAGGCAACCAAATAAAAAAAGAATGTGAAGAGTTTTTGTTGTAAATGTTCCTCCATTAATAAAATATTTATTTGTAATAAATTAAGTAATTTACTTTTACAATACAATAATTAATTTAAATAAGAAAAAACGTCATAAAAAGGAGAAAAAAGATAACTGCAAATGGAGGTCATAGAGAGGTGTCACATTACCTTGTCTATGTTTCTCCTTTATTATATATATAGATATAGATATAGATTTATATCCGGGCGACTAACATGAACCCACATAATTATTAATATATTTACCTTTCTCATTGGGAAAATGGTCTGAAAAATACTTCAACTTTGGCCGAAATTGCTATTACGATACCAAACTTTGAAAATGACCTTTTACCCCCTGTACTATTTAATAGTGTATTTTAAAGGTATATATGTGCCTACGTGGACATCATAAATATTGCATCATTTTAAATAGTAATTTGTCCACGTGGGCACATATATACCTTTAAAATACACTATTAAATAGTGCAAGGGGGTAAAAGGTCCTGCATAAAGTTTGGTATCATAACAACAATTTCGGCCAAAGTTGAAGTATTTTTCAGGCCCTTTTCCCTTTTTCATTCACCTCACTATTTTTATTCATTTTTTTATTGAATATTCTGAAGTCTCCCAAATGGTCAAACCATTTGTATTATGCAAAATCTATTGTAGTTTGCTTACAAAAAGATCAATTTTGCCTTTGGGTGTCCTCTTCAAATTTCGAGCACATCAACACTATTTCAATATCATTATATCAACTTCTCAAATTCTTAAGTCGGATTTTATTATTCTAATTTTGTATTACTCCCTCCATTTAAAAAAAAAATGACCTAGCTTGACTTGACATAAAGTTGAAAAAAATAAAGAAGACTTTTCAATCTTGTGGTCCTAAATTAAAGTTATGTCAAATGTATCAAAATGTCTTTAAATCTTGTGGCATTAAACATGTCACGTGAAAAATTGAAATTAAAGTATTGTCAAAAAAGAAAATGGATCATTTTTTTGGAAAACAGACTAAAAAGAAAAGTAGGTCTTTCTTTTTTAAACATAGGAATTATATTTTTCATTGAAAATATGCATTATTTACATTCTTACTTCATGAGGTCTGTGTAAGTCCTACCCTCTCAAAAAAAATTCTAAGGTCTCTCTATTAAGTTTAGTTTTAGGCTCCTAATCTTGTCAAGACGACCGTGTTTGAATTTTGTGCTCTAAAATTAAACATCTGTCAAATGTACCAAAATGCCCATTGATCTAGTGATCTAAATGGACTAATAAGGAAAATAAGTCGAAACAAAATGAACTAAGGAAGTACTTTTTATAGTAATGACTGTCATCCCTTCTTCATAAACTCAGTCCAAATTAAATTTCTCTTGATCTTTGTTCCTTCATTGAGTTATTGATTTTGAACAAAGTCTAATATTTCTCAAACTTCATGGAACATTAAAAATAAAAAATTTATTAGAGTGGATTAGAGTCTCTATATATTGGTTGAGGAATGGACGATGGTTTGCTTATATGGGCTTGCGCAATTCTTTTCCATGAGCTAATTTTTGTGATTGAGTTAGAAGTAGGTGTCATATATTTACTTGGAATTAGAGCCAGTTTCATTTCCAGTTGGACTCCCTGTTCATTCTCCAATTGAGTATTTATATGGAACAATCCTCCCCACATGAGCTAGCTTTTGAATCTAACGTCTTTTTTGGGACAGACTTTATTTATAAAGTCGAATTGCCTTGACAGTTGACTCTGGAAATTTACAACCCCTTATCTACGGCAATGCTTGGCCCTCTTTCTTTCTTCCTTCTCTACTCACCCATATAGACTCCACGGAATTTAAATGTTTTTTTGGAAAAAACTTTCAGAAAACCTAGTAAAATGATCAGAGTCTCTGGAACATTTATAACCACTAATCAATCATCCATGCACTGTGGAAAATTTACAACCCCTTATCTACGGAATTGCTTTGATTCCTTTATAATAAGGTACCCACCCATTCCTTTGCAACCTTGTAGCTGAATACTTTGTTCCTTATACTAGCAATCACATTGACATGGAGAAAGCCTACTCTTTCTTTATTTCACTACTACTACTACTACTCTTACACCTCTACTTGTTAGAGACATGCATCGATGCAGTTAATATAAACAACATAGATCAATCAGCTCTACTTTCCTTAAAAGCCAGTTTTACTCTAAACTCTTCTCATCCCTTAACCCAAAATTGGTCTTCTCAAGCTTCAGTTTGTGATTGGATTGGAGTCACTTGCGGCTCTCGCCACCATAGGGTGAGAACACTAAATGTATCCAACTTGAACATTCTTGGAAAATTCCACCACAATTGGGAAACCTCTCGTTTCTCGTTTCACTCGATCTGAGTAGTAATAATTTCCAAGAAGACCTCCCTCAAGATTTGTCTCGTTTACGTAGATTGAAGGTGATGAATCTCGCAAACAATAACTTCAGTGGAGAGATTCCCAAAGATTTTGGTAACTTTGAGAGGCTGAAGGTGTTGGTTTTAGTCAGTAACCAACTTACTGGCTCAATTCCATTCTCCATTTTCAACATTTCCTCGTTGGAAACTATAGCTCTCACATATAATCAATTATCGGGGAGTCTTCCTGTAGAGATATGTCGTCGTCTTCCAAGAATAAAGAGCATTTCAATCATTTCCAACAACTTGAATGGTCAAATTCCAACAGGTTTGTCTAACTGCACAGAATTGTATGATTTGTCGCTGTCATACAATAGCTTCAGTGGAACCATTCCACCAGAAATTGTCAACTTGGAGAGGCTTCAGTTCTTAAACCTCG
Source organism: Solanum commersonii (assembly GCA_029007595.1). Taxonomy (NCBI): domain Eukaryota; kingdom Viridiplantae; phylum Streptophyta; class Magnoliopsida; order Solanales; family Solanaceae; genus Solanum; species Solanum commersonii. Next base: position 272,501 of record JAJTWQ010000288.1, on the reverse strand, counting down.
GGGGAAACAACTTGCAAGGTACATTCTTCATATTTACCTACAATGTACTTTGTAGTTGTATTCGAATATAGGGAAATGGCTCAAATATGTCATCGAACTTTGAGAAAAGATTCATCTATGTCATCCATTAAAAGTGTAGTAGCATAAATGAACCTTTTTTTTAATAGTATATTTGAGCCTTTGCCCTAATATATAACATCCTACTTTGCATATGTAAGCCCACGAGATTTAAAGAGCACTTTGGTATATAATCAACTCTTTACTTTAAGATTACAAAAATAAAAAATCATCCTTATTTTCTTAAATTTCGTGATCGATTAAAAATTTTACAATTAATAAAATAAAATAAGAAAATCACCTACTAGGGATGGAACACCGCCATCCCTAAATCATTGGTGTTTGACGGTTTGTTGGTTTACAACTTTCGCTTTTTCATTATAAAGCAAAAGATATAAGTAAATAGCCTAGATATTGAAATAAGGCATAATATATAATTATGTCCTTTAATTTAATCTTAGCTAGTATCTATGTTCTCCAACTTTGGATATGCACAAATAAATACTTGAATTTATATAAAATTGAACAAGTAACATGTGTGTTCTACGTGGCATAATACATATAGGACGCCACGTCGGATGCAAATTGGTCATGCATGTGTCTACTTGTTCAATTTTATAAAAGTTTACGTGTCTACTTGTACATATCCAAAGTTGAAGAGCATAGATACAAATGAAAGGACACATTTAGCTATTATACCTTGAAATAACAAACAACTTTTCATTTGACATAAGTTTATATTTTCGTATCATAATATACAACAAGTTATGTTGTAAAGGCGTAGCAAGTTATGTCGTACAACATAACTTTAATCCTACAAACTTATGTGAGTGAGGCAAAAGTTCAGTTTCAAAATCCACAAGTTATACCGTAAAAGGCATAACAAGTTATGTTGTATCACATAATTTATTTCCTACAGAATTTGTGTCAAGTGGGGCAAAACTTCTCTAGACTCATGGTGATCGAATTAAGCATTCATTAGGGTACTTGATCGATAAATTTTCATAAAATGAGCAACAAAAGCAAAATTACAAACCATTATATTTGAGGGCAAAAATTAAAAACCACCCAAAACAGGGAAAATTGGTGGAAAATTTTGTTTTGTAGGTTGGTTTTGCAAGGGAATACAAAATTTTATTCATATTCAAAAGCCATTAGCATGAGGCTAAGCTTCAAAGTTTTGTTAATTGAGAATTAATACCTTGAGCAAGAGCATAAAAGTTTGCAAGTTTGTTTGCCATTTGTCAAAAAATAATTTGCAGGAACAATTCCAGCAAAGATTGGTAATTTAGGAAAGTTGCAGCAATTACAACTGGAGAACAATCACATAGTGGGTTCAATACCGCGCACCATATCCAACTTAACATCACTATGGATACTTAATTTCAACACCAATAATTTATCAGGTAATTTTCAAGTAACATATATAGTCATGTTTGGTTATCCACTACTAGGCATGTTGATTTATGAACTCTATATATTAATATTGATGCAATCAAATATAATATACTCTTTCATGCGGCACGTGTTATACCTAGAGAGATTGGGATTCTTCACAAATTGGAGAAAATTCATTTGCAATTTAATCAATTAAGTGGTAATATACCGAAAGACCTCTTCAATATCTCTACGCTAATAGAGGTTTCACTTCTCTCTAATACAGCTCTTCAATATCTCTATTTTTAGTTTTTCGCTCAAAAATCACCCTACTGTGTTTTGTTAATTTTGAATTTTGAATATAAAGGAAAAAAATACCATTTACATTTTATTATTAATAATTGTACGTTATAGTTTTCATCCTAATATTTAGTAAAATATTCATTACAATAAAATTTAATTTAAAAATTATTTAATTTGATTGGGTGACTTTCTAGATAAAATATAAGAAGTTGGGTGATTCTAAGTGAATAATGTTTAAGTGGAGTAACCTGAGATGTTATTGATGCTAGCTACACTGGTAAACTTAATCTGGAATTCTGGATATACTCTTACAGGTGTTATACCCAGAGAGATTGGAAATCTTCACAAATTGGAAATATTTCATTTGCAATTTAATCAATTAAGTGGTTCCATACCGGAAGAGCTCTTCAATATCTCTACGTTAAAACGGGTGTCAATTGCATTCAATAACCTTTCGGGTAGTCTTCCATCTGCTTCACACTACTGGCCGAAAAATCTAGAGATTTTGAATCTTGGTGATAACAACATTGGTGGAGTTATACCCACCTCAATCTCCAATTCTTCAAATTTAAAGACTTTACATCTTAATCGAAACAAATTCAGTGGCCAAATTCCTAACTCATTGGGGGATTTGAGGCATCTTGAACATCTGAAGTTGTTCAATAATAACTTATTGTCTCCGCATCTAAGTATATTAACTTCATTGGCGAACTGCAGATATTTGACAGAAGTAATGTTAGGGAATAATCCTCTGAATGGTGTTCTTCCAAATTCCATTGGCAATCTCTCCACTTATATTATAAAATTTTATTTATGTCGTACTGAAATTAGGGGCCAGATACCGTTAGGAATTGGGAATTTAAGTAACTTAAACACTTTGTACCTATTCGACAATGACTTGACTGGATCAGTGCCAACAAGATTATGTGGTTTACACCTTCTTCAAGGATTACGTCTTGACAATAATAGGTTAAGTGGACCTTGCCAGATTGTCTTTGTGAGTTGCTGGAGTTGGCCATGTTAAATATGTCATATAATCACATTTCGGGTCTGATACCATCTTGCATTGGCAACGCTACCTCTTTGAGAAATATTTATCTAAATTCAAATAGGCTCACCAGCATACCCATGAGTCTATGGAGCCTCAAAGATCTTTTGGTGCTTCATTTGTCAAACAATTCTTTGGTGGGTTCTATACCTCCAGATTTTAGAGAGTTGAAAGCCATAACATCCATAGATCTGTCCCGGAATCACCTTTCAGGAAGTATTCCCTCCACAATTAGAGACTTGCAAAAACTATTTTATCTCTCGTTGGCATATAATGAGTTACAAGGATCTATTCCGGAGTCACTCGGGAATATGATAAGTTTGGAATCGGCAAATCTATCCAATAACTTTCTTTCAGGTACCATTCCAAAATCATTAGAGTCACTTCGGTATCTGAAGGATTTCAATGTATCATTCAATAGATTAGAAGGTGAAATCCCAAGTAAAGGACCTTTTCTCAATTTCACCTCTCAATCTTTTATGGGAAATGAATGGTTATGCGGCGGTTTTCTTTTCCAACCTTGTATGACTAGGTCTTTTCATCATTCAAGGAGAAGTAAACTGCTTCTGATTATACTTGTTTCACTGGGAGCTGCAGTACTGGTACTTGGCTCAATTGTTGTGTTTATGTTAAGGAGATGTCGGAATAGAAATGTTCCAACTCAAGCCGAACCCTTTTCTGCAACTACACTAGCTTGGATTTCATACATTGAAATTGAAAGGGCAACTCAAGGGTTTGACCAATGCAACTTGCTAGGCTCTGGAGGTTTTGGCTCTGTTTACAAGGCCATGTTTGCAAACGGGATGACTTTGGCAATCAAAGTGTTTAATTTACAGGTTGAAGGAGCGTTAAAGAATTTTGATGCTGAATGTGAAGTTTTACGCAACCTTCGTCATAGAAATCTTACCAAAGTTGTCAGCAGTTGTACTAACTTGGATTTTAAAGCATTACTTCTTGAGTATATTGTCACGACCCGATTTCTCAAGTCATGATGGCACCTACTATAACCCACCAGTAGGTAAGCCAACCCGTAACCCGGAACAACAAGTAATGGGTCTGAGGGTAGAAACTAAATAAGAGGAGACAAATAACAATATAAACAGGCGGAAGCAAACCAAAAACATATATACAAATAAAGATCCCTCCCAGAACCTGGAAGTCACTAGTACAGAGCTACTAACAAAATGAGTACAAGTCCCAAAAGTGAACAACAGAGACTGGACTGTCTCGAAAGATAAAAGACAAGTCTATATATACAGATGGAGACTGAAATAGTACAAAATGTCGTGTGCTCACTCCCGTCTCTCGGATCGATCTGCTCCAAGCTCGATCAACGGCGGCTACTAGTGCCGGACTGCATCACGAAATAGATGCAGAGCGTAGCATGAGTACCAAAACAACAGGTACCCAGTAGGCATCATAGGCCGACTGAACTTGAAAAGTAAAGGCAATATGAAAAGAAGGAATAATACAAACCGAGGGTCAAGAACTAAATCTAACTAACAATGAAATGCACACGAGTGTACAAAGAACTAACTAAAGTAATCTATAAGCTAACTACACCTAACTGGACCCCCATAAGCCCAGAAGGTACACTCGTGCGCAAGTTAAATAAAAACCCGAACGGACCCCCATAAGCCCGACGAGTACACAGAATAACTATAACTAAAGAGAATTACATAAAAGAACCCAAGAACGAAGAACATCGAACCACAACCTCAACCCTAATTAGTAGAATCTGACAGCACTGAGGCCGGACCTCGAACCGGATGCTCAGCAGAAGTACCCAAGTAATCAATCACAACGGTGTCTGTGCAAAAGTGGCCGGACCTTAAACCGGATGCTCTATATAAGTATCTGGGCAATAGAGGCCGGACCTCAAACCGGATGCTCTATATAAGTGTCTGGGCAATAGAGGCCGGACCTCAAACCGGATGCTCTATAAATGTGCCAATGTAGCTGCTGAAAGAGTCCCAATTGATCCATACTCATAAATATCTGTGGAACGCCGTCCACACATAACTAATCAATGAAATTCCTTGGAACCAAATCGAAAATCAAATTAAAATTGCGAAGTAGAACTAGTGTCGCCGATGTAACTCGTGAAGCCGTAACATCGAGGAAAATAAGGATAACTATAGTCGGAGAGAGAGTATCGCCTAACTAAGGCCCAAACTATCAGACTCAAGTCTGCTACACCAGTCTGACTGGGATCTAAGGCCGACCCGAGCGACGTCGGGGCAAAACTAAGGCCTATTGGATCCGAATAATGTATTTCTAAGGCAAGCCCTAGTCAAACCTAAACTAAGGCCCGACATTCTTCAAATAAACAATAATTAAGCATGCAAGCACTCCACATAGCGAGGAGGTTCCGTTAATAACACAAAGCATGCTCACAGTTACTCGGTAATTCCCGAAATAGATCGAAAACATGATTTCTTAACACCTATGCAAGATTCAATAACTACCCAACCCAAATCCCAACTAATCAACATGCATTCACATTCTCGAGCTCAATCTAAGAGAAGGAAACCGTAGCCTACCTTAAAAGCCGATCACACGCGCTCCAAAATCACTTCTCCGAGCTTTTCCTTTCCGAACGTCCTCGAAACGTTGCCCCGCTATCAAAAATAGAGTCACAACATTAATACGGTCGTTTAGACACCAAAATCACAACAAACGGAGACGGGTCAATTTTGGAGTCAAAACGGGATTCGTGGGGCCCGCGCAGAAAATTCCGAAATTAACCCCAAAAGTGGGTCCCAACCAGTTCCCCCAGCTCATTTCCCATAATGGGACACAATTCGGGGCTCGGGAACAACACAATATCAACAAGCAACTAAAACCCAAATTTTCTCAAAGAATAGAAATGGGACAGCAGCTAATACAGCGTTTTTACCAAAAAACGGGCGATCTAAAGTAAAAATATAACAACACCACAATGTTCTCCTCGAAAAACCACTCAAGATAGCCTCAAAAATCATCAAAATCGGATCTAAAATGGCTAAGAAAACAAGTCTCAAAATTCCAAAATCAAGCTTACAAAAGAGGTGTGGCAGCAGGTATTTTTCGAAATTTACCTCAAACGGGGACTCCAAATCACTATCCGAGCTCACCAACACGTTGTCCTCGAAAAATCTCACAACTTAGCCTTTTGGATCACCCAAATCGGTTGAGAGATGAGAGAGATGAGGGTTTGAAGTTTGGGGAAAATGGCTGATTTTCTGCAATTAATAGCAGATTTTCTGCAATTTTCAAAAAAATTAAAACTCCGACGGGGTGCTCCGATCTCGTTCGGAACCCCGTGCAAGCAAACGAAATATGCAACCATACCAAATTCGATATTCCAGACTCAACGGCGCAGTCAAAATTTTCATCAGAGGTCATTTCGATAAAAAGTGGGTCCCACTTCCAAAAGTCATTTTAAGTCAAAACCCACAAAAGGGCTCGGAAAGATATCGAAAACCTCCAGACACAAAAGAAGGGTCAATCTAGACCAAACTCGACATTCCGGAACTAACCACGCTGACGGAATTCTCATCCGAGCGCGTTTACTCAAAATGTTGACCAAAGTCAAACTTAGGCTAAAATTCAAAGGCTAAAACGCCTAATCGCACCGACTCACACTGAAAACCTTGGGAGTCATGTCGACCATGCTACTAGCCTAAAATGACCCTTTCGGAGCTGATGAAATCTTCAGAATTGGATTTCGATGTCATCTTCTTGAACTTTTGATCGAAAATGATCGTTCAAGGTCCATAAGCTCCAAAACACAAAAACTCGCACCAAGACCAAACGAACGACCGAGGTGACCGAACTGTCGGTCCCCAAAGAAGTCAGAAATGACTTGGGGTCGCTATAGGAACGCTCTAAACGACACACAGAAGGCAAGACACAGAAATGACCATGAGGGTCATTACAATATCCACTACTAAAAAGGACTTTCGTCCGCGAAAGAAAGGATCAAGAAGTACCTGAATGCTCAAACAAGCCGGGAAACTGCTCTCGCATCTCCTGCTCGGTCTCCCAGGTAGCCTCCTCGACTGGACGATGCCTCCAACGAACCTTAACCACAGGAATGGCTCTCGAGCGCAATCTCCTCACATCTCTGGCTAGAATGGCAACTGGCTCCTCTACAAATGCTAAACGATCATCCAACTCGACTGCATCATACTGGAGCACATGGGACTCATCAGGAACATACCGCCGCAACATCCAAACATGAAACACTTGGGTGGATGGCTGAAAATACTGGAGGTAGGGCCAACTCATAAGCAACCTCCCCAACCGTCCGGAGTATCTCAAAAGGCCTGGTGCCTACTCTGAGCCGTCCTGAGCCTATCCTGAATCACCCTCACCTGATCCAGGGCTTCCTGAAACAAATCTGTACCACGCGGCCTAGGCTCTGTAGACTCAAACCAACCAACTGGAGAGCGACAACGCCTACTATATAAGGCCTCAAACGGGGCCATCTGAATACTAGGTGGTAGCTGTTGTTGTACGCAAACTCCGCCAAAGGCAAGAACTGGTCCCACTGACCTCCAAAATGCATAACACAGGCCCGCAACATATCCTCAAGGACCTGAATAGTACGCTCTGACTGACCATCCGTCTGTGGGTGAAATGCTGTGCTAAGGTGGACACGGGGGCCCAACTCCTCCGATAGCAACAGGCACGCCATGAAGACGGACTACCTCCCTAATGTAGATACGAGCCAACCTCTCGGCACTGAAAGTAGTATGAACAGGAAGGAAGTGTGCTGACTTGGTCAATCGATCCACGATGACCCAAATGCTGTCAACACCTCTAGAAGTCCGAGGCAACCCCACAACGAAGTTCATAATGATACGCTCCCACTTCCACTCCGGAATGAGTAATCTCTGGAACTCGCCACCAGGCCTCAAATGCTCTGCCTTTACCTGCTGGCAGCACAAGCAACGGGAAACAAAGTCAGCAATATCTCTCCTCATGCCACTCCACCAGTAATCTTTGCCTCAAATCACGATACATCTTCGTGTGTGCCGGATGGATAGAGTATCTCGGACTCATGGGCCTCGAAAGTATTAACTGTATCAAATCTCCAACTTTCGGAACACAGATGCGGCCAGCAAATTTCAACACTCCATCAGGATCTAAGGTAGCCTGACCACCATCACCCGCTAACACTCGATCTCTAAGGGCCACCAAGGTATCATCCTCAAACTGGCAACCACGTATCCTATCAAGCAAAGAAGACTGAACTCCCATAAAGGCCAAGACGCGTCTAGAATCTGAGATATCCAACCGAACCATGCTATTAGCTAAGGACTGAATGTCCAAAGCTAAGGGTCGCTCCTCAACAGATAAGAAGGCTAGACTACCCATACTCACCGCCTTCCGGCTCAAGGCGTCCGCTACCACATTCGCCTTGCCCGGATGATAGAGAATAGAGAGGTCGTAGTCCTTCAGGAGCTCAATCCAACGACGCTGCCTCGAATTAAGGTCCCTCTGGCTCATGATGTACTGAAGACTCCTATGATCGGTATAGATCTCACATCAAACTCCATACAAGTAGTGCCTCCAAATCTTAAGCGCGAAAACTACCGCCGCCAACTCCAAGTCATGAGTGGGGTAGTTGCGCTCATGAATCTTAAGCTGCCTCGACGCATAAGTAATAACCCGGCCCTGCTGCATCAATACACAACCCAAACCAATGCCGGATGCGTCACAATAAACTGTGAAGCCCTCGCCCTCAACTGGAAGAGTCAATATAGGAGCAGTGGTCAATAACTCCTTGAGCCTCAAAAAGCTCGCCTCACACTCCTCTAACCAAACAAAGGGAACATCAACACGAGTCAATCGAGTCAACGGGGCTGCAATAGTAGAAAATCCCTCAACAAAGCGTGCGTAATAGCTGCTTAGTCCGACGAAGCTCCGAATCTCGATGGCGAGGTGGGCTGTGCCAATCACGAATAGCCTCAATCTTCGCCGGATCAACCCTAATACCCTCCTTGGACACCACGTGCCCCAAGAAGGCTACGACTCAAGCCAAAACTCGCACTTTGAGAACTTGGCATAAAGCTGCTGATCTCTCAAAGTCCGGAGCACTATCCTCAAATGCTGCTCATGCTCACTCCGGCTCCGCGAGTATACCGATATGTCATCAATGAAGACAATGACAAATAAATCAAGGTATGGCCCGAACACACGTGTCATCAAGTCCATGAAGGCGGCGGGGGCATTAGTCAACCCAAAAGACATCACAAGGAACTCATAGTGGCCATAACGGGTCCTAAATGCGATCTTAGGGATGTCTGCTGCCCTTATCCTCACCTGATGGCACCCGAACCTCAAATCAATCTTAGAAAACACAGTGGCACCCCAAATCTGATCAAACAAATCATCGATACGAGGCATGGGGTAACGGTTCTTCACCGTCACCTTGTTCAGCTGCCTGTAGTCAATGCACATCCTCATAGTCCCGTCCTTCTTCTTTACAAACAGAACAGGAGCACCCCAAGGCGACACACTCGGACGGATAAACCCCTTACCTAAGAGATCCTCTGGCGAGCACCGAGCTCCCGAGCTCTGCAGGAGCCATCCGGTAAGGCGGAATAGAAATAGGACGGGTGCTGGGCTCCAAATCTATGGCAAAATCAATGTCACGATCTGGAGGTAGGCCAGGTAGGTCTGTAGGAAACACATCTGCAAACTCCCTAACCACAGGAACTGAGTCAATTGAAGAGGCCTCCCTACTCACATCTCGCACATAAGCCAAATAAGCTAAACACCCAGAAGCAACCAACCGTCTAGCCCGCATAAAAGAGATGATCCCTGTCGGTGTGTGACTATAAGCACCCTGCCACAACACTGGGGGAACGCCAGGCATGGATAATGTAACGGTCTTGGCGTAGCAATCCAAGAGCTCATGGTAGGGAGATAACCAATCCATGCCAAGAATCACATCAAAATCAACCATATCTAGCAGAATAAGGTCAACTCTAGTATCACAACCCTGGATAGTCACTAAGCAAGATCGCAATATCTGATCCACTACTAAGGACTCACCCACCGGGGTCGAAACATGAACTGGCTCTGCCAAAGACTCAGACCTCATACCCAATCGGGAGCAAAATAAACGATACATACGAGAATGTGGATCCGGGATCAAATAATACTTGTAGCGGGCTGATGGCATAATAAAAGCGTACTTTTGTGATAACATCGTCGATGCCTCGCCCGTCGCCCTCGCCGGGGGCGTAGAAATGGCCCCCGAGCACCTCTGCCGATGCATCGATCTACCACCCGGCCTCCTCCCTCGAGCTCCACCTTCGGTACCACATCGGCTATCCCGACGACCACAGTCTGACCACAACCTCTAGCTAGAGGGGCACTGTGGCGAGTGCAGGTGCAAGAAAGCCGGTACAATCGCTCCTCGCCCTCGCCGGGGGCTCTCTGGACCAATGATCGGGAGCACCATGCAATCAAAACACCCCGAAGCCGAACGCCACTGAAGTAACCCGATCAACGGTAGGAAGGGAGGGAATCGATCCTCGAACTCGGCCCGTACTAGGACCACCACAGTGATGCGGCCTCCATCGGAAGCGAGTAATGCCGCCCGAATGGGACGACTGGGCCGACCTGCTGGAACCTCTGGCGGGACCTATCATGGGAGTCTCTCCCTCTGGGACCCGGACCCGTTGTAGCTGCCCTGGTAGCGTGCCCTCTTATCGCTGCCCCCTTGGGCCTCTCGATGAATATGCTCCATGGATCGAGCATGGTCGACCACATCAAGAAATGAACGGCCAGCAGAAACTAAATGCTCTGTGTCGACCCTCAGACGATACCGCAACCCACGTACAAAACAACGAACTCTCTCCTCCTCCGTGGGTAGGATCATGGTAGCATGTCGAGACAACTCATGAAATCTCGTCTCGTACTCTGAGACGGTCATAGGGCCCTGCTCCAATCTGGAGAACTGATCACGAAGCCTATCCCTGACGCTCCGTGGCATGAACCGGGCTAAGAAAGCCTCTGAGAACTCACTCCAAGATACAGGAGGCGATCCAACTAGCCTAGACTCTCGATACGAGCGCCACCACTGCCTGGCTGGCCCACGAAACTGATGAGCAGTGAAGTCGGCTCCTCTCGACTCCAAGAGGCCTAATGACTGTAGCTGCTCCTGACAAGTGAGCTGGAACTCGTAGGCATCCTCTCCCATCGTCCCTGAGAATATCGGCAGTGCCAACCTCTGGAATACCCCGAGCATCTTCTGCTCGCGCAGTGGCATCTCCCCGTCCTTTAAGTCTGACACGACCACCACATGAACTGGTGGCGGCTGAACCTCTGGTGCCGCTGCGTGCGGGCGACCCGTGGCGCCGGGCGGCGTCTTGGTCTTCTTTGCCGGTGTCTTGGTGCCGGGTGCTGTCGCATCTCCCCCAATAGCTGCTAGTATCTCGAGTCGTGAGCCTCGAAGATCGGGAGCTGCAACAGGTGCGGGTGGTGGCCGGGGCGGCCTCGGGCCCACCGACCTGTGGGTACACATAAGCCGCCCGAGGCTCCTCCTCCCTATCTCGGGCTGGTGCTACGGCCCTGCCTCGACCTCGGGGTCGGCGTCTACCCCAAGCTGAGGCTCTGCCTGTAGACCCGGGTGCGCCACCCCTGGCCGCGCCACCTCGCGAGCGAGCCATCCTGCGAAAGAGTGAAACAAGTGAGATTTCCAGAAACCAATAAGACACACACTGCACGAAAGCGAAACAAAAGAGGAAATTTTCCTAAGGACATCCCCGTAGCCTCCCGAAGATAAGTTACGGACGTCTCGCACCGATCCGCCGACTCTCTGCTAGACGTTAGCTGCGTACAAGTGAGGCACCGATAAACCCTGGGGCTCGATACCCAACTTGTCACGACCCGATTTCTCAAGTCATGATGGCACCTACTATAACCCACCCCGGTAGGTAAGCCAATCCGTAACCCGGAATAACAAGTACTGCGTCTGACCGTAGAAACTAAATAAGAGGACGGAAATAACAATCTAAACGGGCGGAAGCAAACCAAAAACATATATACAATTAAAGATCCCTCCCCGAGGAACACGGGAAGTCACTAGTACGAGCTACTAACAAAATGAGTACAAGTCCCAAAAGTGAACAACGAGAGGCGGGGACTGTCTCGAAAGATAAAAGACAAGTCTATATATACGATGGAGACTCGAAATAGTACAAAATGTCGTGTGCTCACTCCCGTCTCCGGATCGATCTGCTCAAGCTCGATCAGCGCTACTAGTGCCGGACTGCATCACGAAATAGATGCGGGCGTAGCATGAGTACCAAACAACAGGTACCCAGTAGGCATCATAGGCCGACTGAACTTGAAAAGTAAAGGCAATATGAAAAGAAGGAATAATACAAACCGAGGGTCAAGAACTAAATCTAACTAACAATGAAATGCACACGAGTGTACAAAGAACTAACTAAAGTAATCTATAAGCTAACTACACCTAACTGGACCCCCATAAGCCCAGAAGGTACACTCGTGCGCAAGTTAAATAAAAACCCGAACGGACCCCCATAAGCCCGACGAGTACACAGAATAACTATAACTAAAGAGAATTACATAAAAGAACCCAAGAACGAAGAACATCGAACCACAACCTCAACCCTAATTAGTAGAATGCGCGACAAAGACCGAGGCCGGACCTCGAACCGGATGCTCAGCAGAAGTACCCAAGTAATCAATCACAAGTATCAAGTATAAGAGGCGGGAACTCTAACCGGATGCTCTATATAGGTGTCTGAGCAATAGAGGCCGGACCTTAAACCGGATGCTCTATATAAGTATCTGGGCAATAGAGGCCGGACCTCAAACCGGATGCTCTATATAAGTGTCTGGGCAATAGAGGTCGGACCTCAAACCGGATGCTCTATAAATGTGCCAATGTAGCTGCTGAAAGAGTCCCAATTGATCCATACTCATAAATATCTGTGGAACGCCGTCCACACATAACTAATCAATGAAATTCCTTGGAACCAAATCGAAAATCAAATTAAAATCGCGAAGTAGAACTAGTGTCGCCGATGTAACTCGTGAAGCCGTAACATCGAGGAAAATAAGGATAACTATAGTCGGAGAGAGAGTATCGCCTAACTAAGGCCCAAACTATCAGACTCAAGTCTGCTACACCAGTCTACAGGGATCTAAGCTGACCGAGCGACGTCGGGGCAAAACTAAGGCCTATTGGATCCGAATAATGTATTTCTAAGGCAAGCCCTAGTCAAACCTAAACTAAGGCCCGACATTCTTCAAATAAACAATAATTAAGCATGCAAGCACTCCACATAGCGAGGAGGTTCCGTTAATAACACAAAGCATGCTCACAGTTACTCGGTAATTCCCGAAATAGATCGAAAACATGATTTCTTAACACCTATGCAAGATTCAATAACTACCCAACCCAAATCCCAACTAATCAACATGCATTCACATTCTCGAGCTCAATCTAAGAGAAGGAAACCGTAGCCTACCTTAAAGCCGATCACACGCGCTCCAAAATCACTTCTCCGGAGCTTTTCCTTTCCGAACGTCCTCGAAACGTTGCCCCGCTATCAAAAATAGAGTCACAACATTAATACGGTCGTTTAGACACCAAAATCACAACAAACGGAGACGGGTCAATTTTGGAGTCAAAACGGGATTCGTGGGGCCCGCGCAGAAAATTCCGAAATTAACCCCAAAAGTGGGTCCCAACCAGTTCCCCCAGCTCATTTCCCATAATGGGACACAATTCGGGGCTCGGGAACAACACAATATCAACAAGCAACTAAAACCCAAATTTTCTCAAAAGAATAGAAATGGGACAGCAGCTAATACAGCGTTTTTACCAAAAACGGGCGATCTAAAGTAAAATATAACAACACCACAATGTTCTCCTCGAAAAACCACTCAAGATAGCCTCAAAAATCATCAAAATCGGATCTAAAATGGCTAAGAAAACAAGTCTCAAAAATTCCAAAATCAAGCTTACAAAAGAGGTCTGGCAGCAGGTATTTTTCGAAATTTACCTCAAACGGGGACTCCAAATCACTATCCGAGCTCACCAACACGTTGTCCTCGAAAAATCTCACAACTTAGCCTTTTGGATCACCCAAATCGGTTGAGAGATGAGAGAGAGATGAGGGTTTGAAGTTTGGGGAAAATGGCTGATTTTCTGCAATTAATAGCAGATTTTCTGCAATTTTCAAAAAAATTAAAACTCCGACGGGGTGCTCCGATCTCGTTCGGAACCCCGTGCAAGCAAACGAAATATGCAACCATACCAAATTCGATATTCCAGACTCAACGGCGCAGTCAAAATTTTCATCGAGGTCATTTCGATAAAAAGTGGGTCCCACTTCCAAAAGTCATTTAAGTCAAAACCCACAAAAGGGCTCGGAAAGATATCGAAAACCTCCAGACACAAAAAGAAGGGTCAATCTAGACCAAACTCGACATTCCGGAACTAACCACGCTGACGGAATTCTCATCCGAGCGCGTTTACTCAAAATGTTGACCAAAGTCAAACTTAGGCTAAAATTCAAAGGCTAAAACGCCTAATCGCACCGACTCACACTGAAAACCTTGGGAGTCATGTCGACCATGCTACTAGCCTAAAATGACCCTTCCGGAGCTGATGGAATCGTCAGAATTGGATTCTGATATCATCTTCTTGAACTTTTGATCGAAAATGATCGTTCAAGGTTCATAAGCTCCAAAACACAAAAACTCGCACCAAGACCAAACGAACGACCAGGTGACCGAACTGTCAGTCCCAGCAAGTCATAAATGACTTGGGGTCGCTACAGGAACGCTCTAAACGACACACAGAAGGCAAGACACAGAAATGACCAGGAGGGTCATTACATATATGCCTAATGGTAACCTAGAGCTGTGGTTACATTCTGATGATCGCTTCTTGAGTATGATCCAAAGATTAGACATAATGATCGATGTTGCATTTGCTTTGGAATATCTCCATCAAGGTTATGAAACAGTAGTTGTACATAGTGATTTGAAGCCTAGCAATGTCTTGCTAGACGAAAAGTTGGTTGGACATGTGAGTGACTTTGGCCTGACCAAGTTATTAGGAGAAGGGGAATCAATTGCTCATACTAATACACTTGCTACAATGGGCTACATTGCACCAGGTAAATTTCTTTAAGTCCTTTTATCATCGCCTATGATGTGTTATTTTACATCAAATAATTAGTTGACTGGTTCTAATATAATGTATCACATTAGAACTGGGTCAACGCCTAGGTGGATGGCTTATTTTAATGGGAAGAAATCACCTAGTGTTTTTTGTCTCTTTGTTGGAATTTGAACCTGAGATCTCATAGTTCTTAATCCACCTCATTGACTATTATGCCACAATTAACCTTGGGTGTAAATATAGATATTATTTTGATTTTTTTATTTGGCCCGTCAAGAAACTAATAACTCTGGTAATATTGGATCAGAGTATGGATCAGTAGGATTAGTTTCTAGAAGATGTGATGTGTACAGCTATGGCATTATGCTAATGGAAACTTTCACAAGAAAAAGGCCATATGATGAAATGTTTGACGAAAATTTGAGCATGAGGAGTTGGGTCTGCAATTCAGTACCTGCAATGCCAGAGGATATTATTGATGTCACATTAATGGAACCAGAAAAGACTCATTTTCAGGAAAAGTTGCATTGTGTGTCTTCTATTTTGGAGTTGGCATTGCATTGCACAACTGAATCTCCCAATGAAAGGTTGAACATGATAGAAGTCCTTGCAAATATTAAGAAGATCAAGCTGGAATTTCTTCGCAAATGATGTACGTAGCACTGGTAAATATCAAACTTTTTAAAAATATTCTGATGTCATCTAGATATATTATTTCCTTATTCAGGAATAGAAAAAAAAATTATCTTGTCTATATCGTACATAAATATTGAATTGGATATTCTGTTTTTCCATACAAATATATCCACTTGTATAAGAAAAAACAAGAACTAATTGAAGCATAACTTTAATCATATGATTTTATAAGCAGAAGAACCCAACATTTTTGCCTATGAAAATTTGAATTGTGATGAATGTTGAAAACTGAAGTAAACAACTCAAGTTTGCGTTACTATTAGTTTATTTTTGTGTGTGCTGTGCCCACTCAAGTTTGATCCCAATTGAACATTTGTGCAGGTTGTGCTGCCTTTTATCCTGGTTTAGCAAATTTGGGTGAAACCAATTGAGATGAAAAATCAACTTTTGGTCCGAGATTTGAACTATTCTTGTTTTTGTTGTGTTCCGAGATTTGAACTGTTCTTGTTTTTGTTGTGTTTTTCTCTTGTGCATATTTTGACATTTGGTAAAATAAGTTAATATATAAGATGTGTACTACAGTTGGAATGGAAGAATGCCCTGTATAATATTGGATTGTCCATGAAGAGCAGTGTATATATACTGTTGAAGTAAAATTTAGTGTGTGCATTATTTTTATTTCTTTTAACATTTTCTTTAGAAGTATTACGATGCAACAATTGAATTGTACAAGAGGAATTCCTGGACCAACATATTGACAACTTAAAATCCAGCGACTCCAAGAAGAAAACAATTTCCTGTGTAAAAGTTTAAAGTGTATTACTCCCTCCATTTAAAAAAAGAATGACCTAGTTTGACTTGACATAGAGCTAAAAAAAATAAAGAAGACTTTTCAATCTTTTGGTTCTAAATTAAAGTTATGTCAAATGTATCAAAATGTCTTTTAATCTTGTGGCCTTAAACTTGTAACGTGGAAAATTGAAATTAAAGTATTGTCAAAAAAGAAAATGGATCATTATTTTTTTTGGGAAACAGACTAAAAAGAAAAGTAGGTCATTCTTTTTTAAACATAGGAATTATATTTTTCATTGAAAATTTGCATTATTTACATTCTTACTTCATGAGGTCTGTGTACGTGCTACCCTCTCAAAAAAATTCTAAGGTCTGTCTATTAAGTTTAGTTTTAGGCTCATAATCTTGTTAAGACGACCGTGTTTGAATCTTGTGCTCTAAAATTAAATATTTGACAAATGTACCAAAAAGCCCGTTGATCTTGTGATCTTAAATATGCCATATGGAAAATTAAAATTTAAAAATTGCCAAAAAAAAAAGAAAAAAAGGAAAGTATTTTTCTTTTTAAATGGACTAAGAAGGGAAAAAAATCAAAACAAATTGAACTAAGGAAGTACTTATTATAGTAATGACTGTCATCCCTTCATCATCAACTCAGTCCAAATTAAATTTCTCTTGATCTTTGTTCCTTCATTGAGTTATTGATTTTGAACAAAGTCTAATATTTCTCAAACTTCATGGAACATTAAAAATAAAAAATTTGTTAGAGTGGATTAGAGTCTCTATATATTTGGTTGAGGAATGGACGATGGTTTGCTTATATGGGCTTGCGCAATCCTTTCCCATGAGCTATTTTTTGTGATTGAGTTAGAAGTAGGTGTCATATCTTAGCCAGTTTCATTTCCAGTTGGACTCCCTGTTCATTCTCCAATTGAGTATTTATATGGATTTGAATAATCCTCTCCACATGAGCTAGCTTTTGAATCTAACGTCTTTTTTGGGACAGACTTTATTAAAGTCGAATTGCCTTGACAGTTCACTCTGGAAATTTACAACCCCTTATCTACCTTGGCCCTCTTTCTTCCTTCTCTACTCACCCATATAGACTCCACGGAATTAAAATGTTTTTTTGGAAAAAACTTTCAGAAAACCTAGTAAAATGATCAGAGTCTCTGGAACATTTATAACCACTAATCAATCATCCATGCACTACTCTTTGATATGACACTAAAGACTTTAATTAATAAAGTCAAGTCACTGTGGAAAATTTACAACCCCTTATATACGGAATTGCTTTGATTCCTTTAATAAGGTACCCACCCATTCCTTTGCAACCTTGTAGCTGAATACTTTGTTCCTTATACTAGCAATCACATTGACATGGAGAAAGCCCACTCTTTCTTTATTTCACTACTACTACTACTACTCTTGCACCTCTACTTGTTAGAGACATGCATCGATGCAGTTAATATAAACAACATAGATCAATCAGCTCTACTTTCCTTAAAAGCCAGTTTTACTCTAAACTCTTCTCATCCCTTAACCCAAAATTGGTCTTCTCAAGCTTCAGTTTGTGATTGGATTGGAGTCACTTGCGGCTCTCGCCACCATAGGGTGACTGCACTAAATGTATCCAACTTGAATATTCTTGGAAACATTCCACCACAATTGGGAAACCTCTCGTTTCTCGTTTCACTCGATCTAAGTAGTAATAATTTCCAAGGAGACCTCCCTCAAGATTTGTCTCGTTTACGTAGATTGAAGGTGATGAATCTCGCAAACAATAACTTCAGCGGAGAGATTCCCAAAGATTTTGGTAACTTTGAGAGGCTGAAGGTGTTGGTTTTAGTCAGTAACCAACTAACTGGCTCAATTCCATTCTCCATTTTCAACATTTCCTCTTTGGAAATTATAGCTCTCACATATAATCAATTATCAGGGAGTCTTCCTGTAGAGATATGTTGTCGTCTTCCAAGAATAAAGAGCATTTCAATCATTTCCAACAACTTGAATGGTCATATTCCAACAGGTTTGTCTAACTGCACAGAATTGTATGATTTGTCGCTGTCATACAATAGCTTCAGTGGAACCATTCCACCAGAAATCGTCAACTTGGAGAGGCTTCAGTTCTTAAACCTCGGGGGAAACAACTTGCACGGTACATTCTTCAGACTTCAATTTCTCAATGTGAATGACATCCAACAAGATTTAAAGAGAACTTTGGTACATAATTAACTCTTTACTTTAACATTATAAAATTTAAAAATTTCCCTTTTTAAAAATATTTCACATGATAGGTTTAAAACTATTCATCAATTACTAAAAAAAATCACAAACAACTTTCACTCGACACAAGTTTATATTTTCAGTTTCAAAGCCCACAAGTTATCTGTAAAAGCCATAACTAGTTTTATCGTACTGCATAACTCAATTCCTATCGAACTTAATTGAGAGAGGTAAAAGTTCTCTAAACTCATACAGAACGAATTAAGTCATACATAAAGGTACATTGATCAACAAATTTTCATTAAATGAGCAGTAAAAACAAAAATTAGAGATCATCATCAAAAATCAAATGGAAAGGCAAAGATAATAAAAAGAATAAATATAAAGTGTGTCGTTGGAATTTCGCTCATAGTTTAGGGGTACTTGTAACGGCCAACTCGCTAGTGATATTGTACGTTTTGGGCTTAGTCCCGCACGACTTAAAAATAGTAAGAACTAAGTTCATGACCCATAAAAGAAAACTAATTGCAGACATATACCCCTAACTAATGATAGAAAAAGCTCCATTTTCTTGTAGCTTTAGTTATTTAGCTCTCTTTTAATTCGTTTGCTTTTTATTTCTTTACTTCTTTTTTTTTTTTTTTAAATCAAAGACCACATGGGTCAAGAATTTTATTAAACTAAGAGAAAATATATACAAAATCATGTGGATTGCCTAAGTGACAGCCCACCAAATAAATAAACAAAACAATAAAAGACAACACCTACCAACTAAGAAATATCAAAAAACAAAATTAGGAAAGTGGAAGTTGAAGAGTATTTGCAGGTGCAGCCCCTCTTCCTCGATACATCATCAAATCGGAGCTTAAACTCGACTTCAATTCGGCGTAATTGTATACCCTTGAAACCCTTTGGTATTTTGTCTACTCGCTTCTATTCAGATTCATCTCAATCTATCCATGCCAAATGATTTCAATCTTTTTGCGCAGTTTTCTCCTAGTAGATTTCATGTGGATCCAAGCTCGTGTAGATTCTATGGAAAGAATATTGTTGGTAGTCCATCCATTTAACCTCAGGTTAGTTGAAATTAGTTCATCTTCTTTGATCTAAACTTCAGTGGGTTGAACCCAAAATTAGGATTAATACCACCACCGAACTTAAATCGTAAAAGAATTACTAATTTCTGACTCTTTTTTTTCTTTTCGAGGTTGTGTATGGATTTCTGGGATTTGCACTATTGTATAGGATGTGCAAAGTATTCTGGACTTGAGCAACTTGTCAGGTACACAATTGAACCCAACCAATTTTTCTCTTCTCTTTTGGGCTGATCGTTCGAAATAACCAATTTCGAAGTTATTCTGCTATGTGTATTGTGAAATAATAAACCTACCATAGATGTTAATTGACTGCTACAATCTATGAGTCTTGATTTTATACCATATGAAACACCCTAAACTCTCACCAGGTGCATGGTATATCAACCAACTGAAATTCATTCAGACATCATATAATGTGTAGTAGCTTTTATCATCTAATATAGCTTTATCAGTATCATATGTAGAGTGTATTCAAATCAAACCATTTATACTCTTGTAGTGTTTGACTGCCTTATTCTCAACTGTGGTGTGCTTTGTTTATCTAAGATGATAATTCTTTTGGCCGTATCCGGAACCTCTTGGAGAGATCTAAATTCATATGTACTGCCTTTTTCTTTTTATGTTTCTTTGTTCATTTAATTTTTTTCAAATTATTTTGTTCTTTTTTTTACACCATATCTGATTTGAATTCAATATTTATTTTATATACTCCTTTTCTTCTTCTTTTTTCTCATTTATTTCTTTATTCGTCTATTTTCTCTATTTCTATTTTTTTTTTCTACTTTTATTTTTCTCATTTTCCCCCTTTTCTCCTTTAGTGGTTGCTTTTATTTGTTCATTTTTATTTTATTTTATTTTTAAATTTCTTTATTTTATGTTCCTTTCCTTTTCTTTTCTCTTTTTTTTTCTCTGATTATTTCTTTATTCTTTATTATTTTTCCTTTTTTTAATTTATTTTTTTCTCAAATCATAATAGTTTTTATTTTTTTCACGACAATTTAATTCATATTTTTGGTCATTCTATATTTTATTTTATTTTATTTTTCTTTTCGTTTTTATTTTTGATTTTTTTTTATTTGCTTCAGTCAGTAATGACAGTATCATAGTATATTTATATACTTTCATGATATCATTGATGTATGTTTCAATACTTTAATGAGACCTCCATGATACCATCACAATATATCTATGTACTAACATCGTATCATTGGGATTTACTTTCGTCTGTAATGATACGACCACGGTATATCTATATACTGTCATGGTATCATAGATGTGTACTTCAATCCTTCAGCGACACCTCCATGATACCATCATATACATGCATGGTTTTATTAAGGATTGTTTTATATAATCAGTAACACTCCTCATTTAATGTATGATACCATCACAATATGTGAATATACTGTTGTAGTAATATTAATGTTTCATTCCTTCATTCATTCACAATACTACTCATTTATTAATGATACTATAAAAGTATATGCATATACTGTTATGGAATCATTAAGGTTTCCTACATTCATTCATGTACAATCAACTCATTCCTCAATGTTACCAACACATTATATATAACAACATGATATTATTGACTAATGAGCAATCCTTCAAAGGAGGAACTCATAATTTCTCAATGATACAATCACAATATATCATATAGTGACATGGTATCATTAAAGACTATCTCATATAATATGTAATACTCTTCATATCATGTATGATACCATCACAATATATGAATATACTATTGTGATAGCACTAAGGTTTCCTTCGTTCATTTATTTACAAAACTACTCAATTCTTAGTGATACCATAATAGTATATTCATATATTGTTGTGGTATCATTAAGGTTTCCTACTGTCTTCATGAACAACCAACTCTTTTCTCAATGATATCATCATAACATACTAACACAATATCATTATGGAATGAGTAGTTTTGTAAATAAATTAGTGAATTTAATATTGTTTTTTTATTTTTATTAATCTAAAAGTTGTTAGTTAATATTTTTATCTTCGTGTTTTTTTGTTAAAATATAAAAATATCAAAAGAGAAAAAATAAAAACACGATAAATTACCAACTCATTTTTCACCATATAGTATATTTATATACTATCATGGTATCATATGATAGTGAGATACCTCAATATA
Source organism: Solanum commersonii (assembly GCA_029007595.1). Lineage (NCBI taxonomy): Eukaryota > Viridiplantae > Streptophyta > Magnoliopsida > Solanales > Solanaceae > Solanum > Solanum commersonii. The sequence continues at coordinate 250,647 of JAJTWQ010000288.1, read as the reverse complement.
TCTATATACCGACATAGTATCATTGATGTCAACTTTAATCCTTCAGTGAGACACTCCACATTCCTCCACGATATCATCACAATATATCTATATATTATTGTGGTATCATTGAGGTATTTGCCTCAATCCTTCAATAGACCTTAAAAATTCAAGTCTTCTTGACTTTGATAAACTCTATGCCAAGTCAAAACATGGCAAACAAATTAAAATGGAAAAAGTATAATTTTATTTTGTTTGCAAAAGCAGAAAAAACTATAAAAATATATATTTCATCAATGTAGATTTTAAAAATAACCTAGTGAAATATCAATTAATACTTTCTCAAAAGAAATATCAATTAATAAGGATAGTGTAGTAAAATAATCATGTCAATAATTATTTTTTAATGAGTGTGTTAAGTTCAAATATGACAACTAAAGTGAACATATGAGATAATAAATGAGAAAATGATAAATAAATGAGAAGAGAGCAAAAGTAAGTACAAAGATAAAAAAAAATATTAATAGGACAAAAGTAATAAATTGAAGCACAAAGATAATAAATGATATGACAAAAGTAATAAATTGAAGTACATAGACAATAAATGAAAAAACAAAAAGAGCATTGATTCGTGCAAAGTAAAGGGCATCTCGGGTAAATACTTTTGGCCTTCTAGATATTTTCGAAATTAATATGGGAGGGGGATATTTCGCGTAAATAGTTTAATTTTAAGGTGTATTTTGTATGATTTTTCCTTTAAAATATGTTACTAGTTGGTAAGGTTTGCTTACTTATATACCAACATCTCTCATATGTTTTGTCGATGTGGGACTTCTTATCTTAAGTTGGGGTTGGGGTTGTTCATGGTTATGGTTAAAAAAACCAAATCGAACCGCAATCTGAATCAAACCGAGTAAAAAACCGATATTTGGTTTGGTTTGATTAGCTTTGATTTTAAATTTTGAAAATCGATACTATTTGGTTTGGTTTTGATTTTACTAAAAATAATTGCAAAAATAACCAAACCGAACCGAAAAATGAGATATAGAAATTTTACAATTATTTGTATATTATTCATGAATAAAAATATAAGTATTTTGTTGAATTTTAACTAACTTAAGTCTTTAACTTTACCATTTTCTCAAGCTCAGTACTTAAACTTTAGCCCAACTATTACAAGTTACAACTCTAAGTCCAAGTCCGTCAAAATCCATTATTTTGGTCTTTACATATCCTACCTCACATAAGATAGTCACACTTTCTGTTAATTGAATCACTTTGTTCGTGTAATAATACTCCCTCCGTTTCATAAAGAGTGACCTGGTTTGACTTGGCAAAAAGTTTTAAAAAATAAAGAAGACTTTTGAATCTTGTGGTCATAAATTAAAGTTATGTCAAATGTACTAAACTGCCCTTCAATCTTGTGGCTTTAAACATGCCACGTGGAAAGCTGAAATTAAAATGTTACCAAAAAAGGAAAGAGGTCATTCTTTTTTAAACTGACTAAAAAGGAAAGGAAGTCATTCTTTGTGAAACGGAGGGAGTAATAATTTTAGTATTGCTTAATTGAATCCACAATAGCTTTCATATGGATTGTTCATGTACTAGGTGTTTGTTTTTATCGAGATACGTATATCCTCAAAAAAATTATTACTTTCAACCGAAAAAAACTAGAAAAAGTGAACCAAACTGACAATAACCAAATCTACGGATATTTTTTTCATTTGGTTTGGTTTGATTTTAGAAATTTAAAAACCGACTAAATTGGTTTGGTTTTGATTTTAACTAAAAACCGAAGCACAAACACCTAGTTGAGGTGTCACCGTACTTATGTATTTTTCTAACTTTATTCTACACGACTTTCAGAACCCACAAGTTATACAGTAAAACGCATAACTAATTATGTTATACCACATAATTTAATTCCAATGGAACTTAAGCGAGCGAGACAAAAGTCCTCTAAACTTATATTGATCGAATTAAGTCATACATTAGGATATATTGATTGACAAATTTTCATTAAATGAGCAACAAAAACAAAAATTAAGAAGCACTCTGAAGGGGAATTGGCGCAAAAACTTGTTTTGTAGGTCCGTGTTGCATGAGGGCTGAGGCTAAGCATCAAAGTTTGGTAATTGAGAATTAACACCTTGAGCAACATCATAAAAAATAGGCTTAAGTCATCGACGGCCCCTTAAAGTTGTCCGCATAATTCATTTAGACACCTCAACTAAGACTTGTACCTATTGAACACCTCTACCCCTTCAAAATTGAACCATTTGAACATTTTTTTGACAATAAGCTAAAAGTATAAAGTGTGTGAAATACACTCGCGATGACATGGCTATTTGACGAATTAAATACCGACATCTGGTATTTTTTAGTCCAAAAAAATATTTTAAAAATATGTTATAAAGTAAAAGAAAAAAGAAATTATTTTTAAGTTAAAAATTAAAAAAGAAATCCTGTAACTATTCCATTAGAGCACAAAACTCCTCCCTCTACGGTGCCCCACCCCCAACACGACAACCCACCGTTGTAAATATGATATTTTTGAACCTTCTTGGTTCATCTGCAACATAGAATTCAAGCAAAAAAATAAAAAATTATTGCTACTTTTGATGAGTTGTGGAAGAGTTGGCCATAGATAAAAAAAAAAAATTAACTGTCTTCTTCGTTCCATTTTTGATGGAAAGTCGCCGGAAAATTAATCAGTTCCGATGGACATTGTCGGAAAAAATTGAGTTAAGTCGGATTTCGTTTTGAGTTCTATAGTTGATCTTTTTTTCGATTGAAGAACACCCTTACATTCGCACAAATATATATCAATTTAAAGCAAGAAATAAATAGGAAAATCTATTAACAAAATTCACACAAATCTACATCAATTTAACACCAAAACACTATATTAACAACAAAGGAAAAATTCCAAACTTCAAGCCTCTACAAATTCAATGGCGATAATGGTGGTGGCTGCCATGGTGGCAGTGAAGGTATGTACCGCCAATCCTAGTATGATGGCAATGGAGAAATAAAAAACAAAGATGAAGGAAGAAGTTAAGTATTCAGAGAAATAACGAGGAAGAAGATTGATGAATGGCGGCGGTGAACTAGTGTGATTGAGGAAGTGATCGGCAAAGAGGGGAGGAAGAAGAAAGAACATTTTTTCCACAAAAAAATGCCTAACTAAAGACCTCTCACGCGCCTATTTTGGGTGAATCACAAATAATATGCCATGTAGGCAAAAAATGTTCAGATGGTTCAAATTCGGGGTGGTAAAGGTGTTCAATAGGTACTAGGTGTAGTTGAGGTGTCTAAATGAATAATGAGGACAACTTTGAGGGGCCGCAGATGACTTTGGCCTAAAAAATAAAATAGTAAATTGTAAGTTTGGTTGGCGTTTGTCAAAATAATTTGCAGGCACAATTCCAGCAAAGATAGGCAACTTGCGAAAGTTGCAGCAGTTACAAGTGGAGAACAATCACATGGTGGGTTCAATGCCCCGCAGCATATCCAACATATCATCACTATGGATGCTTAATTTGAACACAAACAATTTATCAGGTAATCTGGTCTTGTTTGGTTATCCGGAGTAGTACTAGCTAGGCATGGAATTAATTGTTGATTTATGGATTCAATATATTATATTGATGCAATCAAACAAGATACATACTTTCATGTGGCAGGTGTTATACCAAGAGAGATTGGGAATCTTCACAAATTGGAGATACTTTATTTGCAATTTAATCAATTAAGTGGTTCCATACCGGAAGAACTCTTCAATATCTCTACGCTAAGTGGGGTGTCACTTGCAAACAATAACTTTTCGGGTATTCTTCCATCTGCTTCACACTACTGGCTGACAAATCTACAGTTTTTGAATCTTTGTGCAAACAACATTGGTGGAGTTATACCCACCTCAATCTCCAATTCTTCAAATCTAAAGAGAATATATCTTTGTGAAAACAAATTCAGTGGCCAAATTCCTAACTCATTGGGGGATTTGAGGCATCTTGTAGATCTGGAATTGTACAATAATAAGTTAACGTCTCCGTACCTAAGTATCTTAACTTCATTGGCGAACTGCAGATTTTTGAAAAAAGTAATATTAGGGATAATCCTCTGAATGGTGTTCTTCCAGATTCCATTGGCAATCTCTCCACTTCTATTATGGAATTTTATTTAGATAGTTGTGAAATAAGGAGTCAGATACCATTAGGAATTGGGAATTTAAGTAACTTAAACACTTTGTCCCTATCCCGCAATGACTTGACTGGATCAGTGCCAACAACATTATGTGATTTACATATTCTTCAAAGGGTAGCAATTGAGGATAATAGGTTAAGTGGACCGTTGCCCCAGTGCCTTTGCAAATTATCATCCTTGGGCTTGGTTGATTTTTCTAATAATAGGATTTCGGGTACGGTGCCGTCTTGCATTGGTAATGCAATGTCACGACCCGATTCTCAAGTCATGATGGCACCTACTATAACCCACCAGTAGGTAAGCCAACCCGTAACCCGAAATAACAAGTAATGGGTCTGAGGGTATAAACTAAACAAGAGTAGGCAAATAACGATATAAACAGGCGGAAGCAAACCAAAAAACATATATACAAATAAAGATCCCTCCTAGAATCTAGAAGTCACTAGTACAGAGCTACTAACAAAATAAGTACAAGTCCCAAAAGTGGACAACAGAGACTGGACTGTCTCGAAAGGAAAAAGACAAGTCTATATATACAGATGGAGACTGAAATAGTACAAAACGCCGTGTGCTCACCCCCGTCTCTGGATCAGACTGCTCCAAGCTCGATCAACGTTGGCTACTAGCGCCCGGACCTGCATCATGAAATAGATGCAGAGCGTAGCATGAGTACCAAAACAACAGGTACCCAGTAGACATCATAGGCCGACTGAACTTGAAAAGTAAAGGCAATATGAAAAGAAGGAATACGCAAATCGAGGTCAAGAACAAAAATCTAACTAACAAAGGAATGCACACGAGTGTACAAAGAACTAACTAAAGTAATCTATAAGCTACCTACACCTAATTGGGCCCCATAAGCCCAGAAGGTACACTCGTGCGCAAGTTAAATAAAAACCCGAAAGGACCCCCATAAGCCCGACGAGTACACATAATAACTATAACTAAAGAGAATTGCATATAAGAACCCAAGAACGGAGAACATCAAACCAGAACCTCAACCCTAATTAGTAGAATATGACAGTACTGAGGCCGGACCTCGAACTGGATGCTCACAAGAAGTACCCAAGTAACCCATCACAAGTAACAAGTATAAAAGGCCGGAACTCTAACCGGATGCTCTATATAAGTATTTGGGCAATAGAGGCCGGAACTCTAACCGGATGCTCTATAAAGGTGTCACTGTAGCTGCTGAAAGAGTCTCAATCGATCTATTCTCATAAATCTCCGTGGATCGCCGTCCACACCTAGCCAATCAATGAAAGTCCTTGGAACCGAATCGAAAATCAAATTCAAATTGCGAAGCAGAATTAGTGTCGCTGACGTAACTCGTGAAGCCGTAACATCGGGGAAAATAAGGATAACTAAAGTCGGAGCAAGCGTATCGCCTAGCTAAGGCCCAATCTATCAGACTCAAGTCTGCTACACCAGTCTACAGGGATCTAAGTCGGCCGAGCGACGTCGGGGAAAAACTAAGGCCTATCAAATCCGAATCATGTATTTCTAAGGCAAGCCCTAGTCAAACCTAAACTAAGGCCCAACATGCTTCAAATAAACAGTAATTAAGCATGCAAGCACTTCACATAGCGAGGAGGGTCAATTAATAACACAAAGCATGCTCACAGTTACTCGATAATTCTCGAAATACGCCGAAAATATGATTTCTAAACACCTATGCATGATTCAATAACTACCAACCCAAATCCCGACTAATCAACATGCATTCACACTCTCAAGCTCAATCTAAGAGAGAGAAACCATAGCCTACCTGTAGGCCGATCAGACGCGCTCCAAAACCATCCCTTCAGAGCTTTCCCTTTCCGAACGGTCTCGAAACGCTGCCCCGCTATCAAAAATAGAGTCACAACGTTAATACAGTCGTTTAGACACCAATATCACAACAAACGGAGACGGGTCAATTTTTGAGTCAAAACAGGAATCATGGGACCCGCGCAGGAAATTTTGAAATTAACCCCAAAAGTGGGTCCTAACCAGTTTCCCCCAGCTCATATCCCAAAATGGGACACAATTCGGGGTTCGGGAACAACACACTATCAACATGCAACCAAAACCCAAATTACACTAAAACGGAACAACAATAGCAGCAGCTATTTTCAAGAAAATATCAGAAACGAGGGTCCAGATGCTGAAACCAATGACACCATGAAGATCCTCATGAAAAACCCCACAATCTAGGCTTTTGAATCACCAGATTCGCACCCAAAATGACCACGAAATCACCTTCTAAATTTTCCCAAAAATTGAACTCGAAATGAGCTAAGACAGCAGATAAAACACAACTTTTTACCTCCAACAAGAAGTTAAATACGAAATCTAACCATACCAACACGTTCTCCTTGAAAAACCACTCAAGATAGCCCCAAGAATCACCAAAATCGGATCTAAAATGACTGAAATATCAAGTCTCAAAAATTCCCAAAATCAAGCTCACAAAAAGGGTGTGGCAGCAGGTATTTTACGAAAACTACCTCAAACGGGGACTCCAAATCACTATCCGAGATCACCAACGCGTTGTCCTCGAAAAATCTCACAACTTTTCCTTTTGAATCGCCCAAATCGGTTGAGAGATGAGAGAGTTATGAGGGTTTGAAGTTTGGAAATATGTTGCTGTTTTTCTGCATTTATTGCAGAAAATCTGCAATAATTTCCAAAACTTAAAACTCCGATGGAGTGCTCCGATGGAGTTCAGAACCCCGTGCACGCAAACGAGATATGCAACCATACCAAATTTGACATTCCGGACCCAACGGCGCAGTCGAAATTTTCATCAAAGGTCATTTCAATAAAAAGTGGGTCCCACTTCCAAATGCCCTTTTAAGTCAAAAACTACAAAAGAGCTCCGAAAAATATCAAAAATCTCGAGACACAAAAGAAAGGTGAATTTAGACCAAACTTGACATTCCGGAGCTAACCGCGCTGGCGGAATTTTCATCTGAGCACGTTTTCCAAGAATATTGACCAAAGTCAACCTTAAGCCAAATTTCAAAGGCTAAAACGCCTAATCTCACCGACTCACACTGAAAACCTCAAGAGTCATGCCGATCATGCTACAAGCCTAAAATGACCCTTCCGGAGCTAATGGAATCGTCAGAATTCTATTCTGAGGTCGTCTTCTTGAACTTTTGATCGAAAATGTTCGTTCAAGGTTCATAAGCTCCAAAACACTAAAACTCACACCATAACCAAATGAACGAATAGGTGACCGAACTGTCAGTTCCAGCAAGTCATAAATGACTTGGGGTCGCTACAGGAACGCTCTAAACGACATACAGAAGGCAAGCCACAGAAATGACCTGGAGGGTCATTACATGCAACCTCTTTGAGAAATGTTTATCTAAATTCAAATAGGATGACTAACATACCCATGAGTCTATGGAGCCTCAAAGATCTTTTGGATCTCAACTTGTCGAATAATTCCTTGGTTGGTTCTATATCTCCAGAGTTAGGAAAGTTGAAAGCCATAACATCCTTAGATCTTTCAATGAATCACCTTTCAGGAAGTATTCCAACTGCAGTTGGAGACTTGCAGAGCCTACTTTATCTTTCCTTGGCATATAATGAGTTACAAGGATCTATTCCCGAGTCCCTTGGAAAAATGATAAGTTTGGAATCGGCAAATCTATCCAATAACATTCTTTCAGGTACAATTCCAAAATCATTAGAGTCGCTTCGGTATTTGAAGAATTTCAATGTATCATTCAATAGATTAGGAGGTGAAATCCCAAGTAAAGGACCTTTTCTCAATTTCACCTCTCAATCTTTTATGGGAAATGAGGGTTATGCGGAGGTTTGCTTTTCCAACCTTGTATGACTAGGGTTTTTCATCATTCAAGGAGAAGCAAACTGCTTCTGATTATACTTGTCTCACTGGGAGCTGCGGTAATGGTACTTGGCTCAATCGTTGGGTTTATGTTAAGGAGACCTCGGAATAGAAATGTTCCAACTCAAACCAAACCCTTTTCTGCAACAACACTAGCTAGTATTTCATACATTGAAATTGAAAGGGCAACTCAAGGGTTCGACCAATGCAACTTGCTAGGCTCGGTAGGTTTTGGCTCTGTTTACAAGGGCATGTTTGCAAACGGGATGACTTTGGCAATCAAAGTGTTTAATTTACAGGTTGAAGGAGCGTTGAAGAGCTTTGATGCTGAATGTAAAGTTTTACGCAACCTTCGTCATAGAAATCTTACCAAGGTTGTCATCAGTTGTACTAACTTAGATTTTAAAGCATTACTTCTTGAGTATATGCCCAATGGAAGCCTAGAGCTGTGGTTACATTCTGATGATCGCTTCTTGAGAATGATCCAAAGATTAGACATAATGATTGATGTTGCATTTGCTTTGGAATATCTCCATCATGGTTACGCAACGGTTGTTGTACATAGTGACCTGAAGCCTAGCAATGTCTTGCTAGACGAAAAGTTGGTTGGACATGTGAGTGACTTTGGCCTGACCAAGTTATTAGGAGAAGGGGAATCAATTGTTCATACTCAAACACTTGCTACAATGGGCTACATTGCACCAGGTAACTTTCTTTATATAAAGTGTTATTGTACATCATATAAACTACATAATTTCTTTATTGGTTCTATGTTATAATCCCCTGTTATGAATCTAGTTATGGGACGTTGCAAGATAAAATCTGAAATTTTCTTCCTATGATCTATGGTGCTGGTTCGTTAACCTGCAATCTCTTGAGTTAAAGTACTCAAAAACTGAAATTACTTTTCTGCTTACATTTCCTGAGACAAACAGATAGCTTTAAATACAACACTTAAAAGTTAACTATCCCTAGAAACTAGGACATGACTTCCTAACATTACTGGAACGAAAAACTACACTATTACAGGAAAATAACTAGTACTAAAAAGAAATAACTACTGTTAAAAAGAAATAGCTATTGTTGTAACTATTGGATGACTAAGGAGTGATAACATTCTTGAAAGATTGCAAAAAATATATAAAAGAGATGTGCTGAATGTTTCGTGTGTTTATCCCTCTGTTTAACACATGTATATATAGCAAAACTTGGAATACTAAACTACCCAACTATCCTATATATTAGCAACCTTAAACAACATACTAGTCCTATATACTACCTACCTTAAACAGCATTTCTGTATTTACACCAAGTAAAAGTGGAAAAAATCACAAACTACCCAACTATCTCCTAATTGTTAGTTACCTTAAATAACAAGCTACTATTTACATGGAAGTAAAAATAAAAAAGGAATCTGTAATTTCCAGATGGAAAACAAAACTAAAACTTATAAAAAAGAAGAAAGAAAGGCTTGTGTGATTCTACCCTGTTAGTAAACTTTGTGTCGTCTAAAAACATAGTCCCTTTTAAACTTTTTCAGTCTTCTTTGTCACAAAATCATCATCCTCGAGCTTCTTCATCGATGAGTCTTCAATAAATCCAACAATTGTACTATGTCAATGATTTTGCATGAAATAAGGATTAGAAAATTCGAAATATGATGTCAAACTTTATTGCATCTTCAATGACGACTAATCAACAGAAACTTACTATCATTTCAATTGATTGCGTTACTCTTGATTCATTCCTATTGTACCTTCATTTGCTCTATTTTCTTGTTAAGAAAAGTGAATACTTTCCATAACTTCCTAATAGAAATAACTTTGGTTTATATATTTGGCTTGTTAAGAAACTAATTTGTCCAGTAATGAATGTTTGCTTAGAGTATGGATCATCAGGATTAGTTTCTACAAGTTATGATGTGTACAGCTATGGCATTATGCTCATGGAAACTTTCACAAAAAGAAAGCCATATGATGAAACGTTTCAAGAAAATTTGAGCATGAGGAATTGGGTATGTAATTCATTACCAGCTGCACCAGAAAATGTTATTGATGCCACCTTATTGGAACCTGAAGAGGTCGATTTTAAGAAACAGTTGCATTGTGTGTCCTCTATCATGGAGTTGGCATTGAATTGCACAGATGAATCTCCCAATGAGAGGTTGAACATGAAAGATGTCCTGACAACTATCAAGAAGATCAAGCTGAAATTTCTTGGAAAATGACGTAGCAAGGTTTATGCATTGGTAAGATCCAACTTTTTTCAAACATGCTAATGTCGTCTGGAGAAATTATTTCCTAATTATTCAGGAATAGAAATTACTTTTGACCATGCCATATTAGTACATGAATAGATAAGGGCATTCTGTCTTTTCCATATAAACAAATCCCCCTGTAATGATAAAAGAGAATTGAATTGAAGGACAACTTACATAATAGTCCAAAATAAGAAGGGAAATAAAAGGAAAACAAGGTCAAGTAAAATTAAGAAAGAAATTCTATAAGTTTAAAAAGTTAGCTTAATGTAAGAAAAGAAAATTCGCAAGGAAATTGAAAACTAGTGTTATTAGGGTAGCGAAACAGTTACCTTGATAGATTATAAAAGTATTGTCCTATTTTTTATAACTCGCATTGCTAAAGAAAATTTATTCCAAATCGATTATTTCTAATATTCAAGGCCAAATGTTCCTTTTTCCAGGAAGTCTTAAGAAAAAAGTAATATGAAAAAAGAAAAAAAGCACTGAAGCTTTGGAAGTTACTATTGAATTAGCTATTATCTCACTGTTTACTTTCTGAGTACGAGGAGAACTTCATCATCAAGTAAAATATATTAAGTAATTTATAAGGAGAAGGATCAACAGTTTTATCTGTGGAAATTTAGTTATGATGAATGTTGAAATTTACTAGAGTAGTAAAAAACTCAATCTGTGTCACTATTTAGTTCTTTATTATCAGCTATCCCATAATGACTGTGCCAACTAAAGATTGATCCTAGCTAAAAATTCTGTACAGGTAGTGCCGCCCTTCCCTACTGGGTGACACCAATTGAGATGAGATACCAACATTTGAACTTTTCTTTGTTTCACTTGTGTATGTATCAAGTTTGACTGATTCTCTCAAATAAATGTACAATAGTACTAGTATATATAAGATGTGTACTAAAGTTGTTATGGAAGAATGCCTTGTACAATGTTAATGATCGTTTTTGTTTAGATATATCAACTTAAGAAGTTTAAGAGCAGTGTAATTAAAATGTTGAACTACAAGCTGGGTCGTTTTGGTTACCAATGACTGTAGATTGAAAGCACAATATACAATCTGTATTTCCTTGATAATAAGGTAAGGTAAAAAATCAAGGAATAGTATGCATCAAATGACCATTTTCTTCTGCTGTTCATATGATTCAAATGGGAAAGAATTAGAAAACCTTTCAACATAATAAGATCTCAGGCTAGAGTTATTAGTACTTGAAACTAATTTATCAGTACTGTCGGGTTGGTATTTTCTACTTATTTATCAAATACAAGAAAATATACAAATAAAACATATATATATTCCAAGAAAAGATTTTTCTTAAAAACATTTGTCTTCCTACCCTACTCAACCACTGTATTTAATGGCTTTTTTGAAATAGATCTCAGAAGACCTAGTAAAATCAGAGTCTGGAACATTTATAATTAACCACTAATATAATTTTCCATGAACTGTTCTTTGATATGACACTAAACACTTTAATTTCAGAAGAGACTTTGATAAAGTCAAGTCACCCCGGCCCCGCTCTGGAAAATTTACAACCCCTTATCTACGGAATTGCTTTGATTCCTTTATAATAAGGTACCCACCCATTCCTTTGCAACCTTGTAGCTGAATACTTTGTTCCTTATACTAGCAATCACATTGACATGGAGAAAGCCCACTCTTTCTTTATTTCACTACTACTACTACTACTCTTGCACCTCTACTTGTTAGAGACATGCATCGATGCAGTTAATATAAACAACATAGATCAATCAGCTCTACTTTCCTTAAAAGCCAGTTTTACTCTAAACTCTTCTCATCCCTTAACCCGAAATTGGTCTTCTCAAGCTTCAGTTTGTGATTGGATTGGAGTCACTTGCGGCTCTCGCCACCATAGGGTGAGAGCACTAAATGTATCCAACTTGAACATTCTTGGAAACATTCCACCACAGTTGGGAAACCTCTCGTTTCTCGATTCACTCGATCTAAGTAATAATAATTTTCAAGGAGACCTCCCTCAAGATTTGTCTCGTTTACGTCGATTGAAGGTGATGGATTTTTCGTTCAATAATTTCAGCGGAGAGATTCCAATGTGGTTCGGTTCCAATTCTTCTTCTATTTCCAAGTTAGAAACTCTGAATGTTAGAAACAATCGTCTTCAAGGCAATATCCCCAAGGAGATTGGGAATCTTGAGAATCTAAAGGAGTTGATTTTATATGGAAACCAACTTACTGGCCCAATTCCATTCACCATTTTCAACATTTCCTCGTTGGAAATTTTATCTCTCACATATAATTTTTTATCAGGGAGTCTTCCTGTAGATATATGTCGTCGTCTTCAAAGAATAAAGACCATCTCAATCACTTCCAACAAATTGAATGGTCAAATTCCAACAGGTTTGTCTAACTGCACAGAATTGTATGAACTGTCGCTGTCATACAATAGCTTCAGTGGGACTATTCCACCAGAAATTGTGAACTTGGAGAGGCTTGAGTTCTTAAACCTTGGGGGAAATAACTTGCAAGGTGCATTCTTCAGACTTTCTCAATGTGCATAACATCCTACTTTGCATATATAAGCCCACAAGATATAAATAGCACTTTGGTAATTAATTATATCTTTAATTTAAGATTATAAAATTTAAAAACCATCCTAATTTTCTTAATTTTGTGATCAGTTTAAAATTATTCAATTATTTTTAAAAAAAAAATCAACATGTACACCCTCTTTATTCTTGTAAGATACTATGCTACCACTAAATCATTAGTGTGCTTGTTGGTTTAGAACTTCAGTTTTTTTATTTGTACTCTTCAAACTCTTTTTATGATGATCTTTAATTTCTTTTTCCTTCAACACATTAAGTAAAAAATATAAGCGGCTGAAAATACTCCTGAAATCGGAAAAACAAATAACTTTTCACTCAATATAAGTTTATATTTTCGTATCATAATTTACAACAAGTTATGTCGGACACCATAACTTTATTCCTACAGGGTCGTGATCAGGCAAACATTCTGTTTCAGAATCCACAAATTATACCGTAAAAGGCATAACTAGTTATGTTGTACCACATAACTTAATTCCTACATAGTTTAAGCTAGCGAGACAAAAGTTCTCTAATTAAGCTTATGTTGATCGAATTAAGTCATACATTAGAGTACATTGGTCGACGAATTAGCAGTAAAAAAATAATTAAAGCTCGTCATATTTGAGGGCAAAAATTAAGGACCTCTTCAAAATAAGGGGAAATTGGTCCAAAAACATGTTTTGTAGGTCGGTTTTGCACGAGGCTAAGCATCAAAGTATGCTAATTGAGAATGAAAAAGGGTTCATATATGTTATCCGTTAAAAGCTTGATTCATCTATGTGATTTCCATTTGAGAAAAGGCTCATCCAAAATGGCATAGATGAGCATTTCTCAAAGTTTGACGGCATATTTGACTCTTTTCTGTTTAAAAAATGAATTAATTAATTAATGATATGGCTGAATCATAATTGACCAGGTGTAAAAAAATATTACCGGAACTTTTCTCAGTTAACAAATAATGGCATGGATGAGTCTTTTCTCAAACGGAAATGGCATATATGAGCCAACCTTTAAACGAATGCACTGATGAGCTGTTTCTAAAAGTTTGATGGCATATTTGAGCCTTTTAATTAACACTTTGATCAACAGCATAAAAGTTTGCAAGTTTATTTGCCGCTTGTCAAAATAATCTGCAGGCACAATTCCAGCAAAAATTGGTAACTTACGAAAGCTGCAGCATTTACAACTGGAGAACAATCACATCGTGGGTTCAATACCGCGCACCATATCCAACATATCTTCATTGTGGCTACTTAATTTGAACACAAACAATTTATCAGGTAACAACGTCGCCTTGTTTGGTTATTGATACTAGTACTAGGCATGTAATTAATTATTGATTTATGAACTCTTAAGATATATAGTCTAGCTTTATAGTTTAGTTTTATGCTTAGCCTTATGTATAAGCTGGAAAGTAGTTACAAAAGCTAAGCTGTCAAAGTTAGTTAGAAGAATATCAACTGAACATTCTAGAAGTTAATTTTGAGAATCCAATTCCAAACTTCCCACCAAGTATTGGGGAGAGTGTATTCTGACAGCAACCTACTTGATCAATAGACTCCCAAACTCAGTTCTTCATGATAAGACCCCCTTTGAAGCATTATACAACACACACCCTACCTACTCTCATCTCAAATCCTTTGGATGCTTATGTTTTCCTACCCTAAAGACTCATAAAGCCAAATTTGACCCAAGGTCCACACCTCACATCTTCATTAGATACCCTTTCAACACAAAAGGTTACAAAGTCCTTGATTTATGCACTAAGAAGATACATGTTTCCAGGGATGTGGTTTTTTATGAAAATGTCTTTCCTTTTGCATCTTGTGATTCTGAGTCTGATTCAAGTTTTTCCACAGTATTAAAGAAATTAACATCTGCCTCAAATGTATTGAACTCAACTCATAATGCTTTTGACAATAGTGATGTTTTGGATGATAACACCACCTCAAATGTCACCTTACCTGAACCTACATTTATCCCACCTGAACCTGTCTCACCACCTGCAGCATTACCAGCTGATCAACCATCAAATGAACAGTTATCAAAAACTCACCTTTTGCCAGAAACCACCACTCACCAAAATCAATTACCAAACATCAGAAAATCCAGCAGACCGCATGTTGTTCTTGCTTATTTGAAAGAATATGACTACTCCCTACTTTCCTTGATTCACCAGTCTTCTCCTAAAAATCATTTTTCACTCACAAGTTTCAACCAAGATAGTCAGCAGCTAGCTAGAAATGTTTTTCATGACAGGGAACCAATATCATATGAAGATGTAGTGCCTGATCCTGCTTGGCAAGCAGCAATGACATCTGAATTTGAAGCCCTATATGCCAATCACACTTGGGACTTAGTTAGACTGCCTGTGGGGAAGAAAGCAATAGGTTGTAGGTGGGTTTATAAAATCAAACACAAAGCTGATGGGACAATAGAGAGATATAAGGCCAGATTGGTTGTGAAGGGATATACTCAACAGGCTGGTATTGATTATAATGAAACTTTCTCATTAGTGGTCAAAATGACTACTGTTAGGACACTGATCAGCATAGCTGTAAAGAAAGGGTGGGATATGTATCAATTGGATGTGAACAATGCCTTCCTTCATGGAGACTTATATGAGGAAGTGTACATGGACATACCCCCAGGTCTCATGGTGCAAGACACAAGATTGGTTTGTAAACTTAGAAAGTCTTTATATGGTTTAAAACAAGTAAGTAGACAGTGGTATGATAAATTGGCCCAAGTACTGTGCTCAAGAGGCTATTCTCATTCAGACAGTGACTACTCCTTATTTTATAGAAAGATTGGTTCTTCTCTGGTTTTTGTTGTTGTTTATATAGATGATGTGATCTTGACAAGCACTGATGTGCATGAAATCACTTCCTTAAAAGCATTCCTTCATGATGAGTTCAAGATAAAGGACCTGGGAAGACTTCAGTACTTTCTAGGATTGGAGATACTTTACAAAAATACGGGAGTACTAATCTTTCAAAGAAAGTTCACCACATATTTGCTGCAGGAGTTTGATTGTTCAGACTGTAAACCAGTTATGTCCCCCCTAGAATCCACAGTCAAGGTCAAGGCTAATGAGGATGCCCTGCTGAAAGATCCTACACATTACAGAAAACTTGTAGATAAACTGAATTTTTTAACCAATACAAGGATAGATATAAGCTTCAGTGTCCAACATCTTAGTCAGTTTCTTCAATCTCCTAGAGAACCACTCCTCAAGGCTGCATATCATGTGTTGAGATACCTTAAGGCTGATCCTTGACTGGGGATTTTCCTAACAGTACAGACTGTAGCATTACTGCATACTGTGATTCAGACTGGGCTGCATGTCCTGATTCTAGAAAGTCAGTTAGTGGTTCATTGTATTGATGGGTGATAGTCCCATCAGTTGGAAGTCCAAGAAACAAACAACTATCTCATTGTCCTCAGCAGAAGCAGAGTACAGGGCTGTTAGAAAGGTAGTGGGAGAACTGGTGTGGCTGGAGAGACTGCTGACTGAATTACACCAACCATGTAACTTGCCTGTGTCTGTTTTTTGTGATAGTCAGGCAGCTGTTCATATAGCAAGAAATCCTGTGTTTCATGAGAGGACAAAACATATAGAAGTGGATTGTCATTTTGTCAAAGAGAAGCTACAAGAGGGCCTAATTGCACTTCACCACATACCAACAGGAGATCAGCTGGCTGATGTTCCGACAAAACCTTTGCCTAGTGCTCAACACTCCATTTTACTGCACAAGCTGGCTGTGAGCTACTCACCTCCAACTTGAGGAGGGGTATTAAGATATATAGTCTAGCTTTATAGTTTAGTTTTATGCTTAGCCTTATGTATAAGCTGGAAAATAGTTCCAAAAGCTGAGCTGTCAAAGTTAGTTAGAAGAATATCAATTGAACATTCTAGAAGTTAATTTTGAGAATCTAATTAGTTAGTGTTAGATATTTTTACCATCATGTATATATAATGCCAAACACTTATCATGAATGAATTAATTTTCATTTCCCCAAATTACAGATTATGCATTCCTCTCTTCTCTTATCCTTCATTTCCAGTTTTTGCTCAAGTGTTCATCACTGGAGAATTGTAATTCTCCTCAGTTCAACAAACTCTATATATTATAATAACTAATCTAGATATACTCTTTCATGTGGCAGGTGTTATGCCAAGAGAGATTGAGAATCTTCACAAATTGATATTACTTTATTTGCAATTTAATCAATTAAGTGGTTCCATACCGGAAGGGCTCTTCAATATTTCTACGCTAACAAGGGTGTCAATTGGATTCAATAACCTTTCGGGTAGTCTTCCATCTGCTTTTGGCTACTGGAGAACAAGTCTACAGCTTTTGGATCTTGATGCAAACAACATTGGTGGAGTTATACCCACATCAATCTCCAATTCTTCAAATCTAACCGGATTATATCTTGGTGATAACAAATTCAGCGGCCAAATTCCTAACTCATTAGGGGATTTGAGGCATCTTGAAAATCTGGAATTGTCCTTTAATAACTTATCGTCTTCGCACCTAAGTATCGTAACTTCATTGGCGAACTGCAGAAATTTAACACGCATAGTGTTAGGGGATAATCCTCTAAATGGTGTTCTTCCGGATTCCCTTGGCAATCTCTCCAGTTATATTGAAATATTTGATTTATCTCATTCTAAAATTAGGGGGCAGATACCATTAGGAATTGGTAACTTAAGTAACTTAAACACTTTTTCCCTATCCGGCAATGACTTGACTGGATCAGTGCCAACAACATTATGTGATTTACACATTCTTCAAAGGGTAAGACTTGGTGATAATAGGTTAAGTGGACCCTTGCCCCAGTGCGTTTGCAAATTACCATACTTGGGCTGGGTTTCTTTCTCTTATAATAAGATTTCGGGTCCAATACCATCTTGCATTGGTAATGCAACTTCTTTGAGAAATATTTATCTAAATTCAAATAGGCTCACTAACATATCCATGAGTCTGTGGAGCCTCAAAGATCTTTTGGTGCTTGACTTGTCAAATAATTCCTTGGTTGGTTCTATACCTCCAGAGTTGGAAAAGTTGAAAGCCATAACATTCATAGATCTTTCCAGGAATCACCTTTCAGGAAGTATTCCAACTGCAGTTGGAGACTTGCAGAATCTACTTTTTCTTTCTTTGGCTTATAATGAGTTACAAGGATCTATTCCGGAGTCACTCGGGAATATGATAAGTTTGGAATCGGCAAATCTATCCAATAACATTCTTTCAGGTACGATTCCAAAATCATTAGAGTCACTTCGGTATCTGAAGGATTTCAATGTATCATTCAATAGATTAGAAGGTGAAATCCCAAGTAAAGGACCTTTTCACAATTTCACCTATCGATCTTTTATGGGAAATGAAGGGTTATGCGGCGGTTTGCTTTTCCAACCTTGTATAAGTATGACTAGGTCTTTTCATCATTCAAGGATAAGCAAACTGCTTCTGATTATACTTGTCTCACTGGGAGCTGCATTAATGGTACTTGCCTCAATCGTTGTGTTTATGTTAAGGAGACGTCGGAATAGAAATGTTCCAACTCAAGCTGAGTCCTTTGCTGCAACCACACTAGCCAGGATTTCATACATTGAAATTGAAAGGGCAACTCAACGGTTCGACCAATGCAACTTGCTAGGCTCTGGAGGTTTTGGCTCTGTTTACAAGGCCATGTTTGCAAATGGGATGACTTTGGCAATCAAAGTGTTTAATTTACAGGTTGAAGGTGTGTTAAAGAGTTTTGATGCTGAATGTGAAGTTCTACGCAACCTTCGTCATAGAAATCTTACCAAAGTTATCAGCAGTTGTACTAACTTGGATTTCAAAGCATTGCTTCTTGAGTATATGCCCAATGGAAGCCTAGAGCTGTGGTTACATTCTGGTGATCGCTTCTTGAATATGATCCAAAGATTAGACATAATGATTGATGTTGCATTTGCTTTGGAATATCTCCATCATGGTTATGCAACAGTTGTTGTACATAGTGACCTGAAGCCTAGCAACGTCTTGCTAGATGAGAAGTTTGTTGGACATTTGAGTGACTTTGGCCTGACCAAGTTATTAGGAGAAGGGGAATCAATTGCTCATACTAAAACACTTGCCACATTGGGCTACATTGCACCAGGTAACTTTCTTTTAGTCGTTTTTCTATCGCATATGATGTGTTATTTTACACCAAATAATTAGTTTACTGGTTGTAATATTATATATGACATTAGAACAGGGTGAAATCCTGAGTGGATGGCTTATTTAAACCTAATGCAATATATCACAGATTATATATGCATGAAAAAAGGTGGCGTTCAAAACATTGAAATATGACTGTCAAACTTTATATTCATGCATCTATGACAATAAAGAAAAAGAAACTTGAGGTCATATTGTTTCAATTTATTATATACTAGGTAATTCTATCCACCAAGGTTAGAATCCATGGGAAGAAATCACCTAGTGTTTTTTGTAAGATTTGAACCTGAGACCTCATAGTTCTCAATCCACCACATTGACCATTATGCCACAATTAACCTTGGGTGTAAATATAGATATTATTTTGATTTCTTTATTTGGCTCGTTGAGAAACTAATTACTCTAGTAACATTGGATCAGAGTATGGATCAGTAGGATTAGTTTCTACAAGATGTGATGTGTACAGCTACGGCATTATGCTTATGGAAACTTTCACAAGAAAAAGGCCATATGATGAAATGTTTGACGAAAATTTGAGCATGAGGAGTTGGGTCTGCAATTCACTACCTGTAATGCCAAAGGATATTATTGATATCACATTACTGGAACCAGAAAAGACTCATTTTCAGGAAAATTTGCATTGTGTGTCTTCTATTTTGGAGTTGGCATTGCATTGCACAACTGAATCTCCCAATGAAAGGTTGAACATGATAGAAGTCCTTGCAAATATCAAGAAGATCAAGCTGGAATTTCTTCGCAAATGATGTAGCACTGGTAAATATACAACTTTTTAAAAATATTCTGATGTCATCTAGATATATTATTTCATTATTCAAGAATAGAAATGATTGTTGTCTTACCTATGTCATACATAAATATTGAATTGGATATTCTGTTTTTTCCATACAAAAAAACAAGAACTAATTGAAGCATAACTTAAATCATGATTATAAGTAGAAGAACCCAACATGTTGAAAACTGAAGCAAACAACTCAAGTCTGTGTTACTATTAGTTTATTTTTGTGTGTGTTGTGCCAACTCAAGTTTGATCCCAATTGAACATTTGTGCAGGTTGTACGTGCTGCCTTTTCTCCTGGTTTAGCAAATTTGGGTGACACCAATTGAGATGAAAAATCAACCTTTGGTCCGAGATTTGAACTTTTCTTGTTTCTGTTGTGCCTTTCTCTTGTGCATATTTCGACATTTGGTAAAAATAAGTCTAATGTATAAGATCTGTACTACAGTTGGAATAGAAGAATGCCCTGTATAATATTGGATTGTTACGAAGAGCAATGTGTAATATTGAACTACAATTTAGCGTGTGCATCATTTTTATTTCTTTTAATATTTCCCTTTAGAAGTATTACGATGCAACAATTGAATTGTCCAAGAGGAATTCCTGCACCAACATTTTCCTGTATCATCCAACACTGACTTGAACACCTAATAGCAGTCTACAAAAGAGCTTAGAACCAACAGCGGATGGATTGATTTATGTTTTAATTCGTGTAAAATAGAAGGTACTTGGACCTGTAGAACACACAGTAATATTTAGGTGATTTTGTTTTGTTTGGTCCACACACTCTTCTCATCCTTTAACCAAAATTGGTCTTCTCAAGCTCCAGTTTGTCATTGGGTTGGGGTCACTTTTGGATCTCGCCATCATAAATGTACTCAAGATGGACATTTATGATTCCACTCCGCCATATTTTTGGGAACCGCTCGTTTCTTGTCTCTCTAGATGTGAGTAGAAATAATTTACATGGTGACCTCCGTCAAGATTTGTCTCGTTTATGTAGATTAATTGATGGTGATGGATCTCGGCCACGGTTTGATCTCTTTTCTGAACTTCATATGTTAATTCTTGCTAGACGAAAAGTTAGTTGGACATTGGCCTGAGTCTGTAAGTATTGTTGTGTTTTTTTTTTAAAATAAATAAATTAAATTAAACTTTCATGTGCATTTTTTTAAAAAAAAACAAATTTACCACTAGACAGTGTCGCGGTCTTTTATTAAACATAAAAAACATCAATAGGGACAAGTACAAGCAAGGGGAGATAGGCCTCCTTACCTTACTAATCCTAATGAAGTACCTAACTTCTGCTACCTAACAAGCATGAAGAAAATAAGAGCTAGAGAGAACTAAGTATTTTCTGATCATCACAGAGTTTGTAATACACTCCATGATGATATTACAAATGAGGATGCTTAAATAATGTAAAAATATGTTAATCAAGCAGAAAGTTGAATTACCAGCCTCAAACTTTCTATTACTAAAGCATGAATTAAAAAAGATTGTTTGCCCATCAAAAGTAACTTGAAGTATTTTTCTCGTTTTCTTCTTCAAATCTATCCAACAACACTTGATGATTCATACCTTCTTTATGGATTTATTGGATCTAGTTGAACCTATTGATACTGTCAAATGGTTTTGCTTTGCCTATCGCATCGGTAGATGCCTTGGAACAAACTCCTCAGTCATTTTACCGTCCCAACTATGTTGCCTTTCATATGTCTTCTTTTTGCTTTTGTTGCTTCCACTTCTTTGTTGCCTAGGTGATATATCCCCTTCCCTAGCCACTCTATCAAAGCAAATGTCCAACATATTGTCTTCCTCATCTTCATCAAGAGAATCTTCACCCAAATCCACTCCAGTTTCATCAAGAGAATCCTCACCCAAATCAATTGTATTTGACAGTAAGGCACTTGACTCATTCTTCCTTGCAAGCACACATTTAGGCACAAATATAGGAGCTTTTGGACTTAATTTGCTATTTAAAGCAGGTGGTGAGACATATTGGAGTTAGAAGGTGAAAACTTAAAACATGTTAAACTCCTTATTCTTATGCTTCTAAACATGGTAGTATATAACTATATATTAGCTGATGCAATATTTTAATAATGTATTGTAATGTATATCCTATTTTTAAAAATATTAATGACAAATCCAAACCGGAATGTGTATTTCTTTTTCTTTTCTTTTTTTGATTTATGTAGGTATTTACTATTAAGTTAATTTAGTCGAATTAAATTAATATCAACTCTAACTAAAGAAAGAAATAGATGACCTATAACATAATAATAATTATAATCCAACTGACTTACTAGATTCTCTTGAGACAATTCTCTAACAATTTGGATTGAAAATAAGAAAATAAAAATATAAACTCAAATAGTCAATGAAACTACCCATCATGTTGGAATAAATAAAGGGGAAAATTTTCAAAACAACAATATTTTAGCTTTTAGTGAGAGTCCTTAACAATAGTTATACTATTTAGTTAAAATGACAATATTTTAGTTTGTTAAGGGATGGGTTATGTATTTATTTTATTTTGATTAATTTGAAAGAATACAAATAATTAATAACAGAATAGAGAAAATCATAGAACAGAAAATTTCAAAAAGGAAAAAAAGATTTTAAATATAAATCAGTTACGTTTTGAAGGAGCATATGTTGCCATTTTTTCTTCGAGCGTTTTTTTGCCTTGTTCTTAAGAATTCCAAAAAAAAAATTGCAAAAAATAGTTTTGTCTTTCGAATCATTCAATTGATAATTTTCAAAGCTTCTTCGAGTTGAATTTGGCATATTGTTGAAATGGAGGTTTTCAAAATTCACGACTATAATTTCGTCAGTTTCATTGAATTCAAGAAATTTCTACATCAAGTATTTTTGTTTTATTTGAATGCATACAATATTTTTGTATCTCATTATGTTAATGTAAACAGTATCAATATGAGATTTTTGTATCCCTTTTTTTATGGATGTTTTGTATCCAAATTATGATGTAGAACGAATGAAATTGTTTGTTTTTTTTTAGTTTGGAAGCTATTTTTTTTAATGCATACAACATTTTGCATCCCATTAAGTTAATGTAAATGTTAAATATAGGGATAGAGTCAAAAAATTATGTGATATATTGAATAGAGTACAACTAGGGATTAAAAATCATAAAGTAATTAAGAATTGTATTCCAATATTTGTTGCCTTGTAGTAAGTTATGGATACAATTAAATATTGAATTCAATTTGTTGTAGTTGAGCTAAAAGGTGAAATCTTTATATGTAAATACAGATCAGTATGTATTGAGTGTGTGTCCATATTTTTTCTTTTTGAAGCTAGCTACCTGGAAGGTCATCCAAGAAGTATCGTGACAAGGTGTACAACGAGCTATATGGGAAGAAGAGCAAGAATTCTTACAGTACTTGTGGGTTTAAGGGGCACAATAGGCGTTCATGTAGGAATGGACCGCGTATTGTTTAGTTAATGATGCTTGAATTTATATCTTATTAGAGTGAAATTGTTTCCCAATTTCTAATGCCCTCTGTTTTATATATTTACTTGTTTGGAATTCTTTGAATATGTGTTCAACCGAAATGTATTCATATTCATGTTATGAATTTATTTTATTTTTGTGTATTTAACGTGTAATTACTTTAAAGTGTAATTGAAAAATTATATGAGTCACAAATTTAAATTATATAAAAAATGGAATACAATCTATATACCTAAAGATATGTATAACTTAAAATACAAAAAATTGTTGGGTATAGAATAATAATGAATACAAACTCTTTTGGCATTCTAGTTTAAGAAAAAAAATATATAAATACAAATTAGTAGTAAAATAAAATGATATTGAAAATACATTTTTGGTGAAAACATAAAACATTGAATAAGTTGTATTCAAACTAAGTTGTATCTATATTTCAATATCCAATCTTGTTATATTATTATTATTTCACTTTAAAATTGTAGCTACTATTTCTCTGGATCAATTTATATTCCAAAAATCAGGATGAATTTCAATATCAGTTTGTATTTCAAAAATCAGGATGTATTTCAATATCATTTTGTATTCCAAACGCAAAATGAATACCAAATAAGTTTGTATTTTCCTTCTAATAATGTATTCATCACAATTTTATATATTATGTTTTCATCAAACTTATATTGCTTTAACAAAATAAAATACAAAAATATGTCTTCCTAATACAGTTATGATTCAAACTGCATAGAGTATATACATGAATACAAAAAATGTCTTACAAAAAATAAAATGCAAAAAATGTCTTACTAATACAGTTATGATTAAAATACAAAAAATGTCTTACTAATACAGTCATGAGGAAAATTCCCCAAAACTTGGGTAATACATAAATCAAATGAGGGAAATTCCCCAAATTTTTGAATATTATGTGGTATACCTCTAGTAATTTTGATTGATTCCGTCATTGTAGACAATCAGATACTTTCCCCAAAATCTAAAACCCTAAAAGCAAATTTCGATATTATCAAATATAAATGTACTAAAAATCAAACAAAATAAACATATAAATGAATTTTTAGATTCTACTAAATCTGAAAAATTACAAAAAAAGTGAAAAAAATTATTTAAAAGACTAAAAATCTGAAATACATAAATATTTGATGAATATCTAAACAAAATCACATAAAAAAAAGTGACTGCAAATCTGTAATATATACAATCCGAAATATACACCATAATCTGTGATATTAAAAAGCAAATCAAAATAAATCTCAGTAAATAATGGAAATAACCTTTGCCAATTGAGAAATTTCTTGAATTAATATAGATATTTCATTTAACAATCGAGAAATTTCTTGAATTAAAATGGAGATTTTATTGAATAATTTGTGAGAACCTTGAAGAAAGAGAAGCTGAAAAAACGTGAAAGGTGGGGGAAAGAAAACGTGGAAGGTGGGGAAATAAGGGTAATAGGTAGTGGTGTAATTGTTTTTTTCTTTTTAAACGGTTATTGTTTAGAATTTGGTACAATATAGGATTGTTTTGATAAATAAAAGGAAATTTAAATAATAAAATCTGAATACAAATTATTTTCTAAAATATTGCCATTTTGACATTTTAAATAAATATTTTAAAGTGTTATTGTTTTGACTAATTATGTTAGGTATAATGACTTGATTGCTAATTTTCCCTAAATAAAGGAATGACATCCCTAGTGACTTTTGACTTGGAGGGAGGTGTCTACTGGGAACCAGAAGTCTTTTTAGGAGTCTTGTTGTAGGCTTCTAATTAAAAAAAAATTAATTAAATATTTTAATTAAAAATGGGTTTTATAATAATTTAATTTTTAGTTCATAGACTTCTTACTTTTGATACAATTACACGCAGGGGCGATTTTATGTATTAATTTTGGGTCATTCGAACCCGTGGTCATCTGACTAAACTCGATATATTACTTCTATAATTATTAAAGAATATATTAAATTAAAGCTTGTTGAACCCGTTCTCAAAATGGCTGGATGGTTCACTGGTATCACTGCAAAATTTCAACTCATAGGTTGCAGGTTCAATCCCAAGCAGCCTCAATTCGCTCCAATTTATTTTTATTAACTAAAAACACATTTTTCCTTCAAAAAAAAAAAGCTAAATTCTGAAAGTTCTAAAAGTCAAAACTTCAAAAGTTTCCTTCCCACACACTTTTCAAGTTCCAACAATATTTTTCTTCTCTCTTCAAATTTGTTTTCTATTTTCCACACAAAGAAGAAGCTTCAAGTCTCCAACTTCAAGTCAAGAATTTAGAGAAATCATCATTGTCAAAGTTTAAGGTAATTTTAGTTTATGATTTCTCTTTTTAATAAACAAATTAACAAGATAAAAAATAATAATAATAATAATAATAATATATATATATATATATATATATATATCACTTTAATTTTAGGATTTTCATATAAAAAAATCTTGTCATTACTTATAATAGGAAATCATCAATAGCTAAAGAATTGATTATCTCAAACTTACATATTTTGCGGATGTAACTTGTAAGGAATGTATTTCATATTATATTATCAATTTTGAAGGGTGTGATTCTTTTTTTTTTTAATGTAAAAGGGGTGTGATTCCCTTATTTTTTTTAATGTAAAAGGGGTGTGATTCCCTTATTTTTTAAATGTGAAAGGGGTGTGATTCCTCTTCTTTCTATGAATATGTGATTTCGAATGCAAAAGAGGCATAAGTCCTCTTTTTATTATGAATGTGTGATTTCTTTATTGTTAAATGTGAAAGGGGTGTGATTCCTCTATTTTAGTTAGATTTGCAAGGATTGTGATTCCTCTATTTTATTTGAACTTGCAAGGGTGTGATTCCCTTATTTTTTATTGTGAAAGATATGAGATTCTCTTATTTTATTTTAAATTTGCTAGTTAAATTTGTGACTAAGTTGAATAGTTATTTGCAAGAATAGTTGACTAAGTTGAATAGCTACGGCAAGTGTGGAAAGAGCATTCTCCTCAATGAAGCTCATCAAAAATGATCTACGTAATAGCATTGGTGAAGAATTTTTGAATGGATGTTTAGTTTGTAAGATAGAGCGGAAGATATTTGAAAATGTAAGTAATGATGCTATTATAGATCGTTTTCAAAATATGAAGTCTCGTCGAGTACAATTGTAAACTGATGATATTGTTTGTGGTAATGTAATTTTTATGTATTGCTCGCTTAGTTATTGTTATTATAAATTTTTTGATCTTATCTTTAAAGCAATGGTGCACCCATTTTCTTAAAATCCTGGATTCGCCTCTGATTACACGTATGCATCACATTATTCAGTAAATGTTCAAAGAAAAACATGTTTGACTATAGTCTACAGACCACAGGTATTTCATCCCAAATTATCAATTTTAATTTTTCGTATTATTTTAGTACCGTCACTCTACTTTAATATATTTGTGATAATTGTCTTAATTGTTTGAATGTTACGTCGAATCTCTAGTTGATTGTATGACTGCCTAAAATTGTTCTTATTACATCACTTGACAATGTGTAAGATTTTAAAAAAGTCAATGGCATATTAAAAGAGGCCTCAAATTCTCTTACTTAGAACTTAGAAGATTCATTGAGGGTGTGTTTGGTATGAAGGAAAATGTTTTCCATGGAAAATGTTTTCCTAGAAAATGTTTTCTTGGAAAACAAGTTGATTTTTGACTTATTTTCTCATGTTTGGTTGGTGAGTAGAAAATATTTTCCGAAAAAGATTTTTAGTGTTTGATTTATGAATGAAAAATATTTTTGAAAAATTTCTTTTATTTTTACTAGAGTAGAAAATAATTGTTGAAATTGAAAATATTTTTTAAAAAACAAACTTAATTTTTTTTGGGGGTGGAGGCTGGTAGGGGTGGGTGGGGGTGGAGAGTGGGGGGGTCGAGGGTTATTATAACATGAAGGAAAGCTGAAATCTACAGCAACGTTAATGAGTTGCTGCCTCTTTTTATCTCTCTGATGTTTCTTACCCTCTGTATATGTCTACCACCATATATATACACACACATATAGTAATACAAATTGTATCTAACTAGGAGACCTAACTACACTAAGTAAGCTATTCCGTGTCCTTAGGATTACTAAGTAGATTAGGAATTGTAGCCAAAGCAGGAGACGAGCTACATGTTCCAATACTCCCCTTGCAAGCTGAAGGTGGAGGAACGACATTCAGCTTGGAGCAGAGAAATTCAAATCTGGCCGAGGAAAGAGGTTTGGTGAGAACATCTGCAAGTTGATCTTTGGTTGAAAGAAACTGGACAGAGAGGTCCTTGCGAGCAACTTTGTCGCGGACAAAGTGATAATCGATTTCCACATGTTTGGTGCGAGCATGAAAAATAGGATTAATGGATAGATAGGCAGCACCAAGATTATCACACCAAAGCACAGGAGAAGAGTGGAGAGGTATGCCGAGTTCAAATAGCAATGATTGTAACCAAGTGAGTTCAGCGGCTGCGTCAGCAAGTGCTTTATATTCAGATTCAGTGGATGATCGAGCAACGGTACGTTGCTTCTTAGAAGACCAAGAGACGAGTGCATTTCCGAAAAAAATAGCATAACCACCTGTAGACTTTCGATCATCCAACGAGCCTGCCCAATCCGAATCAGTGAAAGCCTGTAGCACCAATTTAGGAGATCGAGGAATGATGAACTGATGGTTCATTGTGAGTTTAAGATACCGAAGAATGCGTTTAACCGCAGCCCATTAATTTTGACTCGGAGAGTGCATAAATTGGCAAACTTTGTTTACGGCAAATGCGAGATCAGGACGGGTCAATGTGACATACTGTAAAGCCCCAACAATAGTACGATATAACGTAGGATCATCAAACAGAGAGCTATCACCCACATGGAGCTTAGTATTCGGTGCCATAGGTGTACGCACAGATTTGCAATTTTGCATTGATGCCCTAGATAGCAAGTCTGCAATGTATCGATATTGAGAAAGATAAATGCCGTTTGTAGTGTGGGTCACTTCAACACCTAGAAAGAAGCTCAAGCATCCCAAATCACGAATAGAAAATTCAGCTCCTAACTTTGAAATAATAGATTTGAGAGAGAAGGGATGGTTGCTGGTAACAATAATATCATCGACATAGACAAGTAGATATATCGTGATTCCATGATCCCGATACACAAACAAAGACGTATCTGTTTTAGAAGGAGAAAACCCAACAGCCGTGAGAAATTGGTGAAGGCGCATATACCATGCTCGTGGCGCTTGTTTGAGACCATAGAGTGATTTCTTTAGTTGACAAACATGGTTGGGAAATGACGGGTGAACAAAGCCGGCAGGTTGAGCCATGAACACTCGTTCCTGGAGGTGACCATGTAAAAAAGGCATTATGGACATCTAATTGGCGTAGTTGCCATCCTTGAGAAGCAGCAATGGTGAGAACAACTCGAATAGTGGCAGGTTTGACAACCGGGCTAAATGTTTCAAAATAGTCATAACCCTCCATCTGATGAAATCCTTTGGCAACTAAGCGGGCCTTGTAACGCTCAATGTTGCCTAAAGAATTTTTCTTAATTCGAAAAACCCACTTGCTTCCTAACACGTTCATGGATGAATTATAAGGTACAAGGGTCCAAGTACCATTGCGTAACAGGGCATTCATCTCAGATGACATAGCATCCCGCCAAACCTTGTGTTTATTTGCCTCAGTAAAGCTAGTAGGTTCAACAGAAAGGGAAGACGATGAGTTGGAAATTGTGACAGTAGATAAATTAGATAACGGAGGCATATGACGA
Source organism: Solanum commersonii (assembly GCA_029007595.1). NCBI lineage: Eukaryota > Viridiplantae > Streptophyta > Magnoliopsida > Solanales > Solanaceae > Solanum > Solanum commersonii. The sequence goes on along the minus strand of JAJTWQ010000288.1, from coordinate 221,520 downwards.
AGTTGCATATGATGAGTGCGTTGAGGTGGGTCCACGGGTTGAGATGGAGTTTGTACAGTGGGAGGAGTAGTCTGGGGTAACAATGGGTAGCCAGTGGGATCAACAACTAGAAGAATTGTTGGCAATGACGAGGAAGCACTCGACGTATTAGATGGAGATCTGGTCGGGGGACTTGAAGAAATGGATGACGAAGATTTTAAGGAGGATGTGGCAGGAATAGTGGACGCAAGCAGCGGTGAATTTGGAGTGGTAGTAGATAAATTATTTGGTAAGGAGATCGAAGCGGATGCCCAAGGTATTGAGTTGGATAGAGTTGATGGATGAGGACCTAGGATCGACATTGAAGCAAAAGGGAATGTGGTTTCATCAAAGCGAACATGTCGAGCTATATAGAGGCGGCCAGAGGCTCTATCAAGGCAGCGATATCCATAATGTTTAGAGCTGTACCCAAGAAAAACACATGGCACACTACGAAAGTCAAACTTATGTTTATTATAGGGGCGAATGTAAGGAAAGCAGAGGCACCCAAAGGCTTTTAGAAGATTATAGTCAAGGGATCTGTGGAATGCAAGTTCAAATGGAGATCTGTTGTTGTTCGAAGGGGAAGGGAGACGATTTATTAGATATACGGCTGTATCAAACGCGAATTGCCAGTAACGGGAGGGAGAAGAACTGTGAGCTAAGAGGCTTAAGCCCGTTTCAACTATATGACGATGTTTGCGTTCAACTTTGCCTTGTTGTTCATGTGTGTGAGGACAAGAAACTCGGTGAGAGATACCGAACTGAGAGAGGATGGGAGATAGAGCACGAAATTCACCACCCCAATCTGATTGGATTGACTTAATCTTAGTGTTAAATTGATTTTCCACAAGCAACTTGAATTGGAGGAAAATGGAAGCAACTTCCGATTTCAATTTCATTGGAAATCCCCAGATAAAGTTGGAAAAATCATCAACAAAGACAAGAAAATATTTGTGACCTTCAGAAGATAAATGAGGGGCAGGACCCCAAACATCGACAAATAAGACTTGTAAAATAGATGAACTTTTATTAATTGAGATTGGAAGATGTAACTTTTGTGACTTGCCGAGTTGACAAGCACTACAAATTTGATTAAAATTGAAACTAGAACAAGGTAAACTATGCTTCTGTAAGACTTGATGGAGCACTCGTTTGTGGGGATGGCCTAGGCGAAGATGCCAGCATGCAGATGTCGTCCTGGCTGAGAGAAAAGCTGATGGTGACTTGGAGGATGATTTCGAGTAGGATTGTTGGAGATTGAGTAAGTAGAGTCCATCATCACTCCGACCTGAAAGAAGAGGCGTCCTGGATGCTCGATCCTTAACAAGAAAATAAGAGGGATGAAATTCAAAAAACACGTCATTATCTCGAGCAAATCTTTGAACAGAGAGTAGACGTTTTGTGATTGAAGGGACATGAAGAATGTTATTGAGCGCAAGTGTTTTAGAAGGATGAGAAAATAGGGAATTACCAGTGTGATGAATGGGAAGCCCTTGTCCGTTTCCAATGTGAACTTGATCCATTCCTTTATAATCCTCAACATGATGCAAGTTAGAAAGATCGGGGGTGATGTGATGTGTTGCGCCACTGTCCGGATACCAATTCTGATGAGTGATAGGCGGTGACTGTTGAGACAAATATGCTGAGGCGGCCGGGTTGATTGTGTGATTGTATCGTTGGAAATAATTTGGTGCGAGATGGTTCACACCATTACATATTTGACATCGCGAGCGAGAGTCAAGTGAGGGCCATGGATTTCCATTAGATGAGCCTCCTCGATATCCTTGTCTTCCACCACGATTACCGCCTCGGCCCCTATTGTTACGGCCTCGTCCTCTATGATTATTATGGTTGTATTGACGCTCGTTTTGAGAGGACCGCTGGCTGAAATTTGCAGAGGGATTTCCAGCCGAGTCTGGCATAGGCGAGGGTGACATTGAGAGTGACGATAAGGCCTGACCATGAATAAATTCATGGCTCAGTAGAAGACTGTGCAATTCACCAAAAGTAACGGGTTCTTGACGAGCCGAAAGAGTGGTTATGATGTCTTTGAACTCACACCGGAGACCTTTAAACATATAAATATTCTGATCGGGGAGACAAATTGGACGACCAGCAGCAGCTAATTCATCAATAAGGAGTTTGGCTTTGTGAAGATATTGAGTGACGCTCAAATCATCTTGTTTTAAGTTTTGAAGCTGCATATGAAGGTTGAGGATTCTAGTGTTTGAGGGAGACGAGAAAGCAGCTGCAAGAGCATCCCAAACAGCCTTTGCTGTGGATAGTCCAATAATTATTGGAATCGTTTCTTCATAGAGAGACGAGATGATGAGACTCATAATTAATTGATCTTGTTTGATCCATCGAAGATATTCTGGATTAACAACACGTTGCTCTCCATCTTTTCCTTCAATATTAGGTGTTGGGCAGATGGTACTACCATCAATATAGCCAAAAAGATCTTGTCCTCGAAGAAACGGAGAAATTTGTGTTTTCCAGAAAAGGTAGTTTGTAGAGGTTAGTTTTATCGAGATATAGTGATGGGCGTTGTTGAGAGGGGAGGGAGACGAGTTGCTCGCTTGAGCCATAGTCGTCTGAGAGGTGGACGATAAGTCTGTGTCATGCTCTGATGCCATATTATAACATGAAGGAAAGCTGAAATCTACAGCAACGTTAATGAGTTGCTGCCTCTTTTATCTCTCTGATGTTTCTTACCCTCTGTATATGTCTACCACCATATATATACACACACATATAGTAATACAAATTGTATCTAACTAGGAGACCTAACTACACTAAGTAAGCTATCCCGTGTCCTTAGGATTACTAAGTAGATTAGGAATTGTAGCCAAAGCAGGAGACGAGCTACATGTTCCAATAAGGGTAGGGGTGAAAAATTGAAATTTTGAAGTTAAAAATATTTTTTAAAAACAAACTTAAAAATGTTTTTGGGGGTGGGGGGCTGGTATGGGGTGGGTGGGGGGGGGGGTGGAGGGTAGAAGTGAAAAATTGAAATTTTAAAGTTAAAAATATTTTTTAAAAACAAACTTAAATTTTTTTTGTGGAGTGAGGGGGGTGGTAGGGGGTGGGTGGGGGCTAGGGTACGAGGGCCGAGGGTAAGGATGAAAAAATGAAATAATGTTTTTTTAAAAACAAACTTAAATTTTTCCTTTTGAAGAGGGTGGGATAGGGGGCTGGGGGCGAGGGTAGGAGGTGGGGGTGTAAAAAAATAAAAAATTGAAATTAGAAATATCTTTTAAAAACAACTTTTAATATTTTTTTGGGAGGGGTGGTGGTAGGGGGTGGGGGTAGGAGTGAGGGTGGGGTAAAAATATTGAATTTAAAACCAAACTTTAATTTTATTTTTGGGGTGCCCGGTTTGAGGGTAGGGGCCAAATAAATTGATTTTTCAACAATTTTTTAAATTGGAAGTTGGAAGAGAGTTTTGGAAAATGTTTTCCTTAAGTTTTGAAGGGAAGTCATTTTCCTTAAATTTGAGGAAAATGAGTTGATTTGAAAAACATTTTCCAAAACATTTAATCCAACCAAACATGAGAAAATTGGAAAACATTTTCCAGAAAATGTTTTCCTTCACACCAAACACACCCTGAATGTTTTAAGTTTTCTTATCTTAAAAACAGTTAGAAAGACTTTAATCGAAAAGAACAGTTTTGATATGATAATTTTTTTTTAGAATCTTAAATACTCCATATACTCCACTTTGAATGTATTAATTTTAATGTTTTTAAAAAGGTATTAGATATTGAATAATATTTCATTGTAAAGATAAAATAAACACAAAAGGGAACGGAGAGAGTATTCCACCTTTTCTAAGATTAGATACATTTTGAGAAAATGGGAATAAAAATTATTAATTCGTAAATAGGGTGAAAATCATTTGCACACCTCAAATTTGCTTTGAAGATAATAAAAAATATATATCTATTTTCACCTTTGAACAATAAGTATTCTTCCCTTTTATATGAAAAAGATATTTAACTACATAAATAGAGGATTGAAAATGTTAAAAGTAAAATTCATAATGCATATAATAAGGGAGAAGGGAAGGGGATTGATTCGTAAATCAAAATTAGGGGTGTAAATAATGTTTACCCATGTAAGTATATTACATGTTTCACCAATAAAACTTAACTATAAGATATAAATCTACCTAAATATTTATTTCTTGAAAATTATATATACCTCTCACTTTCTTATTTGTCCCTACCTGAAAACTCAAATTGTTCCCCAATCACATGGAGAGATCATACTCTAAATTGAAACTCTACTTGTTAGAAGCCACAGACATAAAAACAGATCAATCAGCTCTACTTGCTTTAAAAGCCAGCTTTATTCTAAAAAAATCTTCTCATCCCTTAACTCAAAATTGGTCTTCTCAATCCTCCGTTTGTGATTGGATTGGAGTCATTTGCGGCTCTCGTCACCATAGGGTGACTGCACTAAATATATCCAACATGTACATTCTTGGAACCATTCCTTCAAACTTGGGAAACCTCTCCTTCCTCGTTTCTCTTGATGTGAGCCAAAACAATTTACATGGAGACCTCCCTCAAGATTTGTCTCGTTTGCGTAGACTGAAGGTGATGGATTTTGCGTTCAATAATTTCAGCGGAGTGATCCCAGTCATGTGGTTCGGTTTCATTTCAAAGTTAGAAACTTTGAGTGTGAGAAACAATCGTCTTCAAGGCAATATCCCTAAGGAGATTGGGAATCTTGAGTATCTAAAGGAGTTGATTTTATTTGAAAACCAATTTACTGGCTCCATCCCGCTCTCCATTTTCAATATGTCGTCGTTGGAAATTTTAGGTCTATCACATAACCAATTAACTGGGAGTCTTCCTGTAGATATATGTCGTCGTCTTGCAAAAATAAAGAGCATTTCAATCATTTCCAACCACTTGAGTGGTCAAATTCCAACGGGTTTGTCTAGCTGCACAGAATTACATGATTTTTCATTGTCATACAATAACTTCAGTGGAACCATTCCACCAGAAATTGTAAACTTGGAGAGGCTTGAGCTCTTAAATCTCGGGGGAAACAACTTGCACGGTACTCCTTTCGTCCACTTTTACTTGTTCAATTTAGAAAATAATTGTATTTATATTGTTGCTTAAGGATGGACATCCCATTTGGCATAAAATACATCTAACTTGTCTTTAGTTTTCATTTTGATACTTCATCTCAACCTTGTACGTTCCATTTTAACCCTCCCAACGCTATCATTTTATTTTTACTTTATAAAGTGTTTAATTTACAGGTTGAAGGTGCGTTAAAGAGTTTCGATGCTGAATGTGAAGTTTTACGCAACCTTCGTCATAGAAATCTTACCAAACTTATCAGCAGTTGTACTAACTTGGATTTTAAAGCATTACTTCTTGAGTATATGCCCAATGGAAGCCTAGAGCTGCTACATTCTGATGATCGCTTCTTGAATATAATCCAAAGACTAGACATAATGATCGATGTTGCATTTGCTTTGGAATATCTCCATCACGGTTATGAAACAGTTGTTGTACATAGTGACCTGAAGCCTAGCAACGTCTTACTAGATGAAAAGTTGGTTGGACATGTGAGAGTGACTTTGGCCTGACCAAGTTATTAGAAGAAGGGGAATCAATTGCTCATACTAAAACACTTGCCACAATGGGCTACATTGCACCAGGTAACTTTCTTTTAGGGTGTGTTTGGTACGAAGGAAAATGTTTTCCTAGAAAATGTTTTCTTGGAAAACAAGTTGATTTTTGACTTATTTTCTCATGTTTGGTTGGTGAGTAGAAAATATTTTCCGGAAAAGATTTTTAGTGTTTGATTTATGAATGATTTTTTTTTTTGAGAAATATCTTTTCTTTTTACTAGGGTAGAAAATAATATTTGAAATTGAAAATATTTTTTAAAAACAAATTTAAATTTTTTTTTGGGGTAGGGGGTGGGGGGTAGGGGTGGGTCGAGGGTAAGGGTGAAAAATTGAAATTTTGAAGTTGAAAATATTTTTTAAAAACAAACTTAAATTTTTTTTTGGGGGGATGGGGGCTGGTAGGGGGTGGGTGGGGTGGGGGGCTGGTAGAGGGTGGGTGGGGGGGGTTGAGGGTTGGGGTGGAAAAATAAAATTTTGAAGTTGAAAATATTTTTAAAAAACAAACTTAAAATTTTTTTTGGGTGGTGGTGGGGTGCTGGTAGGGGTGGGTGAGGTGGGAGGCTGGGTAGGGGTGAAAAAAATTATATTTTGAAAATTAAAATATTTAAGAAAAACAAATTAAAAATTTTTTTTGGGGGGGGGGGGGGGGGTAGGGGGTGGGTGGGGGGTCGAGGTAGGGGTGAAAAAATGAAATTTTGAAATTGAAAATATTTTTTGCAAACAAACTTAAATTATTTTTTTTGGAGGGGGGGGGGGGGTCGAGGGTAGGGGTGAAAAAATGAAATATTGAAAATTGAAAATATTTTTAAAAACAAACTTAAAATTTTTTTTTTTTTGGGGTGGGGGCTAGGTAGGAAGTGGGTGGGGGGTCAAGGGTAGGGTGAAAAAAATGAAATTTTGAAGTTGAAAGTATTTTTTTAAAATAAACTTAAAAAAAAATTTTGGGTGGGGGTGAGCTGGTAGGGGTGGGGGGCTGGGTAGGAGGTGCGTGAGGGGGGGTCAAGGTAGGGTGAAAAAATGAAATTTTGAAATTGAAAATATTTTTTAAAAACAAACTTAAATTATTATTTTTTTGGGGGAGTTGGTTGGGGGGTTGGTTTGAGGGTAGGAACAAAATAAATTGATTTTTTCAACAAAAAATTAATTGTAATTTGAAGTTGGAAGAAAGTTTTGGAAAATGTTTTCCTTAAGTTTTGAAGGGAAGTCATTTTCCTTAAATTTGAGGAAAATGAGTTGATTTGGAAAACATTTTCCAAAACATTTAACCCAACCAAACATGAGAAAATTGGAAAACATTTTCCGGAAAATGTTTTCCTTCATACCAAACACACCCTTAGTCCTTGAATATCGCATATGATGTGTTATTTACATAATAATTAGTTTACTATTGCATCACATTAAAACTCGGTGAAAGCCTGAGTGGATAGCTTAATTAAAGAAAATGTAATATATCACAGATTAAGCGTGAACAAAAATGGTATAGAAAACATTGAAATATGACTGTCAAACTCTATAAGTTCCCTCAAAGGATATTAAATAGATGAGCCAAAGGGGCATAGAGGGGGACTACGCCTGACCTCATCAATACAAATTTACGATACTAGGAGTGAGGAAAAGAAGAAATGGGGGGGGGGGGGGGGGGGGGGGGGGTTAAGGGTTGCCCCACATCAATTAAGCATACAAAAAGATAAATTCTAGGATTTTAGAGCAAGCAGAGAAGACTCAGCCAGGATCAAAAAGAAAGTTGTTCTCTTCACTTAGATTCAACGTGGATATAATCTTAAACGGAAGATTTATAGGCCTAGTCTCAGTGAAGAAGGTAGTCATTTTGCACTATTCAGCCAAGTTAGCAAGCATGTGAGCAGGAGTGTTACCTTCTCTTAAGGTATGTGTGAAAGTGAAACGACTAAGTGAACTCATAGATTGGATCTGTCTAATATCATCTTTTATCTGCTAGAAGTCCATATCGTTTCAATTGACTTGCCTTACACTTGTTTCATTCCAATTATACTTTCAGTTTTTAAAGTCCTTATCTACTCAAGGAACTACTTACTCTGGTAATATTGGATCTCAAGAGTATGGATCAGTTGGATTAGTTTCTAGAAGATGTGATGTGTACAGCTATGGCATTATGCTCATGGAAACTTTCACAAGGAAAAGGCCATATGATGAAATGTTTCAAGAAAAATTGAACATGAGGAGTTGGGTCTGTAATTCACTACCTGTAGCACCAGATGATATTATTGATGACTGCAACCTGAAGAGATTGATTTCAACAAAAAGTTGTGTTGTGTGACCTCTATTTTGGAGTTAGCATTGAATTGCACAGCTGAATCTCCTAATGAGAGGCTCAACATGAAAGATGTCCTGGCAAATATCAAGAAGATCAAGCATGAATTTCTATGCAGATGATGTATCAAGGTTTATGCAACGGTAGGTATCCAACTTTTTAAAACATTCTAATGTCATATGGAGAAATTATTTCCTATTTCAGGAATAGAAAGATTACTGTCTTGTCTATACCATGTAGAAATGGGTTTTTTCCATACAAATAATAATAATAAAAATAAAAAATAAAATAATAATAATATAATAATACTTAAATCAAGGAGAACTTCATTAGTTTTGAAATTAGTCACATAATCAAGGAGAACTTCATTAGTGAGTAAAGTAAATCAAGAATTCATGAGGACCAACATTTGGAAATTATGATGAATGTTGAAAAGGGAAGCAAACAACTCATGTATCCGTTACAATTAGTGTATTTTTGTGTGTGCTATGAGTTTTTATCTGCAATGACTGCCAACTCAAGTTTGATGCCATTTAAATTTTTGTACAGGTAGTGCCGCCTTTTATGCCTGTCGTTGGCAAATTTGGGTGACACCAATTGAGTTGCCAACAAAGATTCGGACTTCTCTTATTTCTTGTGCCTTCCTCTTATGCATGTTTCAAGTTTGAGTATGTTTATGTAATAAATTTAATATATAAGATGTGTACTAAAGTATCATACTGGTGATCATGAATTATTATTGAGATAGCAGCTTCAATAGTCTATGAAGAGCAGTAAAATGTTGAACTACAAGCTTAGGCTCTTTTAGTTACCAAGTCGAACAGAGTTTTCACAATTAACAGCTCGACTGTTAGATTGAAAGCACAAATGCAATCCATATTTTTCACTCTCACAGGTCACAATTGGGGTTGAGACTTAAACCCCAAATGTTGAACGTGGATTCTAATTGGTGAATAACAAAAAACTAAAAGACTGAAAAGTCCTTTTCCAACAACTTAGATCACCCGCTCAATCAATAACACTTGGCAACTCAAATCCAATGACTTCTGGTAAAAATCCAACATTGCCTGGAACACCAAATAGCAGTCAATGAGCATACATAAGAATTTAGATACAATTTCAATTTCATTTCTACATCATTTGGCTTAGGTTTATTACTTTCTTAATTCATCCAATATTGACCCCTTAACAGCTGCAAAGTTTCTTAATTTCATTTTTCAATAGTTCCCATTCACCGACAAAGACAGCATGACAGCTACCATAATCACACTGCAAATACAAAAGCTTCACTTTCTTTGTGGTCCAGTATATTAGTAATACTGCACTAATCTCATAACTAAAACCCAGGGATATCTTTCCATTAATCCCATAACTAAAACAAAAGCTTCACTCTCCATTTAATAGTCTCTATCTGTTGCAAAATCAGGGTGAACTGTATTGAGTAGAGATCAAATAGTTGGTCCAATTCCCGGATGCCTTGGGAAATTGAATTTTCTCTAAAAAAAAGTTTTACTTGGATTCAAATAGGCTAACTTTAAGTGTACACAGAAGCCTTTGTAATCTCAAAGATCTTCTACATGTAAGCTTATCATCAAACTTATTGAAAAGTTCTCTAGTCCAGTTATTCAAAACTCCAAGGCTGCAATATTCATAGACGTTTCAAGAAACAATATCTCATATTACCCAAAAGCATAGAAGAAAGCTACTTCTCATACGAAACAACTAATGAATATTGAAAGCAGGTTATACAGCTTCTTGAACAACACAGTACACTCTGAGAAAGATCACAAGTTCGGCAAAATCTTGCCGGACCCTATAAACGAACCAGTAGACTTAACTTTAGTCAAATGATATTCAGACATCAAAGTTCAAGACCTGGCTCTGTGACTTTATTCCTAAAATATTTTTTCTTAACGGATGCTGATTCGCAAAAAGAAAAGGATGTTATTCTAGAGTTATTTTCAGAGCAATTGGAGTACAAATAACCCCATCAGGGCATTTTAGAATTCACTTCATTAGTGGCGGGTAGTGAAGGCATTTTAACCTTTTCATCACATGTCTTGGGACAGAAAAATTAAATCCTATTAAGGCTCTCCAAGATTCTACTTCTTCAATTTTTACCCAATTCTCTATAAAAGAGATGCTCTTTAGAGCTCATCTTCTGGGCATATAAATAAGAGAAGTGTATATCTCAAAGAAGATTAAGTCATTCACTTAAAAATTCCTTCATTTTGGCATCACTTTTTACTTTTTGGAAAGAGGGGTTATCAAATGGTAAGCACGGTGGGAGCTCCTAGGATGGGTAAGAAAAACAAAAGAACTTTTTACTTATTGAACTTGTACCGAGTAATGCTTTAACTTCCATCAATTTCCAAAGCGTAGTAAAGTAAACAAACCAAGGTGATTATAAGATTTCAAGACACAAGAAATGAGTTACTTTCATATGATCTTCCTGAAAGATGAGACAACATCAACACAGTTGAAATAAGAACTTTGCTATTTCTATGACTTGAATATCCACAAACAGCCCAAAAGGAGGAAACTGCACGCAAAAATTACTTACTGCTACAAAACTGTGGCAATTAATTCAGCTGGCAAGTTTGAAGGCATCGATGAACAGACCATAGGTAAAACCCATCTTGAAGTTGTTCAAAAGAGCAATCGGAAAAGTCACCTTAGGCCGAGTGTAGTAGAATCGCGTCACATACTCAGTAATTAAGACACACACTACGGCAGCAATCACATCATTCACTCCTAAAGCTCCAAAAGATAGAGAAATTGTCTGCGCTACATAAAATCCACCCAGTAATGATATACCTCCAAAAAGTGCCCTCCGTGAAGGAGTTTTGAAATAATTTCTCGAAATCTCTGGAACTATCCGAATAATATCAATCAGCCTCCGAGGCCCTCCTCCATTATCTTGCACAGCTTGAATTCTGAATAATCTTGAAGATGATCTCGATGGCTTATTTTCCCTAGGTAAAGCCCCAATTTTTGGACCAATGCCGTATCGAATTAGGGCTGTAGAAGTTAAAGCTAGAGAATGAGTCATTTGATATTTATGCAATTAAAGGGAAGAGAATACAAAAATGGATGAAGGATTCAGCAACTGTTGTTGATTGAACGATGAACAATACAAAAGATTAAGATGGAGGGATACGAACATGATACCCAATCCCCATTTTTTTTTGTTTTCCTTAAATGCCCCTATTGAACACTAGCAACACATTAACAATGAGTACCTTTTTGTCATTTTGAAAATAGAGTTACCCAATTATTAGTAATGTAGGGATAAGTTAGGAGCGAATTTATGTATTAACTATGCAGTATAGTCATACATGTATTATTTTTTCGGCCTAACCCATCGGTGGCCAGCTAAAGTTGGCATCAATTTTCACTTAGACATCTTAACTAGGCTTTGTTCATTTTAGACACCTCATGTCATGCCCAACTGTGTCATTTTGACACTTTATCGACAATCTGCCAAATTTGTAAGGTGTGTGTAGCACACTCGCTGATGACGTGTCAAAGTGACGAATTAAATAAAGACACGTGGCATATATATATTAAAAATAATTATTAAATGATGAATCTTGAGTAGGAAAAAAACTACCAATGACTCATTGACATGTAGCATTTCTTTAACTAAATAATTTTTAAAAAAAAACACTTTTAATAAAAAGAAAATTATACCCACACAACCCCCAAATTGTCTTCTCTACTACCCACCTCCACCTCAAACCCCAACCCCTCTCTCTCACTCAGATTTTCTTCTCCACCCACCACCACCCCCGACCCTCCCCCACCCAAATGTGTCAAAAGAAGAAGCTTTTTTTTTGTTTGTTTTTGTCACTTTGTGAATGTTGTGAGATAAGAACGTCTCTCTTCTAATAGATTGATGTTTGAATGCTTGATTTGGTGAATGTGGTAATGCATTTGCTTGACCTTTTTGGGGTTTTTTTTTTTTTGTTTTTTCTTTGCTGGATTTCTTGGTCAATGCAAGTCAAAATTTGGTTCTTTGGTATGGAGTCCTAAATTTTCTACTAAAAATTATATAGCTTATCTATTTGATTTGGACTTTTTCTGTGATTATGATGTGAGAAGGCATACAAATGGATTGAAACGCTAAAATTGTTTGTTGTGAATGTAGGATTTGATAATTGAAAATATGATTTTTTGCCATTTCTGAGTGTTTTTTTCTTCTTGAAATTTATGTTGATTTTCTCAAATTATTTTGAGGAGGAAGAAGGACAACAAAATACGTGAAAGTATTTAAGCTTAAAATTTATGGGCGCTAGAATTCACTTTTTGTTTGTGACATCGTCAAATTTATTCCACCATGGAAAGAGTTTAAGGTTGGAAAATGGTAGCCAAAAAATGGGGAAGAAGAAGAAGAAAAAAAAATAAAATTTGGTAAAATGAGGCTCTCACGCGCGTCTAGTGAGTGTATCACACTTGCTATGCCATCTCAGCAGAAAGTGTCAAATTGACATAGTTGGGCGTGACATGAGGTGTCTAAAATGAACAAAGCCTAGGTAAGATGTCTAAGTGAAAATTAGTGCCAACTTTAGGTGGCCACCGATGGGTTTGCCCTATTTTTTCCACATTTTATCTTGCATACATGTATTAGTTATGAATTGTTCCCTCTGTCTCTAATTACTTGTTCACTTTTTCTTTTTTAATTGTTCCTAATTACTTATTTATTTTGACAAATCAAGAAATGACAAAAAAAAAAAACTATCCATTATACTCTCAATTTGTAACTTTGAAAAATGTAAAATTTCTTGAAAATCTTAAATTTTTAATTCATTCACATTATAATTAATAGGGATAAACAAGTAAACTCGTTATATTAATTATTATTATTTTAATTAATGTATCAATTTAAAAATGGACAAACAATTAAGAATAGAGGGAAAAAAAGACCATGTTCAATTAGATGTTTCAAACGTAACTCTTTTGACTCCATTATCTTTCTTGGAATAGTGGGCGTACAAATAAGTCAATATGTATACATCATCATTTTCTGTCACCTTCCTCCATTTTTCTTAATTGACTAAAGTTGGCGACTGCTTAAATTCTTCGTTATAATGAATGTTTAGAGTTCGTTTGTCTTTTCTTAATTGACTCTAAAGTGGGCAACTGCTTAAATTCTTCATTACAATGGATGTAATCATTTAGAGTTCATTTGGTAGCCAGTAAAGAAGCAAGTAACTTTTAATTTACAATTTGAAAATCGACATAACTTATACATGTATAAGTTATGAGAAAATTGGTGTATTATTTTATACGGAGTAGAAGATGAAATAACTAACACTCCATAACAAATATTTGCATGTGTAAGTTATGATAAGATTTATGTATTGTTTTATACATGTATCAGTTATACGAAATATAGTTATTCATGTATTAGTTAGGCTTGTTCTTAAATTTTAAACCAAACATTATATTAATTTTATACATGAATAACTTACCTCATAATTAATTATCAAGCGTGATATTTTTAATACTTGCATAACTCACATCTAAGATCCTACCAAACAACCCCTTAGGAGTCATTTCATAGTTGGTTTAAGATATGCAGCTATTAGTAATGCATGATTAGTATTGGGAGCATAGAACCATAGAGGGGCGGATGCAGAGTATCAAGTATGGGTTCCAAAACTTAGTAACTTTTGCGTAAAACCTATATTTATATTGAGAAATTTATTAAATATATAAAAAAAAATATCTATTGAAAATCCAATAACAAAAAGCTTAGCAAATTATTGAAAACTCATAAATTTCAAATCTTAATCCGCCACTTAATCAGATTCAACAGAGAGTACTAAGGCCGGTTACAATCGTCATATTTAATGAATCGAAAGGTCCCCTTTGACTTTACTGCAGCGTTTACTTGACTTCAGGAATGATTATCTTCACCATTTATGTAGTTTTGTTTTTTTCCCTCAAATAATCTCTATCACGGCTGCAGTTGTGAAAATTCAGCGCAAGAAGTATACCCTACAAACCAATTATGTCAAAGTCTTTCAAGATACCGTTTAAAATGATCAACACAGATTGTGATGTAGTCGTAGGACTACGTTCACTCTTAATCAGATGTCTTGGTTCGACGCCCTGAATATGGAGAAAATTATGTTGAAAGTGTCATTCCGAATGAGCTCTACGGTGTGTGATCTGAATTTAGTCGCTCCAATGTGAACTCTGAATACCAGATGAGAAATTTTGAAGGAAAAAAAAAGATACCGTTTAAAACGGAAGCCCAATCTAATTCTGTGAAGAATGAGACATATACAAACTTCACTAAAATAAAACTCTTTGAAAAGAAACATATTTATATATCCCAAATCCTCATTGCACTAATTCAAATAACCAAGTTCAATTTTTTTCAAAGCAATGACACTCATGGAGAAATCCTTGTTCTATTCTCAATTAGCATTTTTGTTACTTCAATGTATAGTAACTAGCTTAGCTATCAAGACAGAAACCAATATTACGACTGATCAGTTCGCGCTTCTTTCCTTCAAATCTCAGATCATTTCTGACCCTTTTCAGCTCTTGTCCAAAAGCTGGTCTCGGGACACTTCTGTATGCAGTTGGATTGGAGTCACTTGTGGCTCTAGGCACAACAGAGTGACTTCCTTGAATATCTCCAACATGGGTATAACAGGAACCATCCCGCAACTTTTTGGGAACCTCACATTTCTTGTTTCTCTTGACTTGACAAGCAACAATTTCTATGGCAATCTGCCTCAAGAAATGGTTCATTTGCGTAGATTGAAGCTTATGAGATTGAGTTATAACAATTTTAGTGGTGAAGTTCCTTCTTGGTTCGGTTTCTTAGCTCAACTTCAGGTTCTTACTCTTAAAAATAATAGTTTTACTGGTTTAATCCCATCTTCACTTTCTAACATTTCCAATCTTGAAGCTTTGGATTTAGCCTTCAATGCTTTAGAGGGAAACATTCCAAAAGACATTGGAAATCTAAAGAATTTGAGGGGTTTAAACCTGGGAAATAACAATCTTACTGGTTCTGTTCCTCCATCCTTCTCAAATGCCACAAAGCTGGAAAAGTTGATTCTTTCTAACAATTTCCTTCATGGAAACATCCCAAATGAGATCGGTGATCTTCACAACCTGAACTGGTTGACTATAGAAACTAATCAGCTTACAGGTTCTATACCCTTCTCAATTTTCAATATTTCCACACTTGAGACTATTGGATTTTCCCAAAATGGTTTATCTGGTGACCTCCCTACTGATTTATGTGAGCGTCTTCCGATACTCAAAGGGCTATATCTTTCTTTTAATAAGCTACAAGGTCATATGCCACAAAGCTTGTCAAGATGTTACGAACTTCAGCTATTGTCTCTATCGAATAATGAATTTGATGGACCGATACATAGTGAAATTGGGATGTTAAGTAACTTGCAGACCTTATATCTTGGTTTTAACCTTTTCACAGGTATGATACAAGGTCTTCTATTTTGTATGAAGTCTTCCTATTTTTGCTTTTTTAAGCTACTTATACAAGATGCTGATTGCAGGGGAAATACCACAGGAAATTGGGGATCTTGTTAATTTGGTGATGATAGGCATGGAGAGAAACCAGCTTACAGGCTCTATACCCAAGTCCATATTCAATATTTCCTCACTACAACTTCTGTCACTGCAAAACAACAATCTTACTGGATCTTTATCAAGGGAGATTGGAAATCTTACTATGCTTCAAGGTTTATATCTTGGTCAAAACAGGCTTACAGGTATGCAGACAATAAAATATAAATGTTTTCTACGTTAAAATACCTAGCTAAAGATCATTAGTACTATACAACTTTGGCAGGTGAAATACCAAAAGAGGTAAGCAATCTCATTGAGTTGGTGGACATTGATTTGGGGAGTAACAGATTCAGTGGTTCATTTCCTATGGGAATTTTCAACATCTCAGGACTGAGATTGATTGATCTTACAGATAGTACTCTATCAGGAACACTCCCATCGAATATAGGTTCTATGCTTCCCAACATTGAACTTCTTTATCTAGGTGGCCTAACGAACCTTGCTGGGACTGTACCTCATTCTCTCTCAAATTGCTCAAAATTAACTGTTCTAGACCTTTCAACGAACAAACTTTCCGGCTTGATTCCCAACTCTCTTGGAGATTTGACACTCCTAGAGACCCTAAACTTGATGGAAAACAATTTAAGCAGTGATCAGTCTTCTCAAGAACTTAGCTTCTTAACTTCATTGACAAACTGCAGAAATCTAAAAGAACTGAGTCTTTCCTTTAACCCTCTAAATGGTATGCTTCCAGCCTCAGTTGGGAACCTTTCAACCTCTCTTGAAAAGATTTACGCTTCTGATTGCCAAATTAAAGGTGGAATTCCAAATGATATAGGGAATTTAAGCAGCTTAATCTACTTGTATCTATATGGGAACAGATTGACTGGACCAATTCCCGGGACACTTGACAGCTTAGGCAGGCTACAGGAATTGTCTTTGGCTAAAAACAGGCTGAAAGGATCTATTGGAGATAGCCTATGTGAATTGCAGAAGTTGGGTAACATATACTTGGGTGAAAATCAATTCTCAGGACTTGTTCCCAAATGTTTAGGGAATGTTACTTCCCTTAGGGGGATAAAACTCAATTCCAACAGATTGAGTTCCAATATACCATTAAGCTTAGGTAACCTCAAAGATCTTCTGGAGCTCGACTTATCGTCTAACAACATGAGTGGTTCTTTACCTCCAGAAATTGGAAATCTAAAGGTAGCAATTCGTATAGATCTTTCGCATAATCAATTTTCAAATGGTATTCCAAGAGAAATTGGAGACATGCAAAATCTGATTCACCTTTCTTTGGCACAAAACAAGCTACAAGGATCTATACCTGACTCAATTGGTAGCATACCGAGTTTGGAATTTCTAGACCTCTCGAATAACAATCTATCTGGATCAATTCCGATGTCCTTAGAGAAGCTTCAGTATCTCAACTATTTCAATGTTTCCTTTAACAGCTTGCAGGGTGAAATTCCCTTTAGTGGTCCTTTCAAGAACCTTTCCAGCCAGTCATTCATGTTCAATAAAGCATTGTGTGGTGCTCCAAGATTTCGTGTCCCTCCGTGCCCACTTCTTCAAACCATAGATCAAAGAAGAAGAAGTTACTTCTGATAGTCTTTCCTCTACTGGGAGCTGCTGTGATAATTGTTTTTGTAACATTGGCATTTATGTGGATGAGGTACAGAAGAGGAGGAAATGTTCCAGTTGAAGCTGATTTGTTAGCTACAATGGAAAGAATTTCATACTATGAAATCATACAAGCCACTAATGATTTTAGTGAGAGTAATTTCATTGGTTCGGGGAGTTTTGGTTCTGTTTACAAAGGAATTCTCAGAGATGGGACTACCATTGCAGTTAAAGTGTTTAACCTACAAGCTGAAGGTGCATTCAAGAGTTTTGAAATAGAATGTGAAGTTCTTCGCAACCTTCGCCATAGGAATCTCACCAAAGTGATTAGCAGTTGCTCCAACCTTGATTTCAAGGCTTTAGTGCTCGAGTACATGCCTAATGGGAGCCTTGAAAAGTGGTTGTATTCGCACAACTACTTCTTAGACATCCTGCAAAGACTAAGTATAATGATCGATGTGGCACGTGCATTGGAATATCTCCATCATGGTTGCTCAACACCTGTGATTCATTGTGATCTGAAGCCTAGCAATGTCTTGCTAGATGAAAACATGGTAGCTCATGTAAGTGACTTTGGCATTTCTAAACTACTCAGTGAAGATGAGAGTGATTTACACACTAAAACCTTGGCAACATTCGGCTACATTGCACCAGGTAAATCTCTTATACTTCTTGTTTCAGTATCCTATCTTCATTTTCCTTTTCTCGGATTAAATGATAATCCAGAAGTGTGATTTACTGTAGAGTATGGAAGGGAAGGATTGGTGTCGCTAAAATGTGATGTTTATAGTTATGGGATCATGCTAATGGAAACATTTACGAGGAGAAGACCTAACGATGAAATATTTGATGGAGATCTTAGTTTAAAGAAATGGGTAAGTGATTCACTCCCAGAGGCAACAATCAAAGTTGTAGATGCGAATTTAATAAAGCCAGAAGATAAGAAATTCATGGACAAGGTAGATTGTGTAGCATCCATCATGAAAGTGGCACTAAATTGCTCTGCTGAATCTCCTGAAGAAAGAATCAACATGAAAGATGTCGTAGGAATGCTACAAAAGATCAAGATTCAACTTCTTTCATGTTCTGCAAGTACATAAAAACATTTGATTCATGTCACTTGAGGGCATAGAAAGTGTTTGGTTAACTTTTTAGCTGCATACCTAGACTGTTTTCCTTTTCTGTAACACTACGTAATATTCGTAATTAGTGTTTGGCTCAAGCAACTAACAATCATTTAGATAATTCAATCAATTATGTAACTAATTAGGAAGAATCAAAATACAAAGCAATCATGCCTGTTAACAATCAACTATTGGTATTCTACTATTCTATTCCTCAGGGTAAGGAAGAGCCCACATCTGTGTATGATATGTTTTGCAAAAAACAATTGTTGCTATATTTTGAAAACTCAATAATATCGTCATAATTTGTTATATAAATAGTGTTATTTGTGAAAATTTCCAATAAGTATAGAATATGGACAAGTATCCTAGACTATGACCGAAATTTCAGAGAAACACATTAACCTAACTAGGGTCCTATTACAACCCTAAACTAAATTAAAAAGTAATAAATACACCACATGAAACGACATGGCATAGAGAGTGTGCACACTATCGGCAAGTGATGAGTGCACAAATTGGACACTTGTCATTTTTTTATTGGTAACTTTATAATTAGTTAGTACACATATTTATTGATATTAAAACTTATATATATTTAATTATTTTTATTTCTTTCTTTGTAAAATATTTATTTTAATTTCTTTCTCACTTTAAACTTTTTTTAATTAATTTATTATCTTTTCACTTTTAATTATTTTTTAAAAAAATTGTGTTTTTTTTTAAAAAAAAATAATTTAAAAGTGTCCTTTAATTTTAACATTTTAATTTTTTTTTATGTTTTATTTGATTTTCTTCACTTATTTTGATATCCGTTCAATATTAACTTATTTTAATTGCAAGACATTTTGGAATTAAATTTGAAATGAAATCAAAACGAAAGACAAAGAAAATAAAATCAATAGAAAAATAAAAGAGAAAAATAATGAACAAAGGTAAGAAAAAAAAAAGTTTCAATGCAAGGTAAAAGAATATGTATTAACTTAATTTAAATACAAGATAAAAAAAATAAGAATATTTTTTAAAAAAATATATAAAATAATATTACACACATGGCAGAGGAGTATGTACAAACAAAACCAACTTGGTGGTACCTTCAAAGGCTAATAGGACCCTAGTTAAATTTAGGTGTGTCTCTGATATTTTGGTCATAGTCTAGGAGTACTTATGTCTTATCTCAATAAGTATTCTATCATGAAACAAGCTATTTTTATTTTTCTAATTTTTCTTTTGAGTTTAGTTAAGAGAACTAACATCCGACATAGTAAAAAAAAATTACAGTATTGGTAAAACTCTGTAATAACCCTAATAAAAGTTACAATTACTTGAAGACTTTGTAACCAACAATTTGTTCATTACCACTCATGCACATGTTCATATTAGTTTCTGATTTTTTAAGGTTCAAAGTCCAAGAATTGATTGTCTGTATCTCAGCTTCTCTATCCAGTAATTTGACTTGTAGTATTTCCTGTTCCTTAGCTGTTTCTATTCATTATATTAATATCGGAAAAGGCTCAAAAATACCCCTGAACTATTGGAAATAGCTCACATATACCCTTGAACTATATTTGGGCTCAAAAATACCCTTCCGTTAAAGTATTGGGTCACTTTTACCCTTACTATTAACAAAGGAGTGTTAAGTGCCACGTGGACGCCACATGGACGCCACATAAGCACCGAACAACTCTCACCTCCACATAGAGTTGTTTGGTGCTTATGTGGCGTCCACGTGGCGTCCACATGGCACTTAACACTCCTTTGTTAATAGTAAGGGTAAAAGTGACCCAATACTTTAACGGAAGGGTATTTTTGAGCCCAAATATAGTTCAAGGGTATATTTGAGCTATTTCCAATAGTTCAGGGGTATTTTTGAGCCTTTTCCGTATTAATATTTATCTGTATCATAAGGGGAAGTCGATAATAAAATACTTGATTACTATAGTCTTCTTTAATAATTTGCTAAGTTTGATTAAAGAATTCTAATGTTGTGGACCATTCTAACTATTAAGTCAAACATGTAGGCATACTAGTAAATATTACCCATCCTAATTCCTGAGTTCATATTGAGGTATAACCAAGAAATGGGAAAGTCCAAAAGGGTACTGACTCTGGTTTTCAAAATCAGTATTGACTTTCATTGGTCTGTTTCTATACTTTTTTCTATTTTTATATGTTGAAGAATTTTCATGGAAAATGCTAATGAATTCAAGAATGACAATCAGTCCATTATGTATGAAAGATGGAAAATACTAATGAATTCAACTCTAACATCATCATTGTATGTCCCTTTCCTCCATTTCTCTTGATTGACCCTAAAGATAACAACTGCTTGAATTCTTTATTCAATTGTATTTTTAAAATCATTTATCGGTAATGGGGGGTTTATACCTTAGTGTTTACTGGAACACTAAGGTATTCTATTCTAACATATGCACAACCATGAAGAGAAAAATCAATTTCCTTTTCCCTCTTGTAGTTTCAGTAATATGGCATCATTTTCTGATATTATCAGCCACTGCAGAAGTCAATCTCAAAACTGATGAAGCTGCTCTACTTGCTTTGAAATCCTATGTTACTTCTGATACTTACAATATCTTGACAAGCAACTGGACCTCAACTACTTCCGTTTGCAATTGGATTGGAGTCACCTGTGGCTCTCGCCATCAAAGGATCATAACCTTGGATACTTCCAATATGGGATTAATGTTAGGGTTTTGCCCTGATTTTCTTACCATAATTTAAAATTTATTTTTCCTTAAAGAAAAGACAAAACATTACCATAAATGTTTTTACTTTTCTTGAAAGGAAAATATAATATTATTTTATATTTGGTTTATTCTCTCCTTTTAGGACTCTTTTTCTAGTAAGAAAAGGTTTTAGGACTCTTTTTCTAGTAGGAAAGGTTTTAGGACTTTATAAATATAGGTTTGTTTCTTCTAACACAATAACAATAACATCCACAATGTAGACATTTAAAGAGTTTAGTTTATGGGGAGATTTATTCTCTCAACAATTATAATATTTTTCTTTTATATTAGTTTTCATATTAATAATATTATGTTTTAGTATTGCTTTATTTGTCATCTGATTTATCACCGTCTTGATTGCAATTGTAAGCTTCCGCATAATGTCATAATCACCCCTTCATAACCCAACAATTAATAGGTACCATCCCTCCTCACTTGGGAAATCTGTCCTTTTTGGTTTCTCTCGATATCAGTAGCAACGGTTTCCAAGGAATTCTGCCACGAGAGTTGGCTAATTTGCATAGATTGGAGTTAATAAATGTCACTTCTAATAAGTTCACTGGATATATTCCCTCATGGTTCTCTCTTTTGCCAGAACTCCAGCACTTGCATCTAGCTTTTAACAGTTTCACAGGAATTATTCCACCAGATATTTGTAACGCTTCCAAACTTGAGAGTTTAGTCTTGGGATTAATCAGTTACAAGGGGAAATTCCAAATGAAATTGGTAATCTTCAGAACTTGACTTGGTTGAGCTTGGGATCAAATCAGCTAACAGGCTCCGTACCACTTAGCCTGTACAACATTTCATCGTTACAACGTTTGGTTTTGACAAAAAATAGTTTGTCTGGAAATCTTCCTGTCGATATATGCTTGAACCTTCCAGAACTTATGGTGCTTGCACTTTCTGACAATGAATTTGATGGTCAAATTCCTTTGGGGATAGATAAATGTTCAAAGCTTCAGATTTTGTCATTGTCATTCAACAAGTTCAGTGGATTGATACCTAAACAGATTGGGAACTTGAATGTGCTGTCTATTTTATATCTTGGTCGTAATGACTTGAAAGGTGAGTTATACATATTTGCTTTTAGGTTCCTTCTTTGTCCATACATGAAACATATTTTTTGAGTCATGTATGCACTCCTTAATTGATATACTGCAGAAAGTAGACTTTCTATTTATGATTTAATTTGCAGGTGAAATTCCAGAAGAGATTGGAAATCTTCGTAATCTAGAGATATTGGATGCACAGAACTGTAGCCTAAGTGGTCCTTTACCATCTTCTATAAGTAACTTAACTTCACTTCAATCACTCAATCTTTATGGTAATAATCTCTCTGGCACCTTGCCCCGGTATGTATGTTTGAACATGCCTGATCTCAGAGCATTCGATCTTGGGAATAATTTATTCAGTGGAAACATTCCAAAAGAATTTGGAAACTGCAGTTCACTTTCTGACCTCTTCCTAAGAGAAAACAACTTAACAGGTATCATCTTGTCATTTTCTTTTTCCATTATTTGGTGTATGTTCCTATGTTTTTCATATCCTAATAAGTCACTCAAATGTCATCAGGTGAGTTACCAAGGGAGATTGGTAATCTTTTCAATTTGGGAAGATTAGATCTACATTACAATTTCTTAACAGGTCCTATTCCATCTACAATATTCAACATGTCAAACATAAGGGGCATTTCATTTTTAGGGAACTTCTTTACTGGAAGTCTACCATCAGATATAGGACTTGGTCTTCCTAATCTTGAAGAACTTTATCTTGGTTACAATAACCTTACTGGAGCCATCCCTAATTCTCTCTCAAATGCTTCCAATATTTTCCGGCTTGGAATTGGATATAATGACTTTTCTGGTCATTTTCCGAGGTCGTTTGGTAATCTAAGACGTTTAGAGTACCTCAACGTGAACGGCAATCATTTCACAAGAGAGCCTTCATCTCCAAGATTGACTTTCTTTGATTCCTTGACAAATTGCAGACATTTGAGAAAATTGTGGATAGGTTATAATCCACTCAATGGAAATCTTCCGGCTTCTATTGGAAATCTCTCAAGTTCTCTCGACTACATTTATGCTGTTAATAGTGAAATCAGAGGCTACATTCCAAGTGAAATAGGAAATTTAAGTGGTTTGTCTTTCTTGTTACTTCAAGGCAATTACTTGAGTGGGTTCATTCCAAGAACAATAGGGAATTTAAAGAATCTTCAAGCCTTGAATTTGTATGACAACAAAATGATAAGTGGACCTATCCCTGAGGAACTCTGCAATTTAAAGAAATTAGGATTCTTGAGCTTGGGAAATAATGAGCTTTGCTGTTCTATACCAGCATGTTTAGGGAACATTACATCTCTTAGATACATTTACCTAGGTTCCAACAAATTGACTTTTAGCATACCTCCCGGCCTGTGGAACCTCAATGATCTCTTGCATCTTGATGTATCCTCAAATTCCTTGAAAAGCTCTCTACCTCCAGAAATTGGAAATCTGAAAGTCGCAACGTTGCTGAATATATCGAAGAATCAAATCTCAGGAAGTATACCGAGCACAATTGGAGGCATGCAAAATATGGCTGAACTTTCTTTTGCAGAAAATAGACTAGAAGGGCCAATTCCAGAGTCAATGGGGAACATGATCGCCTTGGAATCGTTAGACTTGTCTCATAACAAGCTCTCTGGTGGCATTCCCAAATCATTGGTAGCTCTTTCACATCTCAACTATCTTAATGTATCTAACAACAGATTGAGTGGTGAAATTCCAATTGGAGGCCCTTTCGTGAACTTCTCTTATGATTCATTCCTTTCAAATGAGGCATTATGTGGTGCTGCTAGGTTGCAGATACCAGCATGTAGGTCTAATTCTCCTAGTAGGAAAAGAAAAAAGGTGCTTCTTATTGTGTTGATCTTGTTGGCGGCTTCTTCAGTCATAATGCTCTCAGTCATGCTCACCATCTTTTTGGTGATTAGAAGTCGAAAGAGGAAGACAAACATTGCTACTCATCAGGCAGATGCCTCTCCAGCCACGGTACATGGAAGAGTTTCATACCATGACCTTCAACAAGCAACCAACAGATTCGGTACAAGCAACTTGCTCGGTTCTGGAAGTTATGGCTCTGTTTACAAAGCAACATTTGGGAGTACTATAGTGGCCGTTAAGGTATTCAACTTGCAAACAGAAGGCGCATTCAAGAGTTTTGACACAGAATGTGAAGTCTTACGCAACCTTCGTCATAGAAATCTGACCAAAGTCATCAATAGTTGCTCCAGCATTGATTTCAAAGCCTTGGTATTAGAGTACATGCCTAAGGGAAGCCTGGATGATTGGCTTCATTCTGAAACTTGTTCCTTAGATATAATGAAGAGAGTAGACATAATGATTGATGTGGGATCAGCATTAGACTATCTTCATCAAGGCTATTTTGTGCCCGTAGTTCACTGTGATCTAAAGCCTAGCAATGTCTTGCTCGACGAAGATATGGTTGCACATGTGAGTGACTTTGGCCTGGCAAAGCTATTAGGGGTAGGAGAAAGTATTGTACAAACCAAAACACTTGCAACCATTGGATACATTGCACCAGGTAATAATCATGTCAACAAGCTTCATTTCTCCTTCAAATTTCAACCATTTTAAAGATGCCATATTCTCTTGATAAATTGTTTTATTTCAATGTAGAGTTTGGATTGGAAGGACTCGTATCTACAAGGTGCGACATTTACAGCTACGGTGTCATGTTGATGGAAACCTTTACGAGAAAGAAACCAACGGATGGAATGTTTGCTGAAAATTTAAGCCTGAGGGAGTGGATAAGACAATCATGGCCACGCGGAATGGACGAGATAATAGACCCCGAGCTTATGATACCAGGGGAGAAGAACAAAACAGGAAAGGTGCAGTGCTTATCATCCATCATGGAATTAGCTCTGAGGTGCACTGCAGACTTGCCAGAGGAAAGAATGAATATCAAACATGTTCTTGCTCAACTGAAGAACATCAGAACTATGTTGGAAAATGTAATAAATCACTAAAGGATTGAGAAAGATGGTTGTATATTTTTATATTACTGTCAAGTTGTTGAATTGAACTTCTCATGAACATATGAAGTCTTAAAGGCCTCAATATCTTACTTTAGAAAGTTCATCTCTTGCTGAACCATTAAATTGAGCGGAAAAAGAAGAAGATGTGGTGTGTGGCCAACTTACACGCATCTCAACTATCTCATGTGCTACCTCTCACCAACACAAACAAAGATAAAGTAACTTTGTCCTCTAATACTTAGAATGGAAGAAATCACCCACTCTGGTCCTCCATTTGTTAGTCATGTTTTAACTTCACATAGTGTAAGAAAGTAAAAAGACTTTTGAATCTTGTGGTTTTAAATTAAAATTAAGTTGAATGTGTCAAAATTCTCTTTACTCTTGTAATCTTAAATATGTGATGTAGAAAGTTGAAATAAGAGAGTAGCCAAAAAAGTAAAGACGGTTTTTTTAAAACTGACTAAGAGCCCGTTTGGATTGGCTTAAAAAAATAGTTTTTAAGTTAAAATATAAAGTCAAACTTAAATGACTTTTAAATCAAAAAAATTAACCATAGGGGAGGCCTACCTTTGGTTTTTAACTTATTTTAAGTTACTTTTGTTTTAACCTTGTGAAACACTTCCTAATTTATTTCAAGTCCTTTTTTGACTTATTTTAAGTTATTGTTATATTTGTCAAACACTTCTAGAAGTCAAAAGCTGACTTAAAAATAGGTTTGACCAACTTTTAATCCAATCCAAACACCCTCTAAAAAGGAAAATAGAACAAACAAGTTGAAAAGCAGGGAGTAATATATTTTGTCTTGGCTTGGACATGAACATTGATCTCCTGAGATTTAGGTATTGTCCAACGAATAATTCAAATTAGTATCGTAGGAAAAAATTACGAAAACTCTTGCATAACACTGTTCCTTTATGACGTTTATGTTGAAAATACAATTAAATAACAAAAGCGTGCGCACACTTTTTGTGCCAATGGATATAGGAAAATATAGAAGTACAGAACTTTATCTTTCTATTTGGGAAAAATGCATAAATACCCCCCAGCCTATGCCCAAAATCTCTGAGACACACCTAACCTTTACTAAGGTCCTATTACCCCCTCGAACTTATTTTTTAGTTAATTGTTTACCACTTTTCGGCTTACGTGGCAATATAAACCAAATAAGTTGAAAGCTTTGTTCAACACGCGCCGGGCCCCACTTTTTCAACTTTCTAAAGAGTAGCTTTTACACTCCCCAAAATTTCAAAAAGCTATCCTATTATTTATAATCTACTTTGTTAATATATTTTTAGTTAGTTTATAGATTTCAATGTTTATATATTTTATTTCAAATTTGGGCATGTAAAATTTTGTAAATATTATATATATAATTTTATTTTATTTATAGATAAAAAAATTATTTATAATCTACTTTGTTAATAGATTTTTAGTTAGTTTATAGTTTTCAATGTTTATATATTTTATTTTAAATTTGGGCTTGTAAAATTTTGTAAATATTACATATATAATTTTATTTTATTTATAGATAAAAAAATATTACTTATAATCTACTTTGTAAATATATTTTTAGTTAGTTTATAGCTTTCAATGTTTATATATTTTATTTCAAATTTGGGCTTGTAAAATTTTGTAAATATTATATATATAATTTTATTTTATTTATAGATAAAAAATATTATAACTTTGTTAATATATTTTTAGTTAGTTTATATATTTTATTTCAAATTTGGGTTTGTAAAATTTTGTAAATATTATATATATATATATTATTTTATTTTGAAATTGCCATCATCAAGGTTTGTCACCCAATGTCAGGGGTCTGGCTAGACCCACGTCTTTCCCATTCATTCAATATAATTTTATTTTATTTATAGATTAAAAAATATTATAACTTTGTTAATATATTTTTAGTTAGTTTATAGTTTTCAATGTTTATATATTTTATTTCAAAAAAATATATTTTGTACTCATGTGAATTTTACCGTCTTTACGAAAATTTCTATTCATTTAACATTTCTTAAGTTTAGCTTATCACACAAGTAGGTGAAAATATATTTGATCTCTTTTTCAAACATTGTTAAGTTGTAAAAAACCAAAAAAAAATGAAAGAACCGACTAAAACCGAAACCGAAAAAACTGACTTTGCGTGGTTTGATTTGATATTTAGATTTAATAAACCAACATAATTGGTTTAGGTTTTTTTTAATGAGAAACCAAACCAAACCAACCTATGTACACCCCTACTTCTAAGTCATCAAGAATCGTGATTGAGTTCAAAGGTTAGTTTTTTCTTGATTTTATTTTGTTAGCTTTTCGAAGAAAGGAGCAATTTAAGTTATGATAATGGAGGTTTTTTTCCAAACATGAAGAACAATAATAAAGAAGAAGACAATTGAGTTAATATTTATTTTTTCCAAGTTTATTTTAACACATGACCAATTTTTATTGGTCAGTGCTGTCTAAAAGCTGCACCCACGCGCCTAACATAGGTGAAATCACGGACTCAGCCACGTAGGCCGAAAAGTGGTAAACAATTAACTAAAAAATAAGTTGGGGGGGTAATAGGACCTTAGTAAAGGTTAGGTGTGTCTCAGGGATTTTGGGCATACGCTGGGGGTACTTATGCATTTTCCCTTCTATTTGTATAAAAGATGTAGAAAATAAAAATGAGGTAGAAGAAAATATAAATAAAAATATTAACAAAATTAGAGAATATAAAATACAGTAAATTGGGGCAACCCAACCGTTTGGTATCCAAAGTTGGTTAAAAAGACCCCACCAATGACAGAGAATTTTTAAAAAAAAAACAAAACAATAATATAAGCTTTTTCATATGAATGAAAGAATTGCAGTACTTATAATAATCCCTGATGCCATGTAAAGGGTTCTTCCTTGTAAAGAACACCAAATAAAGACCAGACTTTTTCACAGTTTGGTGAGAAGTAGTTGTTGCAGATGACAATTCTCTTTTTTTGTATATGTCCTATTCAACTTTTTTTAATGCCTTAAATTTTACTCATACGTTATTTTTTCATGACCCATTGTTGGTTTGGTTTGTGTGTGTCACTCACCAATTTCTTTAACTTTACTTCCAATTTATGCATAGAGACGTTTCAGTTTTATCTAATTTTCTTATAACTTTTTCAACAAACTCCAATGGAAGACTAATTCTTGAAATGGGGTCTTCACAAAAACAAATGTAATATAGTTGGGGAGATAGTGTAACTGATTTTTGCTTCTGTTAAGTTGAACTCCAATTTTCTGAGCTATTAGTTGTGAGTAAATGGGGAAACAAGGGTCTTCTCCTAGAGGCCGTCGAGTGGAGAACCAGGATTTAGATATATCATTTGGGGTAAAAGAACATGAATTTCGAAGTTTAGATTTGCAACATGGAGGTGATCCTCCTATAGGAAGAAGGTTATCAGGGGGAGAATACAATTGGGACAAAGTTGTTTTGACCAAAGGGATGAAAAATGACTCTGCGAAGTTCACTCCTTGTAAAGGAGTTTATGTTGGAAAGAGGCAAATGTGGTGGCTGCATAGACATATTAGGTCTATTGTTTTCACATTGTTGTTAATGGGCTTTCTTTACCTTTTGGATTCTCTTCTGTTCTCGATTTTTGACCCCAAGATGCTTCAGAGTAATTTTTCTTTACAAGGCTCGAGTAAGACCGAGGTATGACATTGTGATTCCCAAAATCTCTTAGCACTAAGTTTATGCCGAAGTGCTTAGTGTACCGAATGGAACCAGTAGGCATGTTTCTCAGAATAGTATGAGCTTTAATTTGCTATCTAATTTTGTATCTGAAGGTTGAAATGGTACCGAGGGCAGCAAAAGAAGGTCCGGTGAAGCTGTATGAAAGGCTACTAAATCTGGCTGCTTCTTCTCTTGCAGAGGTTGTTGTGATACTTAACTTGATTAACTTCATTTGGAAATTGCATTTAAAACTATAGTAACTGACGATCTTAACATCTATCTTTTATTTGAATTTCCTTAAATTGTTATAGAGGGAGTTCAAGCAAGAGTCATCAAAGTTATGGGAGGAGCCATATCCTCAGGCATCATCTTGGAAACCTTGTGCAGATAAAACTAGTCCACATGGTAATAGGATATTTTTTTCATGTATAGTTTGCTCATGCATGAATTATGTTGTCTACTATATACATCTTTAATTTGTTCAATTTTCTGATCATATTTGAAAGTGTGATTCTCCCTTTGAATGTTGAATTGCGGTATAATTGTTGTAAGTTGTCAGGGCAGGGAAACCTAGAAACATCACTGGTTATATATTGATCAGTGCAAACGGAGGACTAAATCAACAAAGAGTTGCTGTAAGTGTATAAACTTGTTGTTCCTTTCAACTTTTAGCCAAGTTGTACAGTTGAGTCTACTTGATAAGGACTGTCATGTTTGGTTAGTCGACTGTGAAATGAAATTTTGTAATTGTGCCTGCAGGTCTGCAATGCTGTTGCTGTAGCATCTCTCCTAAATGCCACTTTGGTCATTCCCAAGTTTCTTTATAGCAATGTCTGGAAGGATCCTAGGTTAGTTCACAGAAAAAACAATTGTTTTAGTTTCAGCAATTAAATAGTTACAGATTTCAATTTTAGCTCTACAAAAGGCTTTGCTTCATGAATGTTATTACATTTAATGCATTGATCTGAAGAAAATTGTATCGCACTTGAACTCTTTTAACTTTTGGGATCAAATGAGCTTCAACTTTTCTACAGAAGATCCATTTCTTGTTTTTCCATAAATTTTTGGTTTGATAGACAGACTCATCTCTTTCAATTGCATATTTTCTTCTTCTTTGCATTAGATTTTTGCTACTACCAATATAATCAGTAGCCTACGTCCCTTCCACCACTTAGTTTAACTTAAAAGCAAGCTTATCACACCTTTTTTTGTGTGTGTGAGAACAGCCAGTTTGGGGATATATATCAAGAGGACTATTTCATGGATATGTTGAAGGATGAAGTTAATATTATAAAGGAGCTCCCTCCTAATTTGAAACTACTAGATGTGGAAGCAGCTGGAAGTCTTGTATGTTTTCTTCTTTAGTTAAAAAGTTGGGATATGAAATTGTATTGACTTGGAGGATAACATATGATACCTTTCACCTTTGCTTAGATAACTGATGCAGATCTTTCAAAGGAAGCTACACCTGATGAATACATCAAGAAAATACTACCCCTCCTCTTACGCAATCGAGTTGTTCACTTTCTAGGATATGGAAATAGACTCGGCTTTGACCCGTTGCCTTATGAACTTCAGGTGAAGAGCATTCTTTAAAATTGTTCAATTGACTATAGGGTAGATGCAAGTTTGGAATGACGTCTGCAAGTTAATGTCTAGCTTGTGCTTCAAATGCTTCGGACATTGTAAAAATTATCAAATGATGGTATGTTGGTTTTATGTTCTTGTTTACAGTACAAATTTGTATTTTGTTGCAGAGACTAAGGTGCAAGTGCAACTTCCATGCCTTGAAATTTGTGCCAGAGATCCAACAAATAGGTTCTTTACTGGTTAGGCGGATTCGGAGGTATGATTTTGCTAGGAGCACATTGGATAAGCAACTTCTTGGAAACTTAATCCCTCATGTTCCCTTGAGACACTATCATGCAGCAGAAGGCCCTTCCAAGTACCTTGCTTTGCATTTAAGGTTTGAGATTGATATGGTGGCCTACTCTATGTGTGAGTTTGGTGGCGGAGAAACTGAGAGAAGTGAACTACAATCTTATCGAGAAGTCCATTTTCCTTTACTTCTTGAGCGTCTGAAGAAATCAAAGTATAGATTATGTTCTATATCAGTTCCACCATTTGGCTTAACATGGTTTGTGTGATAGTTCAATTGACCATATTTTGGTGGTGTCTGCAGGCCTCTTTCTCAACAGGAGCTAAGAAAGACGGGCAAATGTCCATTGACACCAGAAGAAGCAGGACTAGTTCTCACTGGCCTCGGTTTCAAACATGGAACATACATCTATCTTGCTGGTTCTGGCATATATGGAGGTCAATCAAGGATGCAAGCTTTAACTACCCTCTATCCCAACCTAGTGACCAAGGAAGATCTTCTCACACCAAGTGAACTAGCTCCATTTAGAAACTTTTCTTCTCAAGTAAGTTGTTTCCTATTTTAAGTGATGGGGATAAACACACACACACTCCCTTATGTGTGATTCTAACAACAAAAACTATCACTTTTAATGCAGCTTGCAGCATTAGATTTCATCGCGTGTGCAACATCTGATGTATTTGCCATGACAGACTCAGGAAGTCAGCTATCATCCCTCGTGTCGGGGTTCAGAACATATTATGGTGGTGGTCATGCTCCCACATTGAGGCCTAGCAAGAAGAGGCTTTCTGCAATTTTGTCAAGAAATAAGACCATTGGATGGCACAGTTTCGAGGGGAAGATAAGAAAGATGATTGATGAAGGTCAGAGAGTGCAGGTAAGAGGTTTGGGTCGTAGCATTTATCGACACCCCAGATGCAAAGAGTGCATGTGCAGGCATTAGAGGGAGGGTGGTCATAGTTTTCCCTCAACAACTCGAATTCATACTCCCAACATTGAATTGTTTGCCCACTTTTGTATCATATCCCAGGGGAAACAGTGCAGGAGGATAGGAAATTAGTCCCGTGCATACTGTGACACTTATTTTTGGTGAATAAAAAGCACCTTTGTCATTGCAACAATTCCTTCTTACTTTTTCTGTTATCGCAAAAATTAGGAAGGGAAAAGGTACTCATTCCTTCTTACTTTTTCTGTTTTCGCAAAAATTAGGAAGGGAAAAAGGTACCCACAGAGAAGAGCAGAGTAAGAGTAAGAAAATTTTCTCATTATGCCAAAATAGGCCTTGACATTTTTGACTACAAATAAATGAATAAATAATATTCATGTCAACTGATGTCTACTTCCTAGAATTTCATCACAACTGCCTACATAGAGTTTTTTCTTTGATTCAAATATATCATTAGGGATCAACCCTGAGATCAAACTCTTCTCATATTTCACTTTCCCCTCCTTCCTTCTGGGTCCAGATATATCGCTAACATGATCATGAAGGAGGAAAGAAGCGGTTGAGATTAAAAGGGAGGGTGTAAAATTCTTCATTTCTGCTATCACCCTTAAATGTCCTGAACTTCACCCACCATGGCATTCCCCTATCTTTGGCACTGTCCTTGTAGTCCAGTGTGTTGTCGAGAAACACAGCAACCATCATAGCCACAGTTGGGGAAGACAGAAATATGGTGTTGAGAAAATCATTGAACTGCATATTTCCAGAGAACCAGATCAATTACTAATGACTTAATATACAATTAGAAGTTTGGAAACTTAATCATAATATATTTTACTCACCCATCCAGCCTTAGTGTGAGAAGGACCATGAAATGCAGCAGTGGTGTATTCCCTGAAGTACTCGGGAATAGACAACCCAAGGAAGAGAGAAACACCAGCGATGAAGAGGTTTCTCATTGAGTTCATGTTTGTGAACTGCAGAAATGACAACCCCACAGAAGCTGGAAATAAAAGAAATGTTTGTCAGATGGGGAAAATAGATAAAGAGATCTGCATAAAGATGTTGTAAGGAGTGGAGTTGCTAAGGATTCTCACCAACGAGACCGAACAAGACACAATATACAGCAGCGAATATTGGGAAAGGAATTGATGCAAATAATGCTCCAAATTTGCCTACAAATGTCAAAAAATGGATTATGAGCAAGTTCAGACTAGCTGAAAGATTCTATCAGGTCTGGTTGAGTCCACAGAAGATCACCAACCTAAAATTGAGAAGAAGATCATAAAGCCAGCAGAAATTTGGATAACTCTGCGGCTACCCACACGAGTGCTTCCAAGAAGTCCCACATTCTCACTGTTAACCATAAAAGATATGTTAAACCGAGAGATAAAAATCACATTGCATATAAGTAATATAGGACTTGAGTTACTAACATAGAAACTGTACACCCAGTAGCAGTCCCAAAAAGTCCACTAAACAGGATACCAATACCCTGCAAAAAAAAAAAAATAGTTCCAACATCAGTATGTAGATCTCCATAAATTTCATGCAAATATGAGGCTTTTCTGTGATTTCTTTTTCAAGAAATATCATCAAAACCAACATCACTTTTTCTGCACTTAGAATTATATAACTTCTTGTTTAAGTCCTAACATAAACATTACCGACCTACGAGGTTCCAATTTGCACTTAAAATTGTACAACTACAGATGAAGAATGAATATATTATCTTTTTTTGATAAGTAAGGTGGTCATGAATCTATGTATTATCGATATCCACCTGAAGTGAATTTTTTGTTTTAATCACTTGACATAACAAACTTTAGAGGTGAGATTTGGAAAAGGTAAATCATCTACTTATTGATATGTCACAAACATATACAAATTTCTGAAGATAGCATGTTTGTCACAAATTACTGCACAAACCTGCCAGCCGATACCACGACTCAGAACATGAGCTGGGGGTGGTGTGGCACTTGCTAAACGAGATGCTGCTTTATATGCTCCAGTTGACTGAAGACAAAAGAGTAAGACTCAGTGCTGTACAAAATGGAAAAAGTATGATTAAGGTATCAATTTTATTCAGGTCTAACCTCAATCAAGGAGACAAGTACAGCAGCCATCATTCCAAAAGCATGACCAGCATCAAAAGTAGGAGCACCCCACTGAAGTGGATATGGGATTTTTATCCTGAATAGCAAAGTGGAGTAGAGATTATAATTTCGTTAATCCTAAAAACTTAGGAGGAAGATCAAGACTGAAATGTGTCGTGTATCACGCCCTACAGAAAACTATAGAATGTCTAAGGCAACAATGTTGCAGGTTAGAAAGATATACAAGCAACATTCATCTGAAAAGTAATTAGATGAAATATCAACCATGGTGCAGTCGAAATGAGGTTTGCTTTATCGGTGCGACAATGCCTTTGGGTAGCGTCTGGGCGATGTCTGTAAGCACCACTAGCAGTCAGGAGGTGTGCATAAGCCCAAATAACTGTGATTGTGATGATTAGAGCAAATCGTTCCATCACCGGCCACTGCCTAAACTGGAAGTTTTTTAAATACTGGACAATAAATGAATAATTCGTCAGGCAATCATTTTGAAGTTCCCTTGCATTTACCACTTAAGAAACAGATGACAGAAAAGTTTGGAATTAGCACTCTCTTCATAATTCTCATCGTTGTAAAAGAAGACAGACTGGCCAAAAATATGAATTTAGTTCACATTTTTGGACCAAAAAATGTCAAATTAAAGGTCAAAAAAAGTATCATACCTGAGAGAAGATCACAAATAAAATGAACATTGGTACACCAATTTCCACACACTGTCCAGCCTGTTATAAAATTGCACAAGCACAAAGCAGTACTCAGTGTAAGCTGACCAAGACTACAACATCATTGATACAATGGATAACAATAATCTTTGTTTTCGGTAGATGATCCTCAACCTACCTGTGGGAAACCCCTGTCGAAAAGACCAAATCCTGCCAGAGCAATAACCGGAACCATTCCCACTGGGCTAAAAAATCTGTAAGTTATTAGCAAGTCAGTATGTTGAAGCCATAAACATGAGAACAGTACATTATGAGTGAACAAAATAGTTCATCTTTGGGGATAATTTGCACCTGGAACAAATAGCCCAGAGTTGACTATATCCCAAAATTATCTGAACACTTGATGCTACTATCAATGCTCCCTGAATTGCTCTCATCGTACCAAGGAATCTCTACAAGTAAGGATAAAAACAAAAATTAAGAAAAACTGTAAGTTTTCTCTAAAAGAATATTTATAAGTCGAGAAATGGTTAATAAATTTGCACTCTTTGACAGTGTAGAGTGCAAATATACCTTGCCCTATAGCAAAACGCTACAATCACATATCTACATCGAAGGGTATTCTATTCACAAGATGATTTTGTTTAAAAATGGATGCATATTGAGTTAATCATACAGACTACATCATTATTTATCAGCAGCACGACACAAATGTGACGAGTCCGATCGATAAACTACATACATCACTATGAACAGTTAATCAACAAAATCACCTACTATTCTCAGAGTTACTTACTTCATGAGGATCAGTAATCCTTGTCAATGACGA
The DNA here is from genome assembly GCA_029007595.1 of Solanum commersonii. Taxonomy (NCBI): domain Eukaryota; kingdom Viridiplantae; phylum Streptophyta; class Magnoliopsida; order Solanales; family Solanaceae; genus Solanum; species Solanum commersonii. Next base: position 186,327 of record JAJTWQ010000288.1, on the reverse strand, counting down.
ATCATGGATTATGGAAATTATCGGTACCGCAAAAGCCCATGACCCTCCAATTACAGTGGGTAAACGGGTTCCAAATAAAGTTTGTAGGAGTGTATTGATTCCTTCAACAAAAAGCAGGGTCTGCACCACCCTCACTTTGTCACCCTGACATTTAAGAATCAAAAATGCCACCAAACAAGAGCACATCAAAATCAGAAATCATAAAAACCAACATGATCAATCTCCAGATTCTTCAACCAAAAACCAATAGTTTCTTAATTCATACTAATACTCACTCTATTTAAATTTGTTTGTCCTACTTTCTTCTTATGTTTTGTCTATTTCTGATTCTAACTTTCCACGTGACCAAAAGATTCAAAAAAGTTCTCTATTTTTTAAACTCCATATGAAGTCAAGACCGTACAAACAAATTGAAATGGGGGAGAAGTTTTTTCTTTCTCCAAGTTCATTGAAATTCAAGTCACATGAAAAAAGTTCAGTTGATTCTTTTGACTGTAAATTAAAAAAAAAATAATTCATGAAAAACTTGTTAAATGATTTTCAAATTCCAATCAATGAAAACACATGAAGTTAGACATAAGAAGAAAAAAGAACATGAAAACTTGAGCAAAACTAGCTTACATCATCTCCACCCATCAAAGGAACAAGAAATGAAGGAATCATAACAGCAGTCCCCAATGCCAAGATGTAATGCTGAAAGCCCAAAGCAATAGCTTCCCCTGTTTCACACATCCAAATTCAGTTCTCACAGATTCATCTCATGCAAAAAAAACAGAAAGAAATCAAACAGTAATGACAAAAACAAGGTCAGTCATTAAAAAAGATTCAATCTTTTTCATACCCCAAGCAGGATTTGAGTCTATACAATACTCCAAACCCTGAAGCTGGTCCATTGGAGGATGACTAATTTCTTCAGGTTTAGGAGGAGCTGCCATTGCCTTTAAAAAAACAACCTTTTTCCACAAAAAACTCAAATGGGTATCAGAAAAATGAATCAAGAAAGATGTATACTTGTTCAATCCAAGTGGGGTTTTAGTAAATCAATGAGATAACAAAGTAAAAAGCTGTAAACAAGCAAAGACAATGAAATAAGAAAAAAAAAAGGTGATTGGAGAGAGAGAGAGAGAAGTCAAGCTGATGTGATATGTATCATATATAGAAAGAGAGAGATTGAGAAAAAAAAAAGATTGAGCAGCACCTGCAACCCACTCTTTGAAAGTGAATTTTTACTTAAATTTAAGGTTTATTTAGTGTTGTTTGTCTTAGTTTGTGTGTGTAAGTGTCCGTTAACTTTTATTTTCAGTATTCATATTCCGGAAATACCCCTTAAGGAACTTCCAAAAACACCTCATGTTACCGTTACTTTCTGGTCATTGCTGTGCTGTACTACCTTTTTTTTTTTTTTGTTATTCTGCACCCTCTTAATTTTTCATCTTTTAACTCAAAACACCTTGTGACTTTGTACTTTCCATAAAGAAATTAGGGATAGTTTGGTAGCTAGTAAAGAGATCTATGTATTAATTCATATTAACGTTTGATAGTAAGTTATTCATGTATAAAATTAATACGATGTTTGATTTATAATTTAGAAACTCGCATAATTAATATAGATATAAGTTATGAAAGAATTAATATATTATCTTACACGGGATAGAAGATGAAATAGGTAATACTCGCATAACTAATAACTAGTGACGGAGCCAAAATTTTCAATAAGGGGTTCAAAATATGAAAAAATAGACACACGAAGTAGTCAAACGGGGTTTGACATCTACTATATATACCTAAAAAATTATTTTAACCATTTATAAATCATATAATTTTCTGCCGAAGTAGGTTCGGATGAACCCCTAATTGTAAGGTGGCTCCACCAGTGCTAATAACAATATAACTAATACATGTATAATTAGTTGAAAACATATAAAATTGTTTGAATAATATATGTGACTTTTAACGTGTTATGATAATAATTTAGTTATTAATTTTCTATCAAACTACTATATCGTATATCATTGATATTGTCCGATAATTATTTTATAAATGATATGATTGTGTAAACAAAATTACACTATTGGTATAAAACTTAAATTCTTTCTTAAAAATACAGTACATGTTGCTGGGAAAAAAATGAATTTTGATTAGATAAGAGACACAATATATGGACCAAATCTTTGTCTTGCAACTCATTGTAGCCAAGTACGAGGATGTCTTGTAATGTTTTGACTTATTCATGGTCAACTATGTTTTTTTCTTGAATTAGATTGATATCATGATAGATGAAATCAGATTTTTGCTATGAACTAAAATAGCATGAGTTTCAATTATTAATATAATAATGTTCCTTGTATCACTATTTCATGTGATTTTTATATCAGATTTCAATACTTTCAAAATGAGAAGGAGATGTATCTATCGAATTTATTTACTAGTTAACAAAACTTACAAAGAAAATTTTCATGTCTAAAAAAATAATAAGCAAATAGTAAGAATTAGGGAGGTCAGTACAAGTGTATATTTATTAATTAGGAAAAGAATTTTTGCATTTCAAATGCAATATGGTAGTAGTGAATAAACTATTGAATATAATCTACCTGAAATAAAATCCTCATAAATGGTCTATAACCTTTGCATTTAAAAAAAGAATAGAAAAGTGCAAGACATAGATTAAATAATTGATGAAAATAGAATCTAAAAAACATTACATTATTAAGATTCTTTAAGTTTATGCAGAAATAGAAGTGTCTGAGTAAGACCAACGTGTGAAAGGGAACTTACAACATCTTCAACGTCTCTCTTTATGTACAAAGACAAAATAAATAAAAAGTAGCATAGATATTCGTGCCTATTTACTACTCGTATTGGAAGATTATAATTCTTAGTATTTAATATTTTTTGGGCTCAAAATTTCTCAACTTTTTCCCTGCAAAAACAGCGAAAATTGAGGGATTTTACTCTCTTGTGTCCATTTCACAATAATAAGTACTTGATATATAAATCCAACAAACATTCATAAAGATAGAGCCAACTTGGTGAGGTTTGGTTTTATAAAGATTAAAAAATGACTAAAACAAATAAATGATTATTCTTAGTTTCTTCATCTTATTTTATATGGTTGTGTTTGATTGAAAGTCGAATTTAAAAAAGAAATATATGTATAGTACCAACCGTACTTGCGTCAACAATGAGTTAGAGCCATAATATAGTTTTTCTAAAAGTCACATATCCTTTCATATTTTTCGCTTATATTCCCACAAAAATGTGAACTTTTCTATATGAAGTAGATTGGAATAAGCACCGTTATTAAGGATAAAAATAAGGTTGAAAAGATAAATAGTTTCAAATATAAAATATGCCAATTTTAATTTGAATGTTTTTTAAAAAAAATGTGTTACTTAAAATAGGACAGATTGTGTATCTCTATGTCCAATTTATTAAGAGGTGAAATTAATGTGTATGTACGATTAATGTCTAAAAGGCTAGTTACTTAAATACATAGATGCCTTCATTTTTTTAAGGCGCCTTTTTAAAAAATTTGAAAGAACTTTGGGAAAATTATAATAAAACTAATTAACTCTTCTTTTTTATAGTCCAGAATCCAGATAAAAAGAACTTCCACAAGTTGCCTAAGTGAGAAATAAATATTAGTGAGGGTTTCCAATTTTAACAGGAGATGATGAAAGGGCAGAGGCATGTATCCTCCAATTAAGAATTGGAATCTCACAATTACTATAGTCAAATTTATTTTTCCATGTCTTTCTTCATTTGCAGTTCATCTTTTGAGTTTTGATCGACCTAGGTTGATGATGGGATACACATTTCATTGAAAAGGATCCCTTTCAACGTCTTATGTTTTACAAGTATTACAATTAAGTCAGTTAACAAGATGAAAAGTTGAAAAATTAAAACAAGTACCATATATAAAGACGGTTAAAAAATAATTTTACTTTTTAAATAATAATAGTGTCACATAATATGAAGAGTAATTGAAGATAAGACTGAGATTTTTAGTTGTCATGCCACGAAGAGCCAATAAGAAAAATCTTTTCTTGGAATTCTACTAAGTAAATCACACTTATCATTTATACAAAATCAAACAATTTGATCTAGAAATTGGGTATTATATTGAAATATATATATCATCTAACTATACTAAGATATAAAAATTCATATATAAAACACGAGTCTTTCTTTCATTCAATTGATGCAAATATTGGATACAAATATTATTATTATTTGGCTATGTGTACTCATTAAGGATAGGACTGCATGACCTACAAAAAGAATGTGGAAGGAAAGCTTAAAAGAAGCTTAAGAAAGTGTGTGGTGACATTGGAAACCATTGATTGCTCCACACTTTTCCAATTAAAAATGCAAAAAAGCTCCTTTACATTATAGGGTCTCCCCTACTTTTAATGTTCAAGTTTACCTAACAAGATATACCTCAAATAGAAAAAGAAGCCAGCCTATAAGTAAGGACGTGGATTAAAAATAAATTAAAACTCTAGTTTTAAAATTTTAAATACATCTCTTAAGAACCAAGTAAATGGAAACACAAATATATTATCAACGTACTCACAAGCTTGCCTCAACAAGCGATACCGATTATTGTTCCCTCAACTTTTAAAAATCAAATTATACTTCCAAGATTAAATTTCAGAATTTTTTAGCACACGATGTATGTTAAGCATAAGTAGAATTCAAAATCCTACAAAATTTTGAAAAAAATGGTCACAGAATATGGATAACAATTCACTATTCACATGAGAAGACAAGACTAAGGTAGGGTCCTATTGGCGATAAAGAGTTCCTTTTGAAAAAGGATTTGCTTTCGGTTGAATGACTACAAACAATAAACTCAATAATGAAATTTGACTGGATAAACAAAACAAGGTATCTCTAACTTTTCAAAGTAAGTACATAGAAAAATTTCAGCTCTTTTAGGACTCTAGTCAAAGAGTACAGCTTAATACTTTGCAATCTATGGCGCGCATGGCAAAAAGAAAACTTGTACAATTTACTCTCCCCAGCTTTGTATTGAAAATTCTTCCAATGACTCTCATGGTTACACTCCTTTAACTTTAAAACCTGTAATCGACTTCAATACTAAATAAAAACTGGGTATATATAATTTACAGTAGATGGGAATATTCAGAGTTGACGGTAATTTGTCTCTCTAAATGAGGCACTGTTGCTCTAAGGTAGATGCTTTGTTTGTGCCAACACTTGTGCAGGACTGGATGTGTTGGAAAGGGTTGGACAAAATACAGAAAGCTCGTCTATACACAAGTCCATAATGTCTTTTAGAGGCTGCAATAGTTTTCAGGAGTCAGCATGTCAAATTAGATTGTCAAGATCTTCTATCCAACTTCTTGTCACTAGGTCGCTTCTCCTCTGCCTCCCGGCGTCTTTGTTGCCTGTGGAAAACAAAAATTAAACATCACTACATGACTCCACCCTTTGCTAAATGAAACATCAAACATGTCTACATCTGAAAACGAGGAGGATAAAAGGTTTATGGACTTCAAAGGGTAATAAAAAGGTGAAACATGAATCTCATTTTTCAATAAAGTCCCCAAGTACTAGCTACTCATTGAGGATAGGGTTGCATGACCCACAGAAACAATATGGAGTGAAACTTAAATAGAAGTTTAAGAAGTGCGTGTGAATGAATTAGACACCATGGATTGTTCCTATAATTTGAGTGTGAAAGCTTTTAGACTGGTATTTCAGAATGTAACCCCCGTAATTTGAAGTTCACTTTTTCCTGCAAGTTTGACTAAAACAAAAATAGACCCCCTCAATAGGAATAGCAGTGTCCTAAGAAGTGTGTAATCTAAAGAAACTCCTTTTAGTTCTTTAATCAGCTTGCGCACACTTCAACTAATTCCATGGCATACCTCCTACCTCCACCCACATAGATACCAAGTAACTCTATCCACCAAGTAAAGGAACTCTTTTTTTTCCTCAACTAATTCCACAGACAGCACAAATGCCGGGTAACTCCTTGTGAAGTGAGAATGAGATGTTTTTGTCAGGGGAGGCAGGGGAGTATAGTGAGTTCCATTGTGAACTTGAGAATGAGATGTTTTTGTCAAAAATTTCAACAGAAAATGGATATTACAAACATTAAGAATACAACAGCTAGGCAGGAAAAGTGCCTCAACCTACATAAAGATAAGATAAAATTTCACCAAAAGAAAAGAAGAGCATCCCAATATCTTTAAAGGAGTATTTCCTAAGAAACCAATACTTCACCATTCTACAGATAAATAAGAGGCTAGATATCCATTTTCCAGTATTCTTAAATCTTGCTCAAAGGCCAAAGTAGGGGTGGCAAATGGTTGGACTAGATCAGATTTGGATGGATTAACTATGGATTGAGTCAAAATGGATTGGATTACAATTCACCCATATAAAATATGGGTAAATATGGTTTGGGTAAAATGGTTCTAACCCACTTTAATCTCCTAAAGCCAAAAAACATTAAATCAAAGCTACATTGTTAATACCCAACTCCTACCAACCTACCCCTATTCTTAAAGAATAATTTTTTAAAAAATAATTTTTCATACAAAAAAGAATTTATTTTTTCCTACCACTGTACCCCCATCCCCCACCCCCAATTTTCAATTTAAAAAATATCAAAAAAATTTGCCCATCCTATCCACTCCTCACCCGTTCCAGCGCTCACCACCATTTTTTTTAAAAAAAAAATCTTATGAGTGGATGATCTATGGGTCTATATGGATTCCCATAATTTACCTATTTTGTTCATATTTGTATGAGCTCTTAAAATAGATTAGCCCATATTTACCCATTTAGAAAATATGAGTGATCCATATAAATAAATATGGGTTAAATGGTTTCCTTTCACCTTATATGGGCTGAAGTTGCGCCCCTAGGTCAGCCAAAGCAGGTGCTCAACCTATTTAAACATTTGCACACTTCCAACAAGGTATATCTTAGAGGAATCTATGGTTCGCCACAATATGTAAAAGATTCAAAAATATGGGACTTGAACAACATGTTTCATTTTTAATCCACCATATTCGACATCATTTATTTTTTAGAAAGTAATACACAAACCTCATTTTTATTAGATAGCTAGGAAGTAGCTGTCCACCCTACGGATCCAAGGCTTTCCCATCCCATAGTGTAGCCAGGGGAGGGGAGGAGTGATGGAAAGAAAATTCTAAAATAACTAGAGTCTACAGTAATACAGATAAAAATGGGAGTCATAATGAACTTACGCAAATGCAGTGTAACCAGCACCAGCATTAGCAGCTGATAGAAGTGCTGCATGTGCACCAACAGCAGAAACAGGGTCTCTCCGATCACCATCCACCTGAAAAGGTAGCATTGAGGATTACAATACAAGACACATTGGAGATAAATTATAATCAATGCAATTAATTGAGACTTTGCAGATGAAAACCTTGTCCCATTTCGACTTTTTGTTCTGTCTACCATCCCGAGTTACAACATCTACAGTGGGCGGTAATGCACCAGCAGCAACAGGAGCCATCCCTGCAAAGAATTCAGAGAGCAAAGAGTAATGCAGGGAACTCAACCAATTCAACAGAAATTTTGACTCGAGGAAGAAAGGTGGTTAACCTGGAATCGACAGATTGATTTTTGGTGTAGGAACCATTGGTGCAGGCTGTGTTCCTCCCGATATGAAGTCAACTTTTGGACTCCTCCTCCGTTCTTGCTCCCTTCTGTCCATTTCACGCTTTGAGTCAGCCTCTGTTTACAAAATAAATATTCCAGTCAAGATTTCTTGTGGGTAAAGTATGATACTCAAGGTATACTTCAAAGACAAGAAATTATCCATAAATTCGAGGAAAATTACTCTTACACTGAAACAGACCAAATTTCATGAAAGCTTAACCTCAAAAGAAATATATATCCTTTACACTAGCTCCAAACAATAAGTTGGAAAGGGAAGTATAGTATTAGCTACAAACCGTCAGAATCCTTGTGACAAACACTTTAGATCCACTAAGTATCCATCGTTTACATAAGATTCCTCCATAATCGTTCCAGATTCACAGAATGAACTATTTTGTTAACAAAAACATTACAGTGGAAGTAGCGAAAACTGTCTAAACAATTTATAACCAATGTCACACAAAAGTAGATATGTTAGCTGAAAGATAGACAGAAATCGGAAATTATATTGCTAGTAACCTATTTCATCATAGAAATCACTTTTGTCATATCCATGCGGATCGAATACGTCTTTACTGAAGCAAGATCCTATCTGGTCAATATCTTGATAAGTCACTGAATGCAGCAAGAAGTCTGGATTCCGATACTCCTTTCTGTTGCGTACTTCTGCATTAAAGCTTCTGCCAGTAGTCTTCTTTAGAGCAAGGAATTTCATGATCTTCTCCTGCAGAATGAATTGACAAGAAAAGAGTGTAACAATTGAAAGCAAAGTAGCCAAATCAATTATCTATGCAACAGGGTAAACACCATAAGGCCTTCTTATACATAATGGTAAGGTACACATAAAATTGGAAGGGAAGACAAAAAATGATCAGAGTCACTGTAGAAGTTATAAGGGATCATTTGGGAGGACATAAATTGCTAGTTAAGCTCCAGAATATATCAGCTAAAGACAACAGAGCATCCAATGCCACAGTAACTGAAGACAGACAGCTTTTACAAACAATTGTCAGTATCTGAAGGGATAAGAATCTAGAGACAAAATTACAGGAAATGCAAACTTCGTGTGTGTGTGTGTGTGTGTGTGTGTGTGTGAGTGAGAGGGAGAGATAGACTGAGACATTCTGTCTGTGAGAGGAGAGAGAGATTTAGCGAGCACAGAGTTCATGGTCAGCCAGTCCACATGTAAACATTCCTTCACCAACTACTACAGAAAGGCGCTGCATAAAATGCAAAGTCGTTTTAAAAGCCATAATAAAAAATATATAATGCAAGACACATATAAATTACCAATATCATCTAAATGTACATTACAGAAACAAGTCTGAAGATGCAAGCTTCAACATAGACGTCTATTAGAGAAAACTCGGGCAACCTCAGAATAGTGCATATACATTTTATGAAAGCATATTTCTAGTATCCATTCAACGTCTATTAGAGAAAACTCGGGCAACCTCAGAATAGTGCATATACATTTTATGTAAGCATATTTCTAGTATCCTCTGAAAAATACTACTGTCACCACTTACTTGCAATTCATCTCAGAATAGTGCATATACATTTTATGTAAGCATATTTCTAGTATCCATTCAATGTCTATTAGAGAAAACTCGGGCAACCTCAGAATAGTGCATATACATTTTATGTAAGCATATTTCTAGTATCCTCTGAAAAATACTACTGTCACCACTTACTTGCAATTCATCTGAGCACTTCTCCTTTGGTGGAGGAGGAAGAAATTTCTCCAACAGATCTAACTCTTTTTTTTCTCCTGCAGGAACCATAACAGATTCTTCAGCTACTCCATGTCCTTCATTAACAGCGAAGTCCATAGTATCATCCATTTGATCAGTTGGTTCAGCTGACTGAGGAGGGGTTTGAGTACTAGGTGTTCTAACCTGAAGAGCTGGTGAAGCCTTTTCCATAAATTCAACTGAAAAGAAAAGAGAGAGATTTTTAAGCTTGAACTTCCAAATTAATAAGGCAAGTAAAAAGATAGAGTTATCTTTTTAGTTTTGACTTTGATGATTGGAGTTACATTAGCCAATCCTATTTCATACAGAATATATACATCAACTTTATAAATATGAAAGACATTCTTTACATAAATATCAATTATATGGATCAAAAACTGTAAATGTCAACTTCTTACCAAATGACAAGCTAACCAGCTAAAAATGATTTATTTTATCCCAAAAGTTGCTCCAATGTACTTTCTGGATAAGCTCATAAACACTCCCTCGTCCCATTTCATTCTGAATTATTTGATTCGATATGGGAATTAAAATAAAAATAAAAAATTGACACATAAACTAAATATGCATACCAAAAGTATCTTGCCAGACTTACTTTCTTTCAATATTAAGTGGAGTCCACAACAAGTCATATCAATTCTTATAAGAGTGCGTGAACAAGAGGAAAATGGAAATTGAGATTATAAAAAGTTTCAGTAAATGGGCACCCAAGGGTGTGGCCTAGTGGTCAATGAAGTGAGTTGAGAGCCATGAGGTCGACCTCTGGTTCAAATACCAGCAGAGACAAAAAACACTAGGTGATTTCTTCCCATCTATCCTAGCCTTAGCGGGCAGAGTTACCTGGTAGCTATTGTTAGTAGCTATTGTTAGTGGAAGGTTGCAGGTATCCTGGGGGAGGGGGGGAATGGTTTGATACGCCCTTATACTTGGGTCGGATTGTAAATTGGACCCTTCTATTTACGACCCTGTCAGCTGAACACTTAAACTCAATGAAACACAATATTTTAAATCCTTTTCTCACTTGATCATGGTTTGCGTAAATACAACCAAATACACGTGAAATCCACGACATTACACGTCAAAAATTAAATATAAGAAAATAAATAATATGTCAAAAATGCTATTTTCTCTCTCTCTCATTGTACCTCCTTTCCCCATCCCCTTTCTCTTCTGGTCACCTTTAGCCCCCTCCCCCCCCCCCCCCACAAAATCCAAACCCACCTCCCACCCCACCCTTTTTTGAGACAAAAAAAAAGCGCTCACATTTTTCTACTTGATCTCTGGCGAAGAACTGGAATCGAGTAAACGGACCAGCAATGGGACGATTCCTTGAGCTATTGCAATCAATACATTCTTGTCATCTTCCTATAACAGTCCAAGCAACGAGTCCAACAGCTCAGTCGTCCCAATCTGAAGCCGCGTTATCAGGTACCTCGATTCAGCCCGTATAGTCTTGTGATTTGAGCTTTCAATTTTAGAGAGAAGTTTCCAATTTGAATCTTCAAATTAAAAGCTCAAATCATGTAACCCGTTTTTTATTCAAAGACAAATAAATCAGTCCAAAGAACCATTCAAACAAAAAATGGATTTGTACATTTATTTCTTTTTGATTTCATATAACCAATTTCTGATTTAAGCTTTCAATGGGAAAAGTTTTCTTCTTTTCAATTTGTATGTTTGTTGTGGGATGTTTGAAGGATGAGTAATTTCTACAGATGAGAAACCTAGGGCGGCACTACCTAATTTTTTTTCTCTACAGAAAATGAGAAGAGGAAGAAGATAATTTTTATTTTTATTTTTTTGATTTGCACCGGGTGTCCGAGTCTCTTTGAGCCCCGACTAATCCCGGGGGTGCACAGGCCCTCGGCAAGGAGTTTCCCGCAAGTGCACCACGGTTAATTCAGGTTTTACCCAGTCCGATGGCCCTCAGAAATTGTTTGCACCCGGTGGGTTTCGATCTTGAGACCTTGAAAGGGAGCAAACCCCAAGGCTCAAGTCTATTACCACCAGGCCAACCCCTGAGGGTTAAAGAAGATAATTTATTTTCCTTTCTTAAAAACAGAAAATTCCTAATTATATGTGTATTTATAATGAAAAGTATCAATTCACGCTCTTAATCCGCGTGTACATCACGCACTTTTCCAACTCAGCTATTTTATTGCCACATGAGTTTGGTCAATGGTCAGAGGTGTTTAAAATATTGTGATTCATTGAGTTTAAGTGTTCAATTTGACAATCCAATTTACAATCCAACCTGGGAAATTAGTCGAGATGCACAAAAGCTGTCGTGGACACCACATTTATAAAAAAAACAGCTTCTGTAAATGGAGAGGTGCCACTCCCTAGGAAAGACAGTCATACAGAATTAAGATGGCGGAATGAGAAAAAAATTGGTTGAATTACATAGTTGCCTATCCTGAACAATGTAACCATACTAGGTCTTCAGTCTACCCTAATGAAACCTAAAATCGCATTACTCCTAGGTCAATTCAACTAAGCAGTCAAGCAAGGGCCATAACAACAAAACAGCATACGAGGCAGAGCTGAATAGAGAAAACACAAACCATACATACCACTAACAGTTTGAAGTTCCGCTCCATACATGACTCTTCCACTGGCCATTACTTCTCCTTCCTACAGAGAGAGGAAAAACTCACATCAACTCCTAAATCACAGGTTCATTACATGAATAACTCTCTAATAGGATCCCATTAAACATGAGTTTTCTAGCATAATCTAAAAGCCAAAATCCTTAATTTTCTCATCATCTTTTCAGTCCGTTTTGAACAAGCATAGAAAAAAAAGCAAAATCCAACACAAAATAGAGCATAAAAATAAGTACCTCAGGCTCCGGTGACATGGTAACTTCATCATGAGCATAATCAACAATAGTAAGCCTTGCTCGTCTACTCACATTCACATTCAAATTCATCTCCATTGGCTGAGGATTTGGGGAAGAAACGGACACTAATGGCGTCGTAGTGGTAGAACCAACACCAAAATTCGAAACCTTGTTAGGTGTGAAATTTTCAACAGACTGTTGTTGCTGAAGTTGTTGAATTAGGGGTGAAGGAGTCGAACTCCGACCTGAATCAGACCCGAAAACTTTATTGCTATCATCTTGGAACTCTGTGCCCATTGTAATGGCTAAGTTTTGTGATTCAGGTCTGTATTCTTGTGCATCTTCTTCCCTTTGTTCTTCTTCAAGTTCTTCCATGTCCTCATCTTCGTCGTCGCCGTAGATAGACAATAGAGCGATTCCCTCCGATTCCTTCTTCTGTGATGCCATTACGATTCAATTAAGGTTTTTAGTCTATGAATTGGGATTTCGAAGTTATGAAATATTAGGGGTTTTCGAAGATTGAAAAAATTGGAGATTCGAGGGTTCCGTCGTGAGCTGTTGGGGTAATTGGGTTGAGGAAGAGTCCGGAGTTGGGCCGGAAAGTAATACATTTGTCTTATTTTTTAATAAAAAAAAAACATTTTCCTAATTTGATTGGATTAGAAAATCCCCATCAATACCTCAATCTAGGTTCGACATAATCCTTTTTTTCATAGCTCTGGGGATATTAACGATTAGACAATTAAAAATTCTTGAATGTACTAGCACTGTATTCTTTATGCATTCATTAATTCTCCCGAGAGGTCACAATTGTTACGAGCAGAGATACTAATGACAAAGAATGTTTTTTGTTATGTTACTAATACTTGCTCTAATTCACTTCCAGAGCTAAAAATTGTAGTTCATGAATGAGATGAATCAACTCGTTATCATAATTTTCCAATCAACACCTTTCTAGATTGGTTTATGAGATAATATGGCAGATGTCAAAATACTTTGATTTCATATGTTTTGTAAACAAGATCATATCTTACATAATAAACATGCTCATTAAAATCGTCTTTTCAATATCAAAATTTAAATGATTAATATTAATTATTTAACAAATTTGATTGGTTGATGCGAGTTGATTTGTAAATTATTAATGAAACAAGGGAAAAGGGTCTAACATACCCCTCAACTTTGTCATTTGGAGTTGATATGCCCCTTGTTATGAAAGTAGCTCATATACACCCTTACCGTTATACAAACGACTCATATATATCCCTACCGTTACAAAATAAGCTCACATATACCCTTCATTTAACAAAAGTGAAAAAATTAGTTTTAATTTTATATTTTTTACTTTTGATTTTCTTAAAAATTATTTAGGGGTATATATGATTCTTCTAGCAAAGTTCAAGGTATATTTTAATTTTTTTCATACATAAATTATTTTTTGACTTCTTTGATTATAATTATTTGAGTTTCTTATTCTTATTTTATTTTTTTCTTTCATTCCTTAGCGTAAAGAAAAAAAAGTTTAAAACTATTTTTTGTGGCTATATTATAATTTAAAAATATTTTTTTGTCTATATTGTAATTTAATTTTTGTATTTGAAGAAAAAAATTTGTTCATCTATAATAAGTTTTACAAGAATATTAGTGAAACATAAATAAATTTGACATCAAAATAATAAATCTAAATTAGTAATTGAAACAAAAAAAAGTCAAAAAAAATATGTTTGAGGAGGATTAAATATACTCATATGGAATTATATTTTTCTTTTAAAAAATCATAATAATAAATTAAACTAAAATTAACTTTTTTTAATTTCCGTTAGAGAAAAAGATATATGTGAGCTATTTATATATAAGTATGGGTATATATGAGTCACTTTCATAACGAGGGATATATCAGCTCTAAATGACAAAATTGAGAGGCATATCAGACTCTTTTCCTATGAAACAATAGTCAGACCAATAGTTGCTTTAACCGTTGCAATAGCTACAACAAAAATTGAGAAACTTTTAGTCATAATATTTTCTAGATTATTGATCAAGATTTAATTATTATCATAAAAATAGTTAAATAATATTTGGATATAACTACTTTTAGCTAAAATACAAAAAATCCTTATGAAATTTTACTAGACAGTGGACTTTGAACATTTATCAAATTAAAACTTTAAAAAAAATCCAAAGAACACTAAATTCTAAAATATAGCAGTCCAAAATTACATGAAAAATTTATGAAATTTGAATTGTGATATTTCAAACTCCATGAAAAATTGCCATATCTCATTATACATCTAAGTTTGAACAATATATTTGAAACGTCAACAATTTTTTTGAAAATTCATAGTAATGGGCAAGAATTTCACTTGTAAAATTTTGAATGTAAGTTTCTTGTGTTTTATCTATAAAAATATTATTTTTAATTTTGTATATTAACAATAACTATTATCAATTAGTATATTTTAAGTAGTAACAAAAACTAACAGTGGCAAAAACTGGTCATTCCTGATCCCACCAAATTCTCTCAGATTCAAAAATTAGATTTCGTGATGACTTTTATGGGCTCGGCTTCTTTTATGGCCTTCGCTTCTTATTTGGGCTGGGCTATTGTTCTTGTTTTCCGGGTTGGTCTTTTAAACTTGGGAAAATTGTATAAAATAATAATAAAGGAAAAATCACCCCATATACACATTTAAGAGTCAATATTACAGGTTTTAAATCTACTTTTAAATTTTTTTGTTTATAACAGTTTAATTACGGGTTATAACATATCACTAATTATTTATAAATTAATTAAATTTTACTTTATTAAATAAGTAGTTTTTTATAATTTTATATTATTATTAAATTATTTAAATAAAGAATACCTCATAATTATCTCTTATACAATTATAGGAATTTTACATTGATTACACTTCCTTATTTAGGTTATACTCATAACCTCCCATATGTCTAAGAAATCCATTGAAACGCCTTGAAAGAATCCCAGATTGGGTGAAGGAACATCTAATGATGATGTTCATGTTTCAAATTTTAATATATTAACTCAACCTCCCCCTCCCCCAAAATTTTTCCAAAAAAATTAATATTTAAAAAACTCATTGATAGTTCATCTAAGTTGAAGGAGCGACAAAGAGAGAAAAAATGAAGAAAAAAAGGTCACCCCTGCAAATCAAAAGGGGAAGAAGAGGAAGGGGAAAATTGTTGAAACCCCTTATGATTCCGATTTTGATTTTATTACTGATATCAAAAAGAAAAAAAGAAAAAAAAACAAATGTAGAAGTTGGAGCATCTTTAAAACCATCAACAAGAAGAACAACAAAAAGTTTTTTTTTTTTAACTTTTGGACAATTTTTTTGTGTTTAAGTATTTGATGATATATAATATCATATGTTTTCTTTCAGGCAGATATCATTTACATATGAATTACTGATTGCCTATTACAATTTCAAGATACTATTTTGAAAATATCAGTATGTTTCCAAACTGTACATTTATTGGATGAAATCTGTATGAAATCTGATTAATATGTACATGACTACGCTTTAATGTTTTGATTTTGAAAATTTTATGAATTGTGATATAATAATGGTATACAAATGGTACAAATTGCGTTTTAACATTGGTGTGATTATCTATTAACTGTGTTTATGGTATAAATTATTAAATTGGAATGAAAATGGTATGATTTGTCAAACTACTGATTTTTTTAAGAAAAAAATAACATTATGCTTACTTTATATTCTAAACATGTTTTTGGATGAAACCTGTATGAATCTGATTAATACGTGTATGCCTATGAGTTTAATATTTTATTGTTAGATATTGTATGAATTGTGATATAATATTGATATACAAATGGTATAAATTGTGTGATTATATGAATTTATCAATTTTTATACATGTTGTTTGGATAAAACGTGTATGAAATTTTGATTAATATATGTATGACACTAACTGAAGTTAGTGTGGAAATAAAACACTAATTGCAATTTGTTTTAAATTTATTTATAGTAGGACACTAGTTGAAAAACCAAATTAATATTCATATAAACTTACATTAAATTAAATACTCATGATACCATAATTACCTTTTATAATTATCACTAATATTTACACTATCTTATGTATTAAACTGAAATAAAATTTATTTTTAACAATATGCAATTTGTATGATTAATGAATGAACCGTGTATAAAGAATGAACAGTATATTAAACACTAAGTTTATAATGCACTTCAAACCAATTATGTTTCATATCAAAATAAAACATTAATCTATACGACAAAATAAAATACAAATTATATATAGTCTAAACAAATAACAGTCATTAGTTTTGCACATGATAATTTGAACATGTTTCATGTTGTGGCCAAATTGACAATATCTACTGCAAGTAACTTTGGACCTTTTGAATTTCACATTAGCAACCCTCTTTCATATATAATTCATTTCATTTGAAAATCAACATAATTCTCTACTCATTAAAAAAAATAACAATTAGTCTAACATTATACAAATCAATTAGAAATATGTTAAATAATATTAACTTTTCATTCCAAAGACAATACAAATTTCATCCATAAAAATCATTATAATAACAACAAAATTATACACACTCGTCATTGTTTTTCATACAAATATCATTCAAACAGTACATTACAAAACAAATTTCATACAAAACATAATATTTCACATTTAATACTCACTTAATACACATTTCATACAACAATCATCATTCATACCAAATTTATACATTTTCATACTCATTTAACACACATTTCATACAAAACGATTATTCCTTCAAACTATATACATTTCTCGTCCAAAATAATTAATTACTGTCACCCAACTTTATAGAGAAATAACAAAACTAATAAAACTCAACAATTTCACATTTAATACCAATTTAAAACACTTGTAATACACTTCGTTGAGAATTCCAATTTTTTTTTACATATTTCTTAAAACACTTTTCATACATAATTCATTCGACTTATACAATCAAATTCATTATCAAATAAAATAAATTTTCATAAATTCGTCAACATTATAATTAAATTATTTTTACAGAATAATTAGCACACTTTCATACAAATTTCATTTAATTTATTCATAAAATCACATTAAATTTACAGTAAACATAATATGATATCAACAGTTAACAAAATATGACTCCGCCTTCAATTAATCGATAGTTTGATCATTTTTGTTTCATTTCGCTATCATTCTAAAATAAACGTTAAACAATAATAAATACTAACTTGAAGGATCCTATCTTTCACCATGTTTGATTAAAACTGATACGTAGTTGTCCATCACAACAAAATCAAGAATTTTCAAAGATGAAAAAAAACTTCAATTACTCGAATGTGAGATTTTTTTTTGTTGAAAATTAAAGAGAGAAACGTTGAATTTTTTTTGTTGCAAATAGAAAAGAGAGAAACGTTGAAAAAAGAAGAAGATAAAATCTGAATTTTATTTTTGATTTTAACTGATTTGAGTGAATTAAGGATCTAAATAATCTTAATTAGTTTAAATCCCTTAATTCGTGCTATTTATTAATTATCTACAATAAATTCAAATTAAATTAACACCACAATTTCAATTTATTACCTGTTTTCACTAAAAAAACGTTTTTTTTTTCATTTTTCTTTTATCTCTTTATTTTATTTAAACAACTTTTTTTAATTATTGAAAACAGTTTTTTTAAAAAAAAATTATTTGTTAGAACCTGAAATTTTTAATGTTATAACTTGAAAGTCTAAATCTACTGTTATAGTTTTAAAATATTACTATAATATATGACATATATAAAATTTACACAATAATAAACTATTAATTTAAATTAAATGTTTTAACCACCGTTTGATTTAATTGTAACTCGTAGCAAACAGTTGTCATTCGTCTCTCTCTTTGAATTTCTTGCTCGCCACTCTCCATTTCTCGATGCCAGTCTCTCCCTCGCCTCTCTCACTTTATACAAACACAAATGTATTTTATACATTTGTGTTTGTATAAAGCGAGAGAAAACTGTATATACAACTATAAATACATATATTTTCGTCTTATACACTTATAATTATACAAATGTGGATCTTCTCATGCTCAGTTTTCTTTTGCCTTTCTCTTTTTCTCGCTTTATACAAACACAGATTATACAAATTACAATGTATAAGTTGTGTTGTATAAAGTGAGAGAAAGAGAGAGATTTTGATATACAAATGTTTTATTTCGATTCAATTATATACAAATTCAAATTTTATGCAGATATACAAGTATATAAAATTGAATTGAGAGGCTGTCAGCAATTTATACAAACGAGAGGCTGCCAACGATTTATACAAATGAGAAGCTGTCAATGATATATACAAATGAGAGGCCGCCAACGATTTATACAAATATGATGCTCCATAGCAAACATAAAGTTTGCTATGGAGCACAATTATACAAACTATAGCTATATCATACATATATGATTTTTATGTCTGCTAAACCTAAAATTAATCTTTAAACTTCTACTAATTTGAAAATTAATCCTCATTATAAAGGGAAAAAAACATAAGTAGACACTTTTGTATAAAAAAATAATTAATATATCTATATATTTAAAATAATTATCTTGTCAACTTCTTTAAAACTGCTATATATGTAAAAAAAAAACTTTCATATTTTTAATAATGAAAAAGTACTATTACTTATGAATTATGTAGTTACGTTTTAAGGATGGTCTTTTAATGTATTTTTCCCCATTGTGAATTTGATAAATAGTCCATTGCACGAGTGTGTCCAACGTAAAAATAACATTTAATAGTCACTATCGTACAATTTTAACATGCAATATCAATCTTTTCGAATTTTAAAATTGTATAAAAAATACTGGTGAAGTTAAATAAAACAATATTAAGACATCGAAATTGTGTGATAGTGAGAGGCACCAACAAAAAGAGATGCAAAGAATGTAAGCTCAACTATTTTTCAGGTCAAGGTGAGTCGATGCAAATAACCAATATGTTTGTGCAAATGCTTGTATTGTATAAACGTATGTGAAAACAACAAAATTTATAACTCCACCTCAATTCCGAACAAAATAAAATTAGTTATATGAATTATCGATGTTTATGTACACATTTAGGTCTGACTCATTGTGATATTATAAATGTATATAAAAAATAAAAATAAAATATAAGAACCACTCTGCACGCATGGTTGCTTTGATTTTTCAATTGTAGTTCTATGTAAACATCACAATCTTTCCTTATCATAGTTTATCACACACAATTCAGTGGTCTGTTTTAACTTCTTTTCCAATTTGTTCTCTTGTTTGGTTTATGGACCATTCTATTCCCTCGTTCGATGACTTTAATTTTACCCTTTACCTATTCCTATTTCTAGATCCAAACGTGTCCCAATTTCTTTATATGGATAGCACATGAAGCTCTTTTATTATTTTCAAAAAATTATAGTTGGACCTTACCAACCCCCTACCCCCCTCAATACTTAGGAAATATTTTTTTATTTTTTTATTTCCAGGTATCCATGAAGTCTGACCAAATTTGAATTTGCGCTGAAATTAAATATGTTGAATCATATATCACAAGCGTCAAAAAGAAAAATCCAGTATGTTGTTTATGAGAGTATAATATAATACAATTAAAGTTAACCCTATCACTCCCACATCCTTCACGTTCCTAAATTATTTAATTACCGAACCTATTTTCTCGTTAAGATTTCAACTATAATAATATAACAACCAACTTTTCTACTCCCTCCATTTCAAATTAATTGAATTGTTGAAACAATTTTCATTTTTCAAATTTACTAGATTATTCAATTTTGCATGACTACTTTTTGAAATTTTCTTCCAATTTTACCCTTTATTAGTTAGTATTGGAATTAGTTATTAATTAATGTTTAGTTATTTTACTCATAAATTTGATAATAATTAATAAGGGTAAAAATGAAAAGTTGTGTCTAATTTATGTCTTAATCCTCTTTTCTAAAAGGGTGTGAAACACCTTAACAATTCAATTAATTTGAAATGGAGGAAGTATATTTTAATAAATATAATGCAATAAACTGTCTCAAAGAGTTAAATAATGTAGCAATATCAATTATAATCCAACTAGGAAAAATAGAAACCCAAATAATCTTTTGTAAAAACGAAACAAAAAAACTAAGCTAATTTATGATGTGCGCACACATATATTCCAAGATCTACAAATATATACAATATATACAATATATATATATATTCAAAGAAACTCATAGGCTTCCAAATATCGTCACATATTATAAGTCTTAAGTTTTTATGAAATTACATTTCTTTCAGTATCATATCCATCGCAGTTTTTACATCAGACAAAATTTATACCTTTGACCATTTATTTTTCACTGTATTTTCCCATGCTTCACGAATTGCTAGTGCTTCGTCGATGATTGTTTTAGGTTGGGAAAACCAATGTATAAGATAAGGAGCAAAAGATGTTTCTTCCTTTTTCTTTACAATGGGTATTACATGTAACAAAAGTGGGAAAAGGGAAAAAGGTTAAAGGACCAAACCTTTGAAAGTGAGACAATTGAAAATGGAGCTTCCATACATGTTGATTTTGCTTTTTAAATACTTTTCCCTCATTATTTTGATCCCCAAATAAACAGACCCCCCAAATCTTCATTGGAACATACAATAACCAATGGATAAATATTTTACTCCATTTCTTTATCCATCCACCCCTCAATCATGCTAATTTTAATTCAATATTACTTTTTATTATTCGTTAAACATATACTTAATATGGATCTTTTTTAAATCTAATCCTTTCCCTTGACGCAAAATGGTAAAGCTTGTGTGGCATTACATGTGATAGTACTAGACGTTTTAGACAAATACAAAAAGCAATAAGTTATCTGTAAATTTTATGCGTATAATATGAAAATTCGAGAAAACAAGAAGACAAATGCATATCATTTCTTTTATCAACCATTTTCTTATTGTCAACAGTTTTTTTTTTTATATTGCTATTCAAATATCAAGAAGTAAACATGTCAATAAAAGAAAAGGAAGAATATTCCTCTCTTGTTAATATCATGTCTGCCATTGAGAACAAGTCAAAATTATGTGCTACTAGTTGATAGAGTGGAATTTTTGCCTACAAAATTGACTATTCATATTTCAAATCCATGAATTATTTTTATTTTTTTGAAGGTTAGAGGCACCACCCCAGATGGCCTTGGTGGAATCCAAATGCTTCAAAGGTTAAATATAATGAAAATAATAAGATAGTATAAAGTCCTCATGGGATACCTTCATTGGTTCAATATTTGACCCAATCACTTTATAAAAGATTGTTCTAAACCTCACTTTTATTATATCTATCATCACTCCCTTTTGTCCTCTCTACCAAAAAATTAAAGACTGCTCCTATAAAATAATAAAACGAAGGGAATAAAGCAATAAATAGAAAAGAAAAAGAACAAACAAACAAGAAAAGTTTAAATTAAAGAGAAAAAAATAAAGAAGGTAAAAGAAAAGAAAATTAAAGGAGTTGATGATTCTAATGCCCCTTAGTAGAGACAAGCAATTAGTGGGATTCTCTGCCTTCTCTGCTCCACTTCAAAATACAGCCCCTAAATAAATAAATAAAATATTTATATATATAAAAAAAAAGATTTACCCACAATTTTTTTTCTTTTTTCTAATTTAATACTATACAAAACTACAAAAAAAAAAAAGAAAAAAAAGAGAGAGAATAAAATGAGACAAGCAAGCAAACATGTTCCTCTCACTACACTTCATCACGTGATCTGCACGTGACTAAATGCCATTGATGAAGTGGAATAGATGCCTTGTACTTTTGACTTTTCAATGGTCAACCAAACACATGGGAGTACAATAATGCAATGCTGCCAATCAATCTTCCTCGTCGTGTAAATCACGCGCTGGAGTGAGAGTGGTTTACCTAAAGATTTATAAATTTTGCGTTTTCCCGAGTTGGTAGTGGGGCTGTATGTCTTTTAGCAAACCCAAAACTTGTTGCATTCTAGGCCGTTTATTTGGGGTCTCCGCCGTACACAAGTACCCAACTCGGAGGCACTCCACCATCTCACTCACTGAGTCACCACCGAGTCTTAGTCTCGAATCAAGCGCGTCAGCTCCATGTCCATCCTTCACTAGCCTCCTCACCCATTTAATCGTCTCATCCGAGCCGATTTTCCCTGTTAATATCTCTACTAATACGACTCCAAAATCGTACACATCCATCTCACTAGATCCCTCGGCTTGGTTTTGGCTCAATCCAAAATCGGCTATCCGAGGCTCAAAGTCATCGGCTAGTAAGACATTAGATAGCACCAAATGACCGTGGACGACGGGTTTTGACTGCGCGTGGTGGAGGTAGGCTAATCCACGCGCTACCCCAACCGCAATACGGTGGCGCGTGTGCCATTCCATTTTCCCGGGTGACGTAATTTGGGAACCGTTTTGTAACTCCCACGTGTCGGTTGTCCAGTCTTCCACGTTGGTGGTAGCAGTTGGAAGCTCGTGTAGCCATCGGTGGAGGTCACCATTGGACATGAATTCGTACAAGACTAGCTTCTCTTTCCCTGCATCAAAGGGAAGTATTAAATTAGCTTTAAGTATGACTTAATTGAAAGAAAATATAATTGGATTCTGTTCTTATCAAATGGAGCAATTTGGTGCCTAGCTAGAAAAGTCCTCCAAAACTATTTGACAAGGACTTTGATACTACAATTGATCAATCAATGCATGTCATGAGATAATTTTCCAACTTTAAGCATTTTCAATTGAAAATGACATTCATCTGAACCATTAATGCTTTTAAAATATCCTCTTATCTTTTTAATTCAATAATGCCTCCATAAAATAAAACTTTATGGATAATATTTGTGCAACATTCTTCAAAAAATTATAAATCAAGGCTGAACAGTTAGAACTCCCAATCTGGTAAGATTTTTAAAGATTTGACCTTATCGTGCAAAATGGACACAATTTACCAAGAGCATCATCATAAATGTCGTGGTGATATATGTGATACAAATAATAATCTCCAAATAAAATAAAAAATTAACTTTTTCCATAATTAGTTTGAGATATTAATTAATCACAATTTTTTTTTTATTCCACCATTTTAATTTCACGATAAATAAATGTAGTGAAATATCTCAATTCATAGAATATCATTGGTTATCCTAATTCTGCGAACCAAACCATATACTGCAGTTTTCAGTATTTTTCAAATCCCAATCTGGCATAAGATTTGAAAGTTTGACTTTGTAGGGTAAAAAATGGACACAATTTACAAAGAGCATTAAAAGCACAGATAAATTGAATGATGTAGTCATAGTACTAACATCCAAATAAGTCACGCATTCCTATTTACTGCTTCATCTTGTTGTGTGTAATCATAACTACTGCCTACGTTTCTATGGTTGCAAAGATTTCTGTCTCATTTACTACTGTCTGTCCTATTTCTCATCCCATCCTCCCACGTGAATGCATTCAATATGCTCACCTCTAGATATTTTTCACCCTTAAAATTCAAATTGTGTCACATCGATGTTGGACGGAGGAAACAGTAATAAGTGAAAGAAGATTTGTACCTGCGATGCAGTAACCAGAAATAGGTAACAGATTAGGATGCTTAAGCCTGGAGAGTTGTTCAAACAAGGTAATAGCATCTTCATGGGCTAGTTCCCTAGCATGTTCCAAGACCTTGATTGCCACGTGGAGTTCACCTGGAAGTACGGCTCTGTAAACGGGCCCACACCTTCCTTCAGCTAACAATGACTCTTTTCCAAAGTGAGTTGTGGCTGCTATGAGGTCTTTGAATGTTAGGTTCATCAATGGCTTCTCAAACATAACTACAGCTGCTGAACTTGGTTCTTTTATGTCAGCAACCCATGAATTCCCTGACTCTGTTTCAAATGAAAATGGCCCTGATTTGTCCATTCTAAAGGGTATTTGTATTGGCTTTGAAATTAGCCATTTGTTCTTCCTAGCCAATTGTTTTCTCCTCTTGTATAGACACAATATGACTAACCCCATGGCCAAGATTAGAAATGCTGAAGCAGAGGAAATAGCTATGGTTAAAACTTTCTTTCTTGATTTGGGCTTTTTCTTGTGTGTGTTTGGTTTGATAGGTTTGTGTCTCAAAGGCAACATTTTTTTGTGTGTTGGGGTTGTAAAGTTATGGTTTCTAATGTGTAATTGTGAGGAATTCTTGGGATTTGGTAAGAGATTCTTGATTTGCAAGTGCCCAGCATGAATGAAAGAAGAGTTCCCAAATTTAGCAAACTGGTCTTTAGGTATTTCCCCAGTGAAGTTATTGAATGAGATATTCAAGAAAATGAGACTAGATAGAGGAGGAAAATCATTAGGAAATTTACCATCCATATGGTTGACAGAAACATCTAAATGCTTCAATGACTTGATATGTGAAATGGGTTCTGGATTACCATAAATGTTACAGCTAGAAATGCTCAAATTTTCAAGCTTAGTTAGGTTGGTAAACCAAAAAGGTAAAAACTTGATATCATTATGTGAAAGGTCAAGAGAAGTAAGATTAGGAAAACCATAAAAAACAGAGCCTAAGTTGGTAAACCTGTTGAAAGAAAGATCAAGTCTTTGAATAGATGATGATGATCTTGCTACAGCAACAACTCCACCTAGCTTATTCTTTGACAAATTGACTTGAACCAAAGATGAAATGGACCAAAACAGAGGATGAACAGAACCCTTTAAGGAATTATTTGATAGATCTATAGTATGAAGATGAGACAAATTTGTTAAGTACTTCCATGAAACTATGCCAGTGAGGTTTCTTGAAGATAAGTTAATTTCAGTTATTGGAGAAGAACAGTTTGAGTTGAACCAAGAGATGTTGAAACCATAAACAGAACTGAAAGCCTTGAAAACAAGAGATAAATCTAAATCTGTGTTGTTTTTGCAAGGGGATTCTGATTTTGAGAATGTGAAAAGAGAAAGGAAGATGAAGAGTGTGAACAAGATTTTCATTTTTTGTTTGTGGGAATTGTGATTGTTTCTTTCAGTTGGAAGTAGTTGATGTAAATGCCATATAGAGTTGATAAAGAGTAGATGAATGAAGGGGATTTCAAGTGGAGGTAAGTAAGTCCAATAGAATTGGTTTTATTTATATATGGAGAGAGAAAAAAAGAAACAAGTAATAGTAGAGTTGGAAAGAGAGAGAGAGATAGATGGACAAATATATGTGGATCTGTGAGAGGGTTTGTTGAACCTAAACTTCCTTTAGGGTTTTAAGCATAGAATTTTCAAACATTCATTTGCTTAAGCAAATTCTTTAAATCAACGTGGGTTGTGGTGCAATGGTGAACTCCTTCATCTTTAATAAAAAAAAATTGGATTTGAACCTTGAGTATGAAGAAAATTTTGTTGGGCGTGCCACTTTGAATGGGCCCAGCCGTGTGCGATTCGGATTTAATTGGAGCTCTAATGTGAGTACCAGACGTCGGGCGAGTAAAAAAAACAAGATTTTAAAGGTTTTTTTATTTTTTTACTCTTTCTAAATAAAAATAATAATCGGAGGTAAGACAAGGGGATTACAAGGTAAAAAGGCATTCTCATTATGAAAATTTAGATAGTCAACCAACTGAATTATTAAGATTTTCTTTGGAAAAATTACGTGGGATGGCAAACATCCCCAGGTAATTAGTTAATAAGGGTATAGTTTAATTTATTTACTGTCAGTAAATACAGTTTCAATTTTTTTGCCATAATTAATGGGGCCCACTACCTATTTGTATACCGAATAAAAATAGCCATCCAAAGATTTTGTATATAATTTTATACAAAATCAAATTTATCTCTCCTATCCTCATTCCATATCTTTCTCCTAAAATCACTCTTCCCTTCTAATTTGAATTTCGAATTGGGAAAATTTCGACCTTCTCCCTCCAATCGTACTTCCACTTTTCGCAGGTAACCCCCAAATTCGTGGCTTTCAATATTTTTTTTCTTGATTCCTTTTTCAACAATTGTATATGTAGTATGCTTGTTAGTTTTTTCATATTTTTTTATAAAAAAATCTTTATTACTTATCAGATTACAAGTCTTTCAAAATCAGAATGGATGATTCCTCTCCATCTATGAGGATTACGAGAGGTATGCCATTGCATGTCAATATTGTTGATAATCCACCTTCGTTTTCAATTGGGATAACTCAATATTTTAGGGTCAATGTAGGGTCTATGGCAAAACATAAACAAGTTCGGGTTGAACAATCTATTGAAGAATTGAGATTCAAGAAAAAAAAATGACCCAATGGCAATTCAAAAAGTCATCAACAACGCGAAATCTAGCGGCATTAAGATTGTTGAAGGTGGAAGTAAGAGAAAAGCCATAAACATTGATTCAGAGGAGATTGAATCTGCCTCATCAGAACTGAACAAATTTGAAGAACATCAGGAACATCAAGTAGTGTAATTTATATACAAATTACTAAAGTTATGTATATAGTGGGTTGTATATTGAGGTAATATATACAAAGTATTATGAGACAATTGTTATTTGTATATTCTATTAGTTGTATACCAATTACTAAAGTTATGTATATAGTGGGTTGTATATTAAGGTAGCATATACAAAGTCTTATGAGACAGTAGCTATTTGTATACAAATATTTAGTTTTGGATAAAAGAAATTTGTTAAAATCACTGTATAATACATATACAAAATTATAGTACATTATACAAATTCGTCGATATATACAAAAACTTATGAACATAATAAAATATTGTATTTATAAACATCACACACTCAAATATACAAACAGATTTCAAGCTTACCACATATACAATTGAAAAATGAATATTATACAATCAGTTTAATCATTAATTTAAAAAAAAATAAAAAATTACATATGCAGATATACAAATATAATACATATAGCAAAATTATTGTACATTATACAAATTCCTAGAAATATATAAAGAAAATATGAACATAATAAAATATTGTATACAAACAGACTACACACAAAAAAAAACACACACAAATACAACACACTTTTTTTTTTTTGAAACAAGCACAACTGTCATAAATACAATTTCCATATTATGATGGTCACATATACAGTTAATAACACATAATCAATTACAGACAAATATTGTATAAAAAAATTATATACAATTTCTCAAATATATACAATATAATCAATTTATATATATACAAATAGGGTCATTAACGCCTAAGTGTTTCATACAATTTATCTAATTTTTTTTTTTGGGAAAATATTTGATTTTTAATGTTTAGCTTGAATCATGAGATTGTGTAAATATTTGTTACTGTATTTAGCACTATTGTTACCATTCAATGAAAAAGTAAAATATTGTATAAATTAAAACAAAAAAAACGTTTTATACAAATTAAAAGCTACATAACAAACTAAACTATACCTAGGGGTGTTCACGGGTCAGTTTGGATCAGTTATTGATCAAAACCAAAACAAAATTAACTTAATCGGTTTTAAAATTATCAAAACCAAACCAAACCAAACCAAATATAATATACATTTATCGGTTTACTGGTTATCGGTTTCGGTTTGGTTTGGTTCGGTTATTAACCATACACAAAATAAAAGAAACAATTCATTCAAAATGTAAAAAAAGTGACAACAATCCATTCGAAACAAAAAATAGTTAGAATGACTTAAATTACCAAACTTTCGATCATTGAATTTACTATCAATAAAGCTTTAAAATTCACTATATTGGCCTAGAAGGAATAGACCATAACATTTTCAGTCCCACAAAGATTGTCATAGACGCTCATATACATGAAATCAATAAGATAAATGTTTTCACCTTGGGGATTCTTGCTTTCAATAAGTAAAGTATAAAGAAATTTTAATGAAAACATATATAAGATCTTTAAAATTGTTTATAAAGATAATATATTAAGTATGTTTATTAATAAATTATATGTATATAATTCATTGGTTCGGTTCGGTTATTTCTTCATTTTTTTCGAATAAAATCATAACCAAACCAAATATTACCGTTTTAAAAAAATCTGAAACCAAACCAAACCAAACCAAACCAAACCCAAATAAAATCGGTTTTATTTAATCGATTTGATTTAGTTTTTTGGTTTGGATTGATTTTTATCCAAACCGTGAACACCCCTAACTATACCCATAGAATATAATTATGTAAACTATACCCATATATGTTATTTCATAAATTATGTTTGCCATATATGAAATTTCCCCATTTTCTTTCCTCTTTGTTATTTTTTAAGTGTATTGATTTTTCTAAAATTAGACATAAGAAGACGAATGAGGACTAGATTATAAGGTGAAATCAAAACATAGAAAGATCAATGAGGAAAATATTATATAAGTTGAAACCAAATCCTCGTCAACAATGTCAAAATTCGTATGACCAAACCAATTAGATAACTAAAATTCTCATTGTGATTGGGGTTAGTTTGAAGTATCCTTGTTGGAAAATATTCAACCTTAATTAGTAATTACCCTACTGGAAATAAACCTCAGGTCAGAGATTATTCTTCAGTCTTCACCTATAAAAAAATGCAACATTCTTTTTTTGAAAATAAAATAAAAAGTAAAATAATCACGCTGATTGCAGGTAAAAACAAATAAGTAAATCATGTGAAATTGTCACGTATATAGTGATAAATATTAGACAAATCAATAAATATAAAATAAGTCTCTTTCGTAAATATATATTATTATTATTATACAAATATGGGTACTATATTTATTTTTATATTTTGGTTATTTTATTTTTGAATTAAGAATCTATCAAAAATAATCATCCTACAAAATAAAAATAGTGCTTGTTACTTTATATATATTTTTATTTTTTTAAAACGTCACTTATAAAATTACACGAATTATTATTGCTACTTGCTAACGAATTTCTACTCCAATATTAAAACGCGTATTCGGTAACAAACGGTGCCCGAGAGACTTAGTTTGACCTGTTTCTAATCCTTGTCAATTCATTCTCTAGTGACTCATTAATAAACTTATTAGGCAGAATTATTATTTTTAATACATCAGTCATCACTATCCCAACTATTTGTCATTTTGTTGGCTGTTCTTTCTTTTTTTTTCTTCCTGTTGGCAACTAGGCTAAAGTTACTCAGAATAAGAGTATTGATATAGTAAATGATTAATTGCTCTAAATCTGTACTGAAAAATGTAATTATAATAAATTCTTCTAAATTAAATATTAAGAGTGAGATTTTACAGTATGTATTAACTTCAAAGCCATTCTCAGCTTGTGTTAAGATTAGTTATAGTGTTAATCATGTGAACATCTACTGAAGCTAATAATAATCAAATTAATCATAAGAGACATGAGTACTTGAATCTATTTCAATTTTTTTTTAAAAAAAATATTCTGCAACTCATTTTAACAAAGGAGTCTGCATCGTGATTGTTTCTTCGAAGAGGATGTTAAAAGTCAAGCATATAATGATAATAATCATGCCACAATTTTTTGAGAAAAGACCTTGACTCCATCAAAGTCATATAATTTGAGTGGACAAGTAATAGGAGTAGTAAATTACAAACTCCATGTTTACGTTCATATACATATATAAAACTCCAAAAATGTTGAATTCAATGTCCCCAAAAAATATATGATGGACGAAAAATCAATTTGGAACTACATGACAACAAGTTTCAATGCTTACAATAAGGAGAAGCATCGTTCTACCCCGGGAAAAAGTTTAGAAAATAAAAAAATATTATTTTATGAGATTTCAAATATTAATCATTTTCATAATTTGATTATATTAAAAACAAATATCTTATTACGTTTCCTTGTTTTCCCCTCCAAATTTACTCTTACGACTCCAATCAATGGACCATGCTCCAAACCATGGTTTTACTTGCCTGAATAGAGGTGATTGTACAAGATAAGACACACGGTTAACTAAATTTAGTAATTTTAGCCCATTTACTACATAAATAAACAAGAAAATTGTGATTATCCACTAAATTTTAATTACAACTAGTAAATATTGATTATAATTTCTACAAAATGTAATTATATATAAACTAGATAAGAATGTGCTGTTATATTATTATTACTATTAATAATTTCTGAGAGAATGACAATGTATAGCCAATATGACTTCACCTAACCTCGTGTGAAGCCAAACATAAATTTCCAAATGGAATGACAACTAATATTTTCGAATTAAAATTAAAAATATATACCAACTATCTACCTGAAAGTGGATTCCCCATTTGGAGTCACTTATATTAAATTATATACTACTTTTAATAAATTCAGGAGCATTGTTTCTTGCTTCTAATTCTCTCACAGTTTGTGCAAATATGACCCTTTAACCAGGCTGCTTTCAATAGTACTCAATAGTCAATTTATTCAAACTTTTTTTTTTCTCTTATTGTTTATAAATTTTTTCATTTTGTTTTTGTATAAGCAAGAGATGATTCAATTTGTAATTAATTAATACAAAAACTAGAGAACAATGCCGTTTCTTTGTTTAACTGATAATGTTAATTGTGATGGTATGGGACCAAAGCAAATATTCATGCATTGGTCTTAGGTTCGAAACTTATTGCATATTTTTTTGGTTCAGTTTGTTGCATAAGACTTAAATCTAGTGTGATTTATCTTTATTTTGCGGTTTACATGCTACTACACTGAAGCGAGATTTATCTTATGCGCACTCAAAGAATAGCGATAGCAGATTTCCTTAACAATTAAAAATAAATATATTTTAATTGTATACATTATATTAATGTAATTTAACTTATTATAAGGTATTAATTTATTATTTGTATATGCTTATCAATTACTAATTATTATCATAAAAGTTTGTCTGCAACTATCTTTTGAGTGACTCGAGGTGCAAATATTTTACACAATCAATGTATAACTCTTAAATTGATCCTATTTGACTAGTGGAGTCCCTAAAATGTACTTCCTCTGATTCGCATTACATGGTGTTTTTTGTTTTTATATTAGTTTAAAATAAATAATTTTGTATAATTAAAAAGATGTTATAATTTTTTATTCTAATTAATTTTACAGTTATTTAATATGTGGGTTTTATGTAACCAAAAAAATTATATCACATAAATACGTATTTATTATATCTAAAACACACTAATATGGATAGGAAGAAATACTTGTTTTATTAAAATAATGAAAACTATGAAGTAGTATCACTTTTGTCCCACCTTTTTACCTTCCCTCAATTTTTGACTAATTTGTACTACCACCACTACCACTATTTTTAGGAAAGATGGAATGTGAAAATGAAAATATATTATTTTCACCTTTTTCCATTATCAAAATACCCATCTTCCACATTCACTTAATATTATCCCACTTTGTTCATTCATAAAATTTAATTTCCTTACTTTTCTATTTTTTGTTAGATGTTTGACTTACTTTATTTTAGTAGTTTCTCTTTTTTTGACTTGCAAATGATATTTGGGGTTTGGTTTTTGGATTTGGGGCTATTGCAGTTGAACTGTTGAAGAAAGTTGGAGTTAGGTTTTCCATTTTGATTGCATCTACTCCTCAATCAAATGTATAATATTTGGTTTGGTCAAATCAAGCTTTCACATAGCTTTTTTGATAGTCAATGTCATCATTCCCTAAGTATACATGTTCCAACGTGTACAACAATTATGCTTATGCTAATTCCAACTAAACAAACTTGAAAGAGAAAAAGATACAAGCCAATATTGTATTTGGATGGGAAAGGAAGATGTCATAAAGTGTTTGATATCAGGATTAATTTGGTGTGATCGCGTTGTTATTTTTTTTTTTTTTTGTCATTTTACTCTTACATATCATTTAATTTAATTTTATCGTTTATCCCATATTTTTTGTCAACAAGTTTTTTGGTGTGGGGTATTGTCCTCAAAGCTTGAAGGTATATACCTACTTTGATCATTTGTCTCAATTTATATAACTATTAGCCCGTCCTATAAAAAAAACATATTTGTTTATTTGATTAATATTTAATGACACTATTAACATTTTAAATATGTTGGGTTTTACTTATTTGACAAAAATTCCACAAAGGTATACTCTTTTTTAAAGGTAGTTTTGAAATATAGCAAAGTCTTTTAATATTTCTCAAATTACGTATCCACTCAAACTGATCACAAAAATTAAGATGGAAGAAGACCTCGTTGAGTTCTACCATATATTTGCGGTATCTTCAATAGTAGCCCAGTAATGAATTAGATTGGGCTTTTTTTTTCAATCATCCAAACTATTATTGGGCCATGGACATGAGTTTATCTTAGCGGTCTGCAAATAATCCACCTTGTTAGTAGCCCATTTACAGCTATCAGTAGCCAAACGGTTCTAGTACAAAAGTTCATTGGGCCAGTCCATATACCAGCTCAATCATTTTCAGTCCAGCCCATTTTATCCCGTTAAAATTGGACTGATATGCAATCCAAATTGACCTATGAAAAATCTCGCCAAATATTTCAAAAAGATATCTTCTTTATTTGATATGTTATATGTAGTTATTATAAAGAGAAAAATAATTTTATTAGGTACTAAAATTTATTATATAAAAGAACAATCAAAGCAATAACAACTTACAGCTTGCTTGGATGGTTGTTACCCGTTGTATTGTATTGTATTGTTAGTTTAAATACAATGTTATTTTGATTGTTACTTAAAGTCTATTACATCTTATAGTATAAATCCATCGGGAGGTAACGACTAAAAAACTTATTTTACGTAATGAACAATTTTGTGTGATCGCATTGTTACCTTAATATTTTCTTCTCATTTTTATTTATTTATTTATTATTTACTAGTTATATTTCATCTATATTAGGTATATTTCCTTTTTTTTTTTTGTTGTCTTTCCTCTTTTTTTTTGCTTTGTTTTAAGACTTATGGGTTTGGGCCTTTGAGCTTCCCAGATTTTTAATTGGAAATTAAAAAAAAAAACTTTCAGATTTTAAAAAGAAAAACCCTATACTATGTATCGTATTTTTCTTATAGGTTTATTATTCAAATTATGATGTGTGATATTATGTAATGACGGAGAACGATACAAAATCTATCCAAACATTGTATTCATTAAAACAATACAGTACAACACAATACAATATAACATGATACGATACATTATGAAACAATACGTAACACTCATCCAAACAAAGTGTTAGTAAGAATCAATGGGTTAGATCATGAGCTCTTTTTAGAATAAATTAACTTTTGAATGAGTTATTTATTAACTTAATCCATTTTAACCCGTCCAAATTTGACACCTCTAGTGTATGTGTAGGTTTAGATTCTATTATTAGGATGGGCTTGCTTGTAAATCACCCATAACTCACAAGTCACAATCAGTTCTTAGTTGAAAGTAAAGAGTTTTAAGTTTAGCTCTTATTTAATTCATAAGTAAATGGCCCAAAACATAAATGATTTTGAGAAGTAAAGCAGATCATAATGGTGTATGGTTAAATGAGAAGAAAAGGAGCCTGTATTAATTGTGTGGTTCTGAATTATAAAAAATAAGAAAAGACTTATCCGCATGGGGTGTATACACCAAACTAATGCAATTTCTATTATTATGTGATTTAATGAAGTAAAACACATGAAAATTAATTAAAATTTAGTAAAATGAACTATAAATTTAAACACATGATATGCATGTATTGGATTGGTGTATACACCCGGTGCGAATAAGTTTTATCCTAAAAAATATCTCTTTTTTTTCTTCAAAATAAGTGTCAATTTTAGCGAAGTTTGTGTGTTGCAAGATAAGTGTCGCATTTGAAATTTAAGATGAAAATTAGTATGTTTTTAAAATTATATCCTTATACTCCATCTTTTTAATAGTTTTTTTTTTAAAAGTCGTTTATTAAATAGGGACACTTTAATAAATTATACATTATATATTTTTTAATTTTATTAATTACTCAACGGTCTTTATTTGATTCTCTAGATAATTAATTCCTCAATTGTCCTCCTTTAATATATAGTTCCTTATGTATAATAAGGGATAGCAAAAATTGTACGTATGCAATGGTGGGGGTGGTGCCGGGGATTAAGTCCGGAATGTGGATGGTGGTATTAATATAATCATATATATTGACCGACATTTATAATTAACACCTATATACATTAAATACACCCAAATTCATCAAAAAGATTCTCAATTTTATTTGCACCATTTTATGATTATATTTTCTTAATTGATAATGTGTGGTTACTGATAAGTTTAGTTATTAGTAATCACACATTTTTGATTAAAAATAAAACCATAACATAGTGCAAAATAAGACTTGAAGTATGACTCTAAAGCAGGTTAAAAGAATATTAGGAGGAAACCAAATCCTGCTAGTATATGAAAATCAATTCTCCATAACCTTGGTTGTTTAAAGAAAATCATATTAACAAAGTTATTTAGTCATGATTTACTTCAAAGTAGTTTTACTAATTGTACTATTAGATCAGGAGAAAAAAAAAAAAAGAGACTTAGAAGAGTACCGTAGTGGCGAAGTCAGAAATTTCGTTAAGAATATCTAAGATTTAATATATATATATATGAAAAAATAAATTTTGACCTATATATTTCATACAATTTTCTATATACATAATGTAATTTTTCAATGAATGGTGTCCAATTGGTCATCCTGGACTATATATGGCTATGACTATGCCATGGGACATGACATTTTGGAACTCGTTTAAACTTTAATTTAAATATGTTTAGTGTCCTTCTCCGTCTAATAAATTTTACGCAACATAAATTCAAATTAATTAAACTCTAAAATTCAATATATTATATAAAAACACCTTCTCTAGACATAAATTCCTTTTAAGAAACAAATGTCTACGGAAGCAACAACTTAACATCTTTTGGCTACTTTTACGCGTTCATTTTACATGACAAACACAATTAGCTGTTTCTTATAATTTACACAATGTCTAATGTAAACATGATTATTTGTCGTACAAGTGGTTATAAGATCATTTTCACTGAATTTGATATTTAACTCTTTACATACTATTTTATTAGAGATTTTCATATATTTTTATACATAAAACATCTTTTTCTTATATTTAATTATTAAGTGGTTATAGGAGATCGTTTCTAAGAAAACTTTGTTATCAGTTATCATAAGAAATCAATTTAATACACAGCAGTAGAAGTTCATACATAAACATAAATGAATGGATGTGACACCTTTGCACGTAGGTGACCTAAAAATTTAAACCGACAATTGATAAATGAGATTACGAAATGAACTTTGATGTAGAAATTAATTAATTTATTTCTACCGGCATATTAACTAGTAATATTTATTCTTGTCATTTTATTAATCAAGTCATCATACGAATGAAAAACGTTTATATTTATTCCCGCTAAAAGTAATTTTTACTATAGTGACTCCATTTTCAACCTCTCATACTTATAAGTATATATATATATATATAATTATTGTGAGACAATATTTTTACTTATTTATTCACTTATTTTTCATAAAAATGAAAAACGTTCTCTCCATACCTAACAGGCTAACACCGTACCCTTTGTAATCGTTGAAAGTGTTGCAATAATATAGTGTTTCCAAAGCATACGTATCTATAAATCCCAAACCGCCCATAAGTTGACTGTGCTACTTTTAATTTATCTATCCATAATAAATTATAAGAAGTGTGCAATACGTTGATGACTTTGGTTTCCTTAATATTTTAATTTTATTAAGACATTGAAGTCCATGATCAGTGATAGAAGTCCACCATGGGAAAGTGAAATCTAAAGGATTAAAAAGAAAATTAGAAGTTTTGTATTTCTGAATTAGGAAAAGGTGATATTATATTTCAATAATTTCAATTTTTCATATGATATGTTTAATATCATAGGATTAAAAAAATATTTCAGTACATTGTGTGTATGTATATATATATATCATAAGATTCAGAAAAAGAATTCTACTTAAACTTGGTGTCAAGCCATGTAACGATTTGTTCCCGTCGTTATAGAAATGTCAACGGGAGAAAATTTTGGGCCGAAAAACTTTTTTCGTAGTATTTGAATTTTTCCAACCTAGTCCACGAAATCGGAGTCTTTGAGGTGTAGGGAAATCTGGTAACAATCGGGTGAATCATTTTTTATTTTAATTGCATGAGTAGTTAGATAAGTCGTTAAGGAATTCATACGACTTTATGGAATTGAATTCGGGTGAATAGAACTCCCGGAATCGATCTTAGCGTGAAGGGTATTTTTCTGAGCATCGTTGGTTAGAGGTGTGTTGTGAAATGGGGATTTTGGATTTCTCAAAATAGCTCTCTATTTTGTTCCAGTCGCTTTGGCGCTGGATTTTGCCGCTTTGGCGGGGACGCTACAGCGGGATAATGGTCGTTGTGGCGGGCTTGACGCGACTTAAGGTCGTTAATAAACCCCTAAACGATCTTATTATGCACTTTTCGACTTTTAGAGCTAAGGAACGAACCCAGACAACTCCTACTCATTTTTTTACCATTCTTGAGGCTAAATGTAAGCTTTTCACTCCTCAAATCCGTTTTTCAATCCGTAGAATGTAATAAAATGGGTTAATATTAATGAGGGAAGGCTTTGTTATAGATTCTATGGTGGAAACAACCCTAAATTGGATAATTGAGATCATGGGTATGATCTAGGATTCATAAAATTATTAATAATTCGGGTAATTAGTAATTATTTATTGATTCCCGTATTATATTGATTGTTTGTAGACCAAGAACAAGCGGAACAAATTCGGAGAGGGAAGGATCAAGTTTCTTAGGGTTTCACGCTTGTTTCAAGGTAGGTGATGGTTGTGATTCTATGATTGTGTGATGTATGTTTGTTCTTGCTTAATTGTGATACTTGTATATGCATGAATGTTGCAATGTTGATCACATTTGTTGTTAAATGAATGATGATTGTCATGAAACCATGACTTAAATGTATGATCTTGATGATATACTTGTGATTGTGGTGTGTTGAATGGATCGGTTGCTATATTCCGGCATAACTAACTTGGATCGGTTGTCACGTTCTGGCATAACTATGAGATCGGTTGCCACGTTCCGACATAATTATGGGATCGGATACCACGTTCCGGTATACTAACTATTTGGGTTTGAGTTCCATGAGAGGACCAATGATTTGATATAAAATGTGAAGTTGTTCGTTGTTTGTAAATGCTGATAATATTGTATATGTTGATATATATGCATGAGATTATAATGGTTGTCTTGACTTGTTTATGTTGTACTTAGTGGGATAGCCGCGTGATCCTACTAGTACACTGTGATTGTGTATTGATACTGCACTTGCTCTTATTTTTGTTAAGTACAAGCCATCTTCAAGCGGCTACTGACAGACCTCTCTTAGGAGATTAGTGATCATTCGAATTCAAAGGTGAGCCAATTCTTTCGGGCTGCCATGAGTTCTCTTTCGTCTATGTCCACCATTTTCGGACTTAGACTATGTTCTATTAGTTATTAACTTTATGGGGACTCCCTCTTTATTTCCTTAGCATTTAACTTGCTTCCGTAACTTAAATGCCTTAGTTTGGTTTAGTTGCTTGGTTTGGGTTGTAGTAGTGGTTCTCCCATCGGAGAGTTAGTGTAGGTGCCAATCACGACGGTCTGGGTCGTGACAAAATTGGTATTAGAACCTAGGTTCGTAAATCTTAATGTACCGAAACGAGTCTAATAGTGTTACGCAGAACGATACATGGATGCTTTTACTTTTCTTCGAGAGACTATAGGACTTTAGGAAATCTCTATTTTTCTTTTGTTTCCTTTCGTGCTATAACTTGATTCCAATTGGTATCTAACCTCTTTCACTCTTCTTTCAGCAGATGGTTAATATTAGATTCAATGGCGTTAGACCCGTAGTTCTCGTCAATGCTCCAGCTGAGGAATCTGCAACAAGAAGTCGCGGTCGAGGCAGAGGTAAATGAAGAGCTAGGGGTAGAGGCCGTGGAAGAGTAGCACCTGCTGGAAATAGAGCTCATGTTGAGAATGCTCCTATGAATGAGAACCCTCCTGTGCATTATGAAGAGATAGATGAGAACGTTGATGTTGGTATTGAGGATTTTGGACAAAAGAGAGAGAGGTGCAGGCTGAGACTACCGATGTTCCTCCCATAGACCCAGTGATAGCTCGACATATCATGTCATTCTTGAAAGGGTTGGTTGGTCCTGGAGTGCTTCCTTCTGCTCAAGCAACTCAAGCTTCTACTAATTCTCATGTTGTTAGCACTGCGCCCAAGGTGGGTGGGACTGGAGGTAATGATGTTTTCTTCCGTCCTTTGTTGGGTTCTGTTATGACTGGTAATGAACATGAAATGTTGACTAAGTTTTTGAAGCTAAAGCCTCATGTGTTTCTTGGTTCTGAGAGTGAGGATGCGTACGAGTTCATCTTAGATTGCTATGAGAGGCTTCATAAGTTGGGAATTGTCCATCAGCATGGGGTTGAGTTTGGGTCCTTTCAACTTCAAGGTAAGGCTAAGCAGTGGTGGAGAGCATTTATGGAATGTAGATCTTTAACTTTACCTCCACTTACTTGGACTCAATTTTATGCTCTGTTTCTAGAGAAGTATGTGCCTAGGACTTTGAGGGATCGCAAGAAGGATGAGTTCATGACTTTGGAGCAAGGTGGTATGACTGTGGCTGCTTATGAGGCCAAGTTTCATGCTTTATCTAGATATGCTACTCAATTGGTGACTACTGAGGAAGAGAGAATCTAGTTATTTATTAGGGGATTAAATTCTGAGTTGCAAGTATTATCTGTTCATATGACTTCTGCAGGGAGGAGTGGAGATCAGTAATCGTTCGAATTCAAGGGTGAGCCAATTATTTCTGGCTGCCATGAGTTCTCTTTCGTCTATGTCCACCATTTTTGGACTTAGACTATGTTCTATTAGTTGGGGGTTGCATCCCTTCTTGTTTAGACTTGGTTCATTATTAGATGTTTTGGTACATTGACGTTCAGGTTCTAGGTTATTTTCTTCCGCATTGTTAGTTTGTTGTTAGACTTTTGTTGGAGTTTGTGGGAACTCCCTCTTTATTTCCTTAGTATTTCACTTCCTTCCGTAACTTAAATGCCTTAATTTTGGTTTAGTTGCTTGGTTTGGGTTGTAGTCATGGTTCTCCCACCAGAGAGTTAGTGTGGGTGCCAATCACGACGATCTGGGTCATGACAAGTCATTATCAGAAAAACAAATTGAAACGAAATGAATTTTATTTTAATGACTTTCCGCTTTTATTGAAGTTTCTTCTTTTTGCACCAAATCTAATTTTCTCGCACTTAGTTAGTGTTTGGCCCCAAATTTTCAAATATTCTTGGCAGCTTATTTTTGGGTGAAGTTTCACCATGCGTTTGATCATAAATTTTGGAAGAAATATTTGACTACTTAAAAAAATGATTTATACCCATAAGTTCTAAAAATTATTTAAAATACCTTTAAGTTTGTATTGTCATTTTTATAATGAACTTGTTCCATTAAAAAATAATCTTATTATATAATTGATGACAATCAACAACAACAAAATAATAATATGGACAAGACCAATACATTAATTGCATACTCAAACTTGTCACTGATTTAGGATGAATTATAACCCATTAAAAATACATTGTTCTTTTTGGCCACGTTTTGTATAGATAGCAAAGGAGAATAGTTATTAGTTATTAATGGAATAATTTGATCGATAAATATAAATTAGAATTAAAAAATGATGACTATTTTTATAATATATAAAAAGTTGGGGTATATATATGCTTTTGCTTTTCCTTGAGAAAAAGAAAAGTCTACATCTTGATGAGAACATTTTTCTTTTCCTTGAGATATTTATGTTTTCATACAAAACAAAAAGAAAAAGAATGAGGACCAGAAAGTTTGCAAACATATCTTACCTAAAACTAAAAAATAAATAAAGTGGAGATAAGCTGTCAAAATTTCAGGAAAGAAATAGATGTGACACGAATTCAAGATAAGACATTACGATATTGCAGTCTAAAATGATATTTTTAGTCTACATATATCTGGCTTAGGTTGGTACATATTTAATTCTGAGTTTATGTACCACTATAAGAGATATATCGATAATTTTGGTAAATGTAAGTTGAAGAGTATTAATGATTCAACTCGACAAAACTCATTCTTTATATCCTAAAATGAAAACAAAGCAATTGTAGATAATGCGTGTAATAACAATCTGGACTATGGTGAGATGGTTAAAATCTCTTCAATTGGACGTACCACTATTAAAATGAATCATATACAATATGCAAATTCCTATTTAATCGAATTTTAATATGAATATCGAATACCGAATAAAAATAATAATGAAAAATTGTATGTGTAGTGTATTAAATGTGACACACACAAACTCTCCATAGACAAATGCTAATTCTATTTAATTTTCTAGTTTTTCACTCAATTTCAACAATAGCATGTTTCAATTAGACTTAAGAAAATGAAGATACACAATCCACAAAATCACGTTAATCATGAAAGGTTTTTTTTTTTTTTTTGGTGTAAAATAAAATTCATGTTTATAAAGTTGAAAATACTTAAATAGATGATCTGATAGTATTTGATTGAAATTGTGATAAATGATTAGTATTTAAAGTTAAAAGGAGTTGACCACATGAAGTTTCACCTCATTGTTGAGGCTTTAATTGACTCTCTTTTGTTTTTGAAAAATACAACAATTCAAGAAAGAGAGTATTCAAATTAGAGTTCAATACTAAAATGGACGCTTTTTGAACCACAAACATCAAAAGGAATCCTCCCTAAAAACACACACCAAAACGGACAGTTCGCCAATTTATAGACGAACTATAACTACCATCTTCTGACCTCTTAATAATTGCAAATACAAGGAAATTTAATATTATTCATAGCCCCCCAAAAAAAAAAAAAAAAAAAAAAAAAAACCTCAATGGCTCAATAATTCACCATTATCTCGTGATCGTACAAATCTTAGTGGTTGTAAAGCCTTCAATAATACGAATAAAACTCCTTTTTACGAAAAAGAACAGGAAAAAAAGAAGAGATTTTTTTTCGTATATTGCTTTAGTTTGGCTTCTAATTGTGAAACATAACTATAATTCTTATATTTATGAGATGTAGTGACTGTTTATATTTTCACACGTACATTAATAGTAAAATATATTTCGTGTAATTTATTTTTTCTTGTGTGATTTATGAATTAGTATACCCAAATGAAGTTTATCATGTGTATAGCAAATATATTATATTCGCACGTATAATATCCATATGGATAAAATCCTATACTATTGTAATTTTTTAAAAATATATATTACCGTTATTTCAGGTAAATATCTGGTGTTAGTTTGTTGTGTTACCTAATTTTTCTAAAAAAAAGAAAGAAATTTGACCCAAAAATAGGATATTCCATCGAGAAATTTCCTTCAAAGAACAACACACACCATACATCTTCAAAACCAATTAAATCCATCCACGTAAAAAACAATCACATATATATCACGTGACTCTAACTCATTCTTTTCTTATTTATTTATTTATTGTTTAAAAAAGAAAAGAAAAAGAGAAACATATATTCCATATAAAACCTTTTTATTTTTTTCACATATAAAACAGAGTAGTATTGAAACATTTTTAAACTTGACGTATTAGTTTCTTTCTTCAACCATTTGACAATTTTAAAGATATCTTTTATTTGATTAATTAAACTTAGATACATTTCAATCTGTCATGTGACATATCAAATATTTTCAAATTTATAATAAAAAAGTGAAGATAAGTGTTGAACTCTCCTAAATTTGATAAAAATTAGAGTTTATTTCATTTATATTATAAAATCGAAATAATAATTCAAAGATAAAACTGATAATCACAAATTAAGAAATATTTTTAATATTTCTATATAAAACCCTTTTTCAATTTTGACAATTAACTTGCGTATTTTTCCAGCTGTGGATTCCCCACAAAGTTTTATATATATAAATCCTCTTTATA
Organism: Solanum commersonii; assembly: GCA_029007595.1. Taxonomy (NCBI): domain Eukaryota; kingdom Viridiplantae; phylum Streptophyta; class Magnoliopsida; order Solanales; family Solanaceae; genus Solanum; species Solanum commersonii. The sequence goes on along the minus strand of JAJTWQ010000288.1, from coordinate 144,032 downwards.
CGCATCACCCGCACCCTCCGTTAGTCCTACACCACTCAAATATATAGATATAGAGTATACATACATGGTACAGCTCTGAACACAATCATTTTCCTTGAAACCTAAAAATAGCTCAATAACATCGACATCTCCAACTACACGACAGCTCACCATTGCAATGGCAATTTCTCCTTAAAAAAACCATTATTTAGGCTGACTGTCAACTAATCCTATTGATCTTTTTGGCCTTCCCTTTCCCCCTTTTTTCGCAAATTTTGAATTACCCATCTGATATTTTGGCTTTTTGATCGCAATTTGGAAGCGCCCTTTTGATAAAGTTTGGTTCTTTTAGGAAAAAATTCAACTATACATATTTTTTGTTAAAAGTTTGCAGAATCCATGGCCGGCATCGCTACCGCCGGCGACACCAGCACCAGCACCAGCACCAGCAGCAACCTAGGGCCGACGAGGAGTTTGAGCAAGAAGGAAAATCAGGGGCTTCTGTTGGGCAGGTATGAAATTGGGAAATTACTAGGGCATGGTACTTTTGCTAAGGTGTACCATGCTAGAAATGTGAAGACGAATGAGAGCGTAGCGATTAAGGTGATTGATAAAGAAAAGATCTTGAAAGTGGGTCTTATTGATCACATAAAACGTGAGATCTCAATTCTCAAGAGAGTTAGGCATCCAAATATAGTTGAATTGTACGAAGTTATGGCTACAAAAGCCAAAATCTTCTTTGTCATGGAGTATGTCAAAGGCGGTGAGCTCTTCAATAAGGTTGCCAAAGGCAGGCTTAAGGAAGAAGTTGCTCGGAAATATTTCCAGCAGTTAATCTCTGCTGTCGCTTTTTGTCATGCCCGGGGTGTTTACCATAGGGACCTAAAGCCAGAAAATATACTGTTAGATGAAGATGGGAATGTCAAAGTTTCTGATTTTGGCCTTAGTGCCATTTCAGAGCAGATAAAGCAAGATGGGCTCTTTCATACTTTCTGTGGTACTCCGGCTTATGTCGCGCCGGAGGTGTTAGGAAGAAAGGGTTATGATGCAGCCAAAGTAGACATTTGGTCATGTGGGGTGATACTCTTTGTGCTAATGGCAGGGTATTTACCATTTCATGATCAGAATGTTATGGCTATGTACAAGAAGATTTATAGGGGTGAATTTAGATGTCCTAGGTGGTTTTCACCTGAATTAACTCGGTTTCTAAAGCACCTTCTTGATATTAATCCCGAAACCAGGATTACTGTTCAGGAGATTATGAATAATAGGTGGTTCAAGAAGGGTTTTAAACATGTTAAATTTTATATTGAGGATGATAAGTTGTGTAGTATAAATGATGATGAGTATGGTGGGATTGATTATTCGTCTGATAGATCAGAGTCTGAGTCTGAAATAGAGATCAGAAGGAGGTCAGCTACTTTGCCTAGGCCAGCTAGCTTGAATGCATTTGATATTATTTCATTTTCCCGTGGCTTTGATTTGTCCGGTTTGTTTGAGGAGGGAGGAGATGGGGCAAGGTTTGTATCCGGGGCTCCTGTGCCCAAGATCATAAATAAGTTGGAGGAAATTGCTAAAGTTGTGAGCTTTGCAGTAAGGAAGAAGGATTGTAAAGTGAGTATGGAGGGGTCTAAGGAAGGTGCAAAGGGGCCGTTGACAGTTGCAGCTGAGATATTTGAGTTGACGCCATCATTGAGAGTTGTTGAAGTGAAGAAGAAAGGAGGAGACAGCTTGGAGTATGAGGAGTTTTACAACAGGGAATTGAAGCCAGGATTACTGAATTTAGCACATGAAGTTGGATACCCTGTTGATTCATCATATTTGCCATCAGATACTGAATAAAGAGAGAGAAGGGGAAAGGGTAAGCTCTTTTCTCCTTCCTTTTTATATCGTTAGGTGCATTTGTATAGGTAGCACTTTGTATTCTTTGCACTTTTGCATCTGTTTTTAGCTCATGTTCGAAGCTTATCAGATCTTGTAATTTCTGTTCTTGTTGTGGGATGTTATATAAACTTATCTAAGAAATAAACACATCAGTGTCTCGAAACTGACCCGTTTTTCAATTTTCTTTTATTTTCTGTTTCTAGTAATATTCTGACTCTCACTAAAGAATTTGGCACGCTATTCCTATGAGCAAATGCTTGGCTGTAGTAGTCTGCAGCTTGTGGAAGTGCGATGTTATAGATTGAGCTTCTCAACTTCTTTGTAGGAAGCGCTGTATTACAAATTGAGCTTCTCAATCTTGTAAGGCTAGTTAATAAGGAGCAATTTTGCTAATAACATCTGCATCATAATTTTTTATTAACTACTCATGGGGTTGAGCCACGGTAAGTTTTTGATGCTTGCATTAGGATAAGGCATAAGCTGCTTACATTGTGGCCCTTCCTCAAACTATATGTGAATGCAGGATGCTTCGTGCACTGGACCGTGCTTTTTTATTAACTACTCAAAAGTTGTGCGATCCGTCCCCCAGCACATATGGTCTTCACAATATAATGAGAAAATAAAGAGAGTTTAAGTTTTTCTTTTCTTTTTTTGGTTGTTGTGTCTGGATTGGTCTGATAGAAATGGGAATCATTCATGAACTGTAATCTGCTTCTTCTCGTAAGAGTATTGCCAAGTTAATCAAGGCCAGTAGAACCTTGATGATTGGACTTTGGATCAAGGCTCTTATAGATTTTCTTGAGGATGTTACCTGCCAAGCTTAATCTGACAAACCTTACTGGATGATTAATGCTTGTCATTAACTGTTCTCTTATTTTGCCTGCTAGTTTTATTGGTCAATCTGGAGTTTCCCTTTGAGTTTGTTATATTTGCATTAGTAAATCTTGTTCAATGAAAAAGGTATCAGAAGAACCTTTTTTTTTATCGTTACAAAAGTACAAACCAGCCTGGAAATTAAATGGCTGTCTTTAACCTTTGATGGGTTTAGGTACGTCTGAGCACAGGGGGAGACTAAGGGGAAAACATTTAAGTGAGGTTTGTCCAGATAGTTTTTATTTGTGTGAGTGTTTTTGGGCACAGTACCTGTGAAGACGATTGTTGTAGATTTATGAAAACCAGCTCTTTGATTACCCTTGGTCGGTGATGAAATTGGTATATATGGTGCTTAAATAATTTTCCTCGATCTTTTTCATACCTTGCAGCCTAGATTTTTTAGCAAGACCTGAAGCGAAAGATTTGCTTCTTTTGATATTTCACATTGCCTTTTGCTTTTCCCCAGTAGATGGGAAATGCTTTAATGCTGAATGATGTTGGAGCAACATAGCTCTAAGTGAATAAACTCATAGGAGTATGCTTTCAATTTGACTAGCATGTTCCAACTTTTTGAGGCACCTTCAGGGTGATGTGGTAATAAAATTCATTTTTACATTAAAAAGAAAAAAAAAAAGGTGGTTTTTGATGGTCTCACATTAATGATAGTTCTATTGTTTTACCAGTAGGGGATTGATTATCTTTTGATAGGAATATGATGCAAGATCCTGGATCTAAGGGCATATCTTTGTCACTTCTTATGTTTACTTCTTGCATATGCTGTATTCTGTTATGCTGTGTCATAGTGGTCTTCTGTTCCTTATTATGTTAAAAATGAGCATCCTGATGGTTGTTTTAAAGTTAGTGAAGGGCTCGTCCTTATTCGTTCTTTCCCTTTTAATATTATTTTCTTGGTACTGCCATTTGAACATTGTTGACCAACCTTTCTCATATAAAAGAATATTGTTTTCTTATTATGGCCAGTTCATTCATTGCTATGATGCTGGGGTGATTAATTAAATATTTAGTAGTGGTTGGTACTGAAAGATGTGATTGCTCAATTTGTATTCTGCAACTGATTCCCTGAATTTGGCCACTTATGAATTCTTTATATAATCTATAATTGACCTATTACCAATTAATTGATGACTCATCTATTTCTGTACTACTTTGAATAAGCACTTCCGTTTTGATGGTCTAATGTTTATGTTCTGCCTTAGCTAAGCACATTGGTTTCTAATTGCTAGACCTCTCTTTAGTCTTTATGTTTATGTTTGATCTCTCTTTATGTTCTTTCGCGTCTTCACTTATTGCTAGATCTGTATGATTGCATTGACCAGCAGGTTCTATCAAATAAACAAAACTTCATACTCTTCATTAATTATTCAGAAAATGCAGTTCAATAATACTTTTCTGTTTGTTCCCTCTCTGGTAGGTAACTGTGGACTTCCTAGGGACAGATGGAGGCTGCTTGCACTCGAACGGGGACTTCCTGAATACCAAAAAGCAGAAACACATGCCAAGCTAGACTGATGGAGCGACACACTAGTGAACCCTTGACCTAGCACTATGTCATGAGTTGATGTTCGTGATCAAGGTTTCACCATTTCAATTCTGGCCAGTGAAAACTGTGGTTCGTACTCTAATTGTATATTAGTAGTCCCATCAACAAAGCCATCCAGTACGCGTTAGTTAGTTGATGTAGTACTTATTCAGAGAAATTTGATACCAAAGCCCAGATTTAAATTTTAAAAGAAATAAAAATCTTTATAATAATGTTTTTGGGCCATAGAAAGAGGAGAAGAATAAATCTGGACCACTGTATAGTGAATGATTGAAATTTGAAAGTTTTGTTTTATTGTCGTTAGACGGCAGTTTCACTAGATGTTGCTATCAAACTTTTGTCCTCTTACCAAAATTCGGAGACTTGTTAGATTAAAAGATTTATTTTGTGGGGGCTATTCGTATCTAGTTTTATTATATGCGAATCTTATGGAGCATTGTGCAATTCTTTACTAATTTAGAAATTGTAAACTAGAGATAAAAGAGAAAGGGAAAATATAGGATGACATACATGTGAAAATGGTGGAAAATCATTTTCTTCGGGTCGTTTGATAACTGATTTGGATATGAGTCATGCTCACTTATGCAGATATTAAATCATATGCACAAGTAATACATATCATGTTCGATAGTTCTACGGGAGATAAGTTGTTCATGATATAAAATAATGTATATATATATATATATATATATATATATATCATTTGGTTTTCACTATAAAATCTTGTACTTAAAATTACATTTCCCATAGTCCATATGCTTAATACTACATTATTTTGTTTTCAGCATTAAATATCACATAAATTATGTGAAGTTCAAAATTGGAATAAAAAAGGCGCAGTACTAATACAAATGCATTATTATATACGAAAGGTTATTATAAAATAAAAAAGCATATATTATAAGATCTAGAGACAAATGATCTTATCGTATAAACTATTAATACACTATAATTTGCAAATAATTAGCATGTGAATCAGACAACTCTTTTAGGAGTACGAGAAGAACAATATAGTTTGTCCTTTGATTTATGTTAGTATATCGCCGTTTATTTTTTTAACTAATAATTAATTTGTTTAGTCTTTCACCTTTAAGTGCTTCGTCTCATCTTCTTGGAACATCCATAAAACAAAATCTACATGACCATTAAAAAAAAAATCTCCAGTCTGATCTATGCAATCGTATCTCTTACCAACAAATCATTAACTAGTGCGTTTATTTTTTAATTTTTAATTTTTATTTAATTTCCCAAAAACATTTCTCAATAAAATACTCCAAATTTAATACTCTTATAATACTATATGCTAGACTAATTTGATTGTGGGGAGTATTTGGTTTTGATTAATCTTTCGTATTAGACACAAATTTAATTATCTTTGGTTCTTCAATAATTGAGAAACAACCTTTCTATCTCTACGAGGTAGTGGTAAGTTCTGCCGTCTGTGTATACTCTACCCTTCTCAAACCTCATTTAGTGGGATTTCATTAGGTATGTTATTATTGTTTGGTTCTTTTTGTATCGTTTTTAACCAGTAAATGTTCATTACTTCTTTATCCCAAAATTTGTATTTACACAAGTATATACATCTTTTTTGTATTTATACTTTATACATCAAGTAAAAACATAAGTTTAAGTTGAACTTGTTAAATCCGTTCTAACTCTGTTTCTACAATCTCAATTTAGAGTAGAAATGAACGTTGTTCACATCAACTTTCATAGCATTAATTATGTTATATTATATATTCTTTTATAACCATATTAAACAAATATCGGGATTTAACTATAATATCTTTTGATGATGATAAGGATATGATACAATGGGCAAGATCCGTTATTTAAGGACTGAACTTTGTAAATTCCTATGATTACTCTTGCATATGATGTGTGGTTAGTGATTTTCCAGTCCTTAATTCTGTTAAAAAATAGGTATTCCTATAGTTGCTTTTCTTATTTAAATTAGTGGACGACTGGACCCTCTCTGATTCTTTTCATATTTTAATATTTCTTTCTGATGTCATGTATCACTAATATTTTAAATATTGGTGGCCTTTCTTTACTGAAAAGGCACAATTGCTCAATTTTTATTTGGAAAGTGATTGATGAATTTGGCTGCTTCTGGAACTTATACAGTCTGTTTATATTTACTGCTGAAATTGAACAAAGAAGTCTATTCTTCAAAGTTAAGTGAAGAGTTTAGTTTTTATACTAAAGTTGGAGATGAGAATATTACTAATGTCTTGGTTCCGTCTCTCCTTTGTATTAAGCACATTAGTTATTTAATTGCATAGTTTGCTCTTCGAATTTAATTTTTGTCATTCAAATGGGCTGATCTTTAATTTTTGCCCTAAGAAATTTAACTTATATCTAATAGGAGATAAGTGATTTCAGAATGCTGAACATAACTTGTGAGATATTATGATGCGAAAATATAAATTTTTTATCTCTTGAAAGAACTATTTATCCTGAAGGACAAAAATTAAAGACCATTACTAAGAAGGGGTAAAAGTGTCAATGATCCCATCTTAATATTTTGGACAATATACCTGCATATGTTGAAGTCCAATATCAAGAGTTTAGCTATTCCCGGGGTCCAATATACTCAAGCCCAGACCAAGAACAAAGAGGGTGACTTATAAGTAATAAAATTTTAAAATGTGGGGGTAGTCTTGAACTTTGATCCCCTTGTTCATGTGCTTACTTTCAAGTTTAACGTGGACTATTTTTTTTAATTCTTTTTTTTTGACCTTGAAGGTTCAACAATGAAGTATGCCGGAGTCAAAGGATCAAGACCATCAAGTCCTGAAACAAAGATTACTGTGAGAAGACTTCATGATATTTTCTTGACAAATGTAACATCGTCTTTGTAAATGTCGTCATTGTTATATTCCATATAGACACAATCAAACATCTCTATAACAATGTTGTTTGTTTCATACCTTTTGATTGTTATAGCAATGTTATTAAAGATGATAGTTGTTATAAAAATGTCTTACTGTATAGAATATTCGATAGCAAGAAAACTCATTTCATTTGCATCTTACGATTCATCCAATAATAAAATTTTCACTCTCTCTATTTTAAGCTAGGGCTTCGTCCAATCTGTCCTGAATTTTTCTTCAATTTTCTGTATATAACTATATATAAAAATAAATTCATTCCCCGGACTTTTACAAACTTATTTTTATCTTTATATTCTCGTAACAAAATATGAGATCATAAAACAGAGAAAAATGTAATAAAAAGATTCAATTTCAAGAAAAATCAAAACGAATTCTCACAGGAGCGAGAGTAGCAATTTGAGTGTTTCTTCTTCAAATAGCCATTTCTGATTATTTGGGGAAATTTCTTCAACATTCATTTTTTCCGAACATGAATAATGCAACCGATACTTGCATTCCCCACGACGTTCTTCTACTCATATTTTCGAAATTGCCGGTGAAAGATTTGCTTCAACTGAAACTATTGAATAAACGTTGGCATACTGAGTTTTCAACCCCATATTATCTTCATCTCAACACGTTCAGTTCGAACCCTCACATCAGTGCAAGAAGTTGTAGCTTCTTGATGAAATTCACAGAACCGCTAAACAATGTTCTTGACTCGTCAAATTTTAGGATGGTAGGTTCAATTCATGGGTTGGTCAACCTCGCTACTACATGTTCCCATAAATTGAACTGTATATGGAATCCATCATTAGATGAATACATGCTTCTCCCTACGCATAATGTGAACTATGAAAAGACAAAATCTTATGTGAACATTGGAATGGGTTTCAGATATGACTAGACTTCTAAGCCTTACAAAGTAATCAGAATTCTTAAATATTTGAATTCTATGCGAGTTCGAGTGACTATAACAGAGGTTTATTCTGTTGAGTTAGAATCTTGGAAAGATGAGGAAATAAGTGTCACAAACTTAGAGTCTCACTAATGTTTCGTGCGGCACTCAACAACTTACTCTTGATTCTTTCACGGTCTTGTAAGCTAAAGTAAGCCCTTTGAAGCTAGATCGCTAAGAGAATGAAAATAAAGACTTAGAAAGATTTAGAGAGAGAACTTTGGAAGAAGACGCTTGTATCACTTGAGGAAAATTGCTTACAACTTGGTTGATGCCTTGCAAATGAATTCCCCATCTATTTATATTACAACCTAGGGGCTAAAATGTAAATAAAAATTACTTTACAAGTCCCTAAAGTATATACATTTTGGTCCACATTCTAGAATTCTCTACACTTTCTAGGGAATTCTATAATCTTCTTGAAATATCTAGAAGATTCTATAACCTTCTTGAAATATCTAGGGATTCTAGAGTTCTCCATAAGCTTATCCTCAACTCTTGATTGTTCTCCCCTATTTTGGTGTCGAATTTGAACTGTGAAGTGGCGGGACATGACACTCTCCCCCACCTGTTGATGCGACGACTGTGGCACACTATTGCAAAAATTCCTGGATTTCGTCCTTGAATTACCACAAGTCTTCATATCTCTTCTCATGTGGCCTTCTCCGGAGTTTGTCCCTTCTAATGAACAAAGAACATGACACTGACTTGTTGGCATCACTTTCGTTTGGCTTAATAGTCTATGATTGCCTCAATCTCTCGATCATGCGAGGCGGTGATCGTTCTGGGTGCCCGTCATGATTTGTTCTGGGCTGGGATCATCCTTCTCCTCATGGTATGGCTTGAAGACGCTTGTGTGAAATACTGTATGGATTTTGAAGTGTGGAAGCAACTCCACCTTGTATGAGATCTTGCCTACCTTGGCAATGATCTTAAACGGATCCTTATATTTTCGTACTAAGTTCTGATGGCCGCTCCTTAGTGTTTTAAACTGTCTCGGGTTGAATTTCACCAAGACCATGTCTCCTACTTGGTAATCCGTGGGACGTCGCTTGCGGTCCGCAAACTTCTTCGTCTTCTTTGCTGCTTTGTCTAAGTAGGACTTGGCAGTGTCGAGTTGTTCCTCCCATCCATTGGCAAGATGGTAGGCTCCCAAACTCTTCCCCTGGAAAACAGTCGATAGAGAATGCAGAGTTTGGGGTTGTTGGCCAGTTGCCAACTCGAACGGTGTGCGCTTGGTGAATTCGCTCCGTTGCAAATTATAAGAGAACTATGCCATGTCCAGGAGTTTTGCCCAATATTTTTGGTGCGCACTGACATAGTGCCTCAGATAGCACTCCAGTAGGGCATTGACACGCTCAGTTTGACCGTCGGTCTGCGGGTGGAGATAAGTGATTTCAAATGGGCAGATCTTTAATTTTTGCCCAAAGAAATTTGACTCATATCTAATAGGAGATAAGAGATTTCAAAATGCGGAACATAACTTGTGAGATATTATGATGCGAAAATATAGATTTTTATGTCTCTTGAAAGAACTATTTATCCCATGGGACAAAATTTAAAGACCATTACTAAGAAGGGGTAAAAGTGTCAATGATCTCATCTTAGTATTTTGGACAATATACCTGCATATGTTGAAGTCTAATACCTGCATATGTTGAAGTCCAATATCAAGAGTTTAGCTATTTCCGGGGTCCAATATACCTCAAGCCCAAACCAATAACAAAAAGGGTGACTTATAAGTTATAAGTAAGACTTTAAATTGTGGGGGTAGTCTTGAACTTTGATCACCTTGTTCATGTGCAAAATTTCAAGTTTAACATGGACAATTTTATTTAATTTTGACCTTGAAGGTTTTTTTTTTCGGGGAGTCAAAACCATCAAGTCCTGGAACAAAGATTACTGTGAGAAAACTTCATGATATTTTCTTGACAAATGTAACATCTTCTTTGTAAATGTCGTCATTGTTATATTTCATATAGACACAATCAAACATCTCTATAACAATGTTGTTTGTTTCATACCTTTTGACTGTTATAGCAATGTTATTAAAGATGATAGTTGTTATAAAAATGTCTTACTGTATAGAATATTCGATAGCAAGAAAACTCATTTCATTTGCATCATACGATTCATCCAATAAGAAAATTTTCACTCTCTCTATTTTAAGCTAGGGCTTCGTCCAATCTGTCCTGAATTTTTCTTCAATTATCTGTATATAACCTTATATAAAAATAAATTCGTTCCGTGCACTTTTACAATCTTATTTTTAGCTTTATATTCTCGTAACAAAATATGAGAGCATAAAGCAGAGGAAACTGTAATAAAAAGAAGAGAGAAAAAAAGATAACTGGCCTCATCATCATATTTTTTTTATACTTGAATTCAATTGAGATCTATTAGACCTGTACAATATGCTCTAATCAATCAAAAACAAGAAAATTCAAGATATCTCCAGTTACCCCTTTCTCCCCCTTCCCAAAACAAAACAAAATATAAATACAGACAAGAAAGAAATGAAAATTTTCATTATAAAAACAAACAAAAAAGATGATCATATTGTTTCTTGATTTTCAACTTGTTGCTGTTGTTCACCATGTTGCCATGTCCAAACAATATCTTTAAGTGAAGTTTTCAATCCCTGATCAAAGAATTTCTTGTATTCCATTGTATCCCCTGATTTTTTACTCACTTCCACAACATGAAAAGAAGGCGTAATTTCGAATATCTCTGCATCAATTGCTAGTTGCCCTTTTCTTCCTTCTTTGATACTCTGCATTGTTACTGTCCCATCTTTTTTCATTATATTAAAACTCTCATTTGATGCTACTTCTTCCAATTTTGATACTATTATAGAAGCTGGTTTTTTCGCTGTGAATCGCGCTTCTGATCTTCTCTCTTTCTCCTTCTCGAATAATCCAGAAAGATCGAAACCAGGGGAAAGAGAAATTATATCAAATGCATTTAAGCAAGTAGGTTTCATTGTTGTGGAATCTTGATTTTTTTGGGGATTGGAAGGTCCCTCTCCATCTGAATTATTGTCCTCAATATCGAAAACACTACGAGGGGATTCACGTTGATCTTTCCCTGGATTTGGGGTTTTTTCAATTTGTTTGAATCCTTTTTTGAACCAATAATTCTCCATGAGCTTAATTAAGGTGATTCTTGATCCTGGATTTGGATCAAGAATCCTTGAGAGTAGCTTTCTTACCTCTGGATGGAACCATTGTGGGCTTTTGAATTCTGCTTTGCTTATTTTTTTGTACATTTCCATAAGATTTTGGTCATGGAATGGCAAATAACCTGCTAACAGGACAAATAAAACAACACCACATGACCAAATATCAGCCTTTTCACCATCATAGCCTCTCTTGTTGATCACCTCTGGTGCAACATAAGCCGGTGTTCCACACGTTGTGTGGAGTAGACCATCTTGCCTTTTCGAATCGAACAATGCACTCAGACCAAAATCCGAGACTTTCAGGTTGCCACCTGTTGCACCAAGACATAATTAAGTAAATAAAAATGTGCTTCTCTCACGACTCTTATCAAAATTTTAATACTACCTTCGTCAAGGAGGAGATTTTCAGGCTTGAGATCACGGTGATAGACATCACGGCTATGACAAAAATCGACTGCAGCGATTAATTGTTGAAAGTATTTTCTTGCAGCATCTTCTTTAAGTCTGCCTTTAGCAACCTTATTGAAAAGTTCACCACCTCTAACATATTCCATGGCAAAATATATTTTTGTTTTGCTAGCCATAACCTCATAGAGCTGGACAATATTTGGGTGTTTGATTAGCCTCATGACGGAGATTTCGCGTTTCGTTTGATCAATTAAGCCAACCTTCATAATCTTCTCTTTGTCAATTACCTTAATAGCAACACTTTGCCCTGTTTTGAGATTTCTAGCATGGTATACTTTGGCAAATGTGCCCTGCCCAAGCAATTTCCCAATCTCATACCTTTGCATCAAAATATTGCCTTTCTTCTCATTCTTAGTAGTCATCATGATGAAGAAATTGGCAATACAATTGAGACAGTTTTGTTAATATTGTTGAGGAATCATTGCCATTGTGTCTTAACAAAGCCTATCGTAATATGTTTGGAACAGAGGCGTAGTTGTTATTGTCGTTGTTGTACGGAGATTAAGGAGCCCTTTTTGTTTTGTTGAAAGATTTGGAATATTGATATGGAGGAGACAAATTAAAAGGGAAAAGAAGGCCAAAAACCTTGCCTTATTTGTGGCAGGGTTAGAGGAAATGCCTATAGGCTATAGGAGAAGGTACTCTCAATTAGTATGGAGAAAACTTATGGCAATAAATGCACTAATTTCATTGTGTTTGATGCATAGGGGAAATTTGGTGAAAGTTAGTTAAAATATGACCATATCCTAACATGCATTATTCAATTTTCACCTCTCATTTTCCATTTTTTTTCTCCTCATGCCTCAACTACCTATCATAAATGAAATTTTAGAAAATTCTTAACCCTCCACGTCAATATATATTAATTTCATGTGATTTTATCCCATTTTATAAAAAAGAAGAAGATACCTTTATTAGTTTCATCATTTTATACCTTAGTCTAGCTATAAGTCATAAGATGAAGTACTTTTTGTGTATTAAACGGATGAGATGAAATTTGTGTGTTATTGGTGTGTTTGAATGTGTTATTTATAGATATTTTAAGTTATTAATTGGAATTACTATAGACAATTACATGTTGTTATATGTTTAACTTTAATGTGATGGTGTGAAAAAAAATTAAAACACGCGATTCTAAATTAATATACTGAATTCATGACATCGTTATTATAGTATTACACTTACCCTAATATTTTGGCATAAATCGATCGTTTTCTTATTGCTTTGTCATGTAAGTCTATGACTGTTTAGGAATCAATATTGGACTCTATCACATCTAAGTTAAAATATAAGTAGGTAGTTTTATGAAAATAGAAAAATAAAATTGTTTTAAAAGAGGAAAATATATATTAATTGTGAATCACATATATACTATGGCTGGTGGAACGGTATCTGCTAAGAAGTTAGTGGTAGACAGAAAATTGATAAAAAAAAGTTGATAATCCATTATCCACAGATGCATGCATCTATAGCTAAGATATGAAAGGCAACAAAAACCATGAATTCTTCAAATTCAATTCCTATTTTCACGACATGTGAAAAAAGAGATGAACAAGGTGTTGTTATTAAATGATAGTATATACTATATATATATATATATATATATATATATATTAATACTTATTCGTTTCCTTTCATTTTAGGTATTACTAAATCAATGATCAACGATAGTGCACATGATTAATTAAATGTTAATATTTCAAACAAAAGAAACTAAAACATATATATAGACGATGTAATTTTTTCAAAGATTCTAGTACTTTAAAATCACACAAAATTAAAAGACATTTTATACTATCATACTTAAAAGTTTTCTTTACTTTAAACGAGAGGCAGTAACATTTTGTTTGCCCCATCCAATAAGTAAACAGGTCGGAGGGATCGAGTCACATCAATATTATTTCTAGACCAACACAATGTGTACACATACATTGGTTGAAACTAATTGGAGGACAGGTATATTAAAGTGTCAATTATCTGGTGAGCCCAACTTTACATGTGACTCATCCATAATAATGTTTAGCAATATGCATGATCATGCAGGTATCGATCGATACCATACAATTTTTAGATACATATATTGGTTATTTATGTGGCTGAAGGAAAATGAAGTGGACTAGTGTCTAATGCTGGTGAATGATATATCTTTGTCACTATTAATGCTGATTAAGCATCTCACAACTCACTATGTTACGTTATGACGCAATTTATTTGAGGCTGTTCTTAATATAGTCAACTAAATAATACATCAACTATGATAAAAGAAATTAAATAGAGTAATTGAATACGTGCAACATGCATGCATGTTCCTATATAATTAGTGTATGATCAGAACTTCAGCAAGAAAAGAAGAACAGAACATCTCAACTTGCATGTGCCTAGTTGTGTCAAATGGAAGGATTTGATTGAATTTGAATCGATTAAAATAGTTAACCTTCTTCTATTACATTCTCCATGTGTCCGCTATGGAACATTCCGATTAGGAGTGATAGATGAGTGACGAGTGGATCGAATCAAATATGCATAGATCGAAAATGAGTTAAACTAAAATGAATTAAAATTCTCAACTCGATTCATATTTTAAATGAATAAAAAAGAATTATCCAATAAATAATATGGGTAAATATATATGGATATCTATATTATAGTAGAAATCATGATAAAAGCTTCTAAAGCAAAATCTTTTACCCCACTCCACCCCTCACCCTCCCATCCCCACCATCCACAAAAAAAATTTAAGACTTTTTAAATTTATTTATTTTAAAATTATTTTTTACTACCCCTACCCCCATCCCTCATGCCTCAAAATTTTATTTTTTTCAAAATTGTTTTCTTACTATCCCTACCCCGACCCACCCCAGCCCACCGCTAATCCATTTTAAATGAGTTGGGTAACCAATTCATTTAAGATAGATAAATTTGAATAAATATCCATATAAATTACTCTCTCAACACATCCTTAATTTAAAGACGAGAGAGAGTCACTTCCAACCCGAAGATTGCGAGTTCGGAAGCAAAGGGATGGGATGGAGCTCAAGGAAGTAAAAAAATAAAAAAATTACTCATTTGCTGACAATAGCATACACATAGCGGACACTTAATATGCAACGACTTCTACTACAGATAGAAGAGAGGCTAGCTTGTACATGCTAAACTTAAGCAAATGTCCTTATTTGGTCACTATTTATTTTATTTTTATTTTAAAAAGTTATCTAAATATAATGTTTGGAATAAAATATGAGACTATCAGCTAACATTTATAAAATTTAATTTATCTATATATCTATCATTTTCTCATAAAAGTTTCATTTTTTTTAAAAAAAAATCTTTTAGACTAAGATCTAAAAGAGTTATCCGAAAAAAAAAAGAGACTAACGGGTGAATATTTTTTTTTTTTTTTTTGTAATTGATAGTTGTCAACAGACTATGGTTAGTCTTGGCTTGGCTCTCCTCCGGTAAGGAATCCATCCAGTTCCTCCATTATACCTGTAATATTTTGACATATATCATACAAATAATTTAATGAGTCAGATTTGATTTGATTGGTTGACTATGGTCATACAAATACCATTTATCACTTTTTTGAGGTCACTATTTATATTTGAGTCCGAAATTAAAAGGGTAACAAAAAAAATAAATAAATTGTTTCCCTTTTGATTTAGGACTCATTTATATTTTGTTAATAAAATTTTAAGTTAGCTTTGAGGGGGTCTTTTAGACTGAAATCCAAAAAAGATTATTTACTTGTAATCTTTTTTAAATAAAAAGAGACGCCTGGTGAAAACTTTTGTAATTGAATAGAAGTTGTAAAAGGTAATTAGTCTTTTACCACCATTACAAGGAGAGATGAAGAAATAAAGCAGCTAGAAGCAAAACAAATTCAGCATCAAACCAGAAAAAATTAATTACTTATAGTACTACTATAAAAAGCAACATAAATTCAGCCACACATGTTTTTTCCCCTTCCCATTTATTATCAAAAACAAAAAAAAGAAGTAGCTAATAAATTGATCCCAAGTACAAATTATAAATTAGTAGTACTACTCTTTATGCTGCTGATCCCTCTTCTCTCCCCACTGTTGCACACAAAACCTAATCTTCTTAGCTGCTGCTAAGTACTCCACCAAGCACAGTGTCTTACAATTTTGTAACCAAGAACAGCCGAATAGCACACCGCCCTCGGCCTCCATTGTCTCAATATGAAAGCATTTGATTAAAGACTGCGATACTTTCTAATATCCTCTTAATTTACTTTTCGAATATGAAATGATTATATTTTAAAAAAATGATTTTTAATCATATTATTATTATTAAAAAGGAGAAATTTATATATTATTTAAATTTTAATTTTAAAATATTAAATTTAATTAATTTACTTTAAACGAAAATAGTCTTACAATTTTGTACGATAACCTCATGAGGTCAACTCTCAATAGTGGGAAAGATAATTAATAGACTTTAGAGATTGTATAATATTTAATTATTTTACTAATGATAAATATTTTTAATTATAAAGAATAATATTTTTAGACGAACTAATTTTTTTAAAGGAAAAGAGTTTGATATACCCTTTAATTTTGCGATTCAAAACAAATGTATTTCTCGTTACAAAAGTTATTCGCATGTACTCTTGTTGTTACACAAATGACCATATATACCCTTTTGATCTAACGTGAGTAAAGATTAATTTTTTAGAAAATTATTATTTTTTCATTTTTTCAATTTTATTTTATAGATAAGCCACCTCAATGGTGGGGGTTAGACAGACCACTAAATGTTTATATATTGAGCAAAAAGTTTACAAGAGGAGGAATATGGTCCTTTCCTCTCTATGTGGAATAATGAGAATGAAGAACCTCATTCTTGTACAAAAAATGTCCTATGCTTAGGTTACATAAGATAATTCTATATATAACAAGATAGTCATGATAAATATTCTGAGCAGCTTATCCCCGATGGATAAGAACACATATATAGAGTAGTGCTCCAACAAATAATGTTGAGAAATTGAAGTGTTCTTTTTTAATTATGATTTTGATATTCGAAAGATCATCTTGACCATCTTCGATTTATCATAATACTCCCGTCTTTTAACAGATACAACAAAATAAATTACAATATAGCTACAAAAAAAATTTATTTAATTTTTTTTTCTCTTTTTCTCATTCACATTTTTCTTAGTATTTCTCGTCACTATGATATGAAAGACAAAAATAAATAAATTAAATAAGAATAAGAAACACAATAATGATAAACAAATAGATCTATAAGGGAAATATATTTATTAAAACTTAATATTATGCGTTGAATCAAAGAAGTAAAAAAAATCATGTGTGATAAATATTAAATATACCGTGAAATTTTCTAGAAGGATTATATATACCCGGCCCCTACATGAATTTTCTTAAAATAAAAAAATTAATTAAAATTAGTATTTGCACCATCATTAGATGAAAAGGGTAAACGTGAACCATTTTTGTAACGGTTAGGTACATATGAGCTACTTTTGTAATGATATGTGAGCCACTTTTATAACGAAATATATATCAAATCTAAATCACAAAATTGATAAGTATATCCAAATTTTTTCCATTTTTTAATAAATAAATTGAGATGAAGAACGAAATATATATCAACTTTAAATCGCAAAATTAAAAACATATTATATTATTTTCCATTTTTTATAAATAAATTGAGATAAAAGAAAATATTAAATAAGGAAAAAAAAAGGAGGGGGTGGTGGTGAGTAGTGGGCGTGGAGGTGAAATCAGAGGGCTGTGCCTAAGTAAATTAGACATTATTTACAAGACAACATTTCCAATTGCAGAACATATCGTTTGCCGAGTTGTGCCAACCTTAGTATGCAGCTGCATCAGAATTCACTAACTGATCTATTTTTTTATTTTTCATTCGATTTGGTGTACGATATTTATATTGAAATTCGATTAAATTTGAATTCGCACCAAAAAGTTCATATTAAGGTAAAGCACTTTCTAACACTTTGTATCCGATGAACTCAAACCTAAGAATGAAGGAGTAATTACTGCAATGACAAATACACAAGTGGTTGTCAAAAGAGCAGCTTAGTTGGAGTAACTTACCAAGCAACTTCAGTTCTCCTTAATATATCAAACAAAAAAAATTATCTTTGTGAATCAATTAAGCAACAGATTTGCTCAACTTTTAAATGGGTTAAAATAAATTAAACTGATATATGACGGGTCTATAACCCAGTAAACTTGAGCGGCTTAAACTAGTCATATTTTCATAGACAAACTTTGCCACCCCAACATGTGCCTGAAGTTGTATTGCAATTTGCATATGTAAGACTAGTTTTGACGAGGAAAAAACGCTTAGATTGCTAGTTTGCGAGCTTGCTACACATTTACAAAATTTTAAAAAGAATAAGACTATTTTCTAACGTTAATACAACTTTAAATTAATTTAATCAATCATTTTCTCAAAAAAAATTCAATTTGCTTGAGAAAAATCTTTTTTAGACTTCAATCTAAAAATATATCCAATGACAGGTAATGCAGGAATTGGAGGCATCATCAGAGATGATCCAGGTAAATTTATCGTGACATTTTGTTCTTGAAGCAACAACGAGCATGGCAGAGAGGCATATGCAGCTAAATTTGGAGTAGGATGGAGGAAACAAAATGGTTTCAGAATAAAAATTCTTGAGATAGACTCACTAATCATTAACGGGTCGTTTGGTGTGAAGGATAACTTAAAATAGTCCTAGGATTAAATTATAGTGCCACTTAATTTGTTGTTTGGTTGGCAAGTCCAGGATAACTTATCCCGGGATTAATAATTAGTACCAAGATAAGTTATCCCTTCCCATGGGTGGTATAGTAATCCCGGAATAACTTATCTCGGGATAAAATGACTAAATGACAAAAATGTCCTTTTAAACACTTTTTATACATTACTTTTCACATCCGTGAAGGGTATTTTTGTAAACTTATATGTTATTCTTAAAATTTATTATTTTGAATACCACAAACCAAACACTCAATAAAAAATAATCTTAGCATAACTTATCTCATCATAACTAATCTCATCATAACTTATCCCATCATAACTAATCCCATCATAACTTGAATTCAAACCAAACGACTCAAGGATATGGATGCTGAAAAGTATAACAATAACCTGAAACTGAGGTTTATTATTAAGAAATTTATCAAGAAATTTGAGTCATACTAATACTATCAAAACTAAGTACTACTATATAAAGCAACATAAATTCACCCATACCCTTTCCCATTTATTATAAAAAAAAAGTACAAGTTATAAATTAGTAGTACTACTCTTTATGCTGTTGATCCCTCTTCTCTCCCCATTGTTGCACACAAAACCTCATCTTCTTAGCTGCTGCTAAGTACTCCACAGCTTGAACCTGTTCAAAATTTCCTTCAACGTTTTCATCCTCAATTCATCAGCTTCTTCAATTACATCCGCCATGTGTTTGCTATGTGTTGGGATGTATACTATTAACCATATGTTAAGATATAATATTTATTATAGAATAAATATTTGCTCAGTTTTAATAGATCATATATTCGTTTATGGTGTCTATTTACTTATATAGTAGATGATTTAGTGTGTAGAGTTTTAGCTTATACACAGAGGATTAAATCATCGGTTCTTATAAGTATAAAGTTTTTTGTTCACAATCTAGGATGAAAATTGGACATGCCATCGGGTACGAGTACCGTATAATTTATAGTACATGTCGGCCCTGGCCACTTTTTCAAGAGATAATATCTCAAATGGTCACTCAACTATAAATAACTTTTTCATAAAGTCACTCAACTATGAGTAGGTTTTCTCATAAAGTCATTCAACTTTTTTAATACTCAAAAGTCACTCAACTATGTGTAGTTATCTTAGAAAGTCAATCAACTATGAATAGTAATCTTAGAAAGTCACTCAATTATTGGTATTTCACATATAACGTCACTCAACCAATTTAAATAATTTTTTTCATTATATTTTGTTGACATTAAAAAAAAAATTAACTAATTTTTTAAGATATAAGAAAATTCCCATTGTGATCATTTCATTGACGCGTCCCACTAAAATTAAGTAATATATATAATACAATAAAATTTCATAATAGTTAATAAAACAAAATTATATCTAAAGTACCGATATAAATACAAAAACAAACAACTTGATTACGTATTTTATATAAGAAAATTAGCTTATAATTGGATAATCAATTAATTATGTCAACCTTTGAACAGTAGTGAGACAATAACGAAGATTCCAATGTTTCTTAATTACTTATATGAGAAAAATTAGAGTTGCAAATTATGTCGTCATATATATTTGAGTGATTACTTTAAATATTATTTTAAATGCATCTAAAATAAAAAGGTCTTGATGGATATAAATTTGATTCATATAATTTTGGTGGGGCGCATCAATAAAATGATTAAAAAGGATACATTTTAAATTTTTTAAAATTTAGTATAAAATAGAAATCTCATGTCAACAAAATTTAATGAAAAAAAATATTTAAATTGGTTGAGTGACTTTCTAAGATAATTATTCATAGTTGAGTAATTTTATGAGATTACTACACATGGTTGAGTGACTTTCTAAGATAATTATTCATAGTTGAGTGATTTTCTGAAATTACTACACATAGTTGAGTGATTTTTGGGTTATAAAACAAAGTTAAATGATTTTTTGAGAAAATTACCCATAATTAAGTGACTTTTTGAGAAAGTTATCCATAACTGAGTGACCAGATATTATATTTTCCTACAGTTGGGTCCCAATGAATATGTTACATGAGTTTTTTCTTACCTTTTGGGTCCCAGTGATCGCCATTACAAATAGACGATATCAATTAGATCATTCCAACATAACAATAATTCATGTCATACTCTAATTCTTCTATTTGTTTGGAAAGTAAAAACTATTCGAATCATTTTATGTAAATGTGAGTTATTGTTTTCATTATACTAATGGAGAAAGTATTGTAGACAATAAAATTCGCGTCGAGAAATAATAATTGAGAATCGAAAAGTATTGCAACAATCATATGTATTGATTTTAAAGTGTGAATATTACAATCTCTAATTAGATTATTCCAACGTAACAATAATTCATGTCATACTCTATTTCTTCTATTTGTTTGGAAAGTAAAAACTATTCGAATCATTTTATGTAAATGTGAGTTTTTTTATTCATTATACTAATGGAGAAAGTATTGTAGACAATAATATTTGCGTCGAGAAATAATAATCTAGAATCGAAAAGTATCGCAACAATCGTATTTATTGATTTGAAAGTGTGAGTATTACAATCTCTATTATATTATTCCTTTGATTCGTCTTTTCAGATATAAATTTAAGGGATCTTGAGCTTGATCTTGAATTTTGAATATGTTCTTGGACTTTAATATTGGATTCAGGGGCCTTTGGAGCTTGTTCTTGAATCTTTGATGAATTTAAACTTGAACTTGATCTTGATCTTGACTTTATACTTGAATTCAAGGGCATTGAGTTTGATCATGAATCTTGTAGTCTTGATCTTGATATGTGGATTTGATGAACTTGATATGGACTTGAACTTGATCTTGGATTCAAGGGCTTTGGAGATTGTTCTTGAATATTCGATGAACTTGAACTTTATCTTTATCTTGATCTTGACTTTTACTTGAATTCAAGGGTTTCGAGCTTGATCTTAAATCTGGTGGTCTTGCGAGAGCTTCTTTTTAGAATTCTTGGTTCTTTTTCTAAATTATGAGGACCCTTATTTATAGTTTTAGAATAGAGGAGTTGTGATAGGAACATGATTCTCATCAGCCAATCAGATTTAAGTGACATGACATATGAGCTTTATGGAGTGGACTTTAATTAAATCCATTTATTGGATTTAAATTATTAGCTCAGTTATATTAAGGGGAATTTCTGCATGTAGTCACTCAAAAATAACTTAATTATTCTTCATAGCTTTAGTTTGCTAACTACGATTCGTAGTTACATGTTATAGGGAGGAGAGTGGCGAGCGAGATTGGGAGATGGAGGAGAGAGACGAGCGAGAGAAGGCAGAGAGTGGAAAGATGTGGATTATATATGTATATCAGTTAGATAATTGTATATATGTAAATACTATGTATATCTATCAATAGTTGTATTTGTATATTTGCAAACAATTTGAATTCATATACAATTAAATCGAGTTAAAACATTTGTATTTGTATATCCAATCTCTCTCGCTTTATACAAACACAAATTATACATTGTACTTGTATAATTTGTGTTTGTATAAAGCGAGAGAGAGAAAGGCAAAAGAGAACTAGGTAGGGGAGATTTGTATTTGTATAATTATAAGTGTATGATGTATTTGTATTTGTATATCCTGTCTCTCGCTTTATACAAATACAAACACAAATTATACATTTCTGTTTGTATAAAGCGAGAGAGAAAAAGAAAGAGTGAGTGTGAGAGGGAGATAAAGGCAAAAGATCAAGAACTGGGTGGGGGAAGATTTGTATTTGTATAATTATAAGTGTATGGGGACAGAGAGATATGTATTTGTATATCCCATCTCTCTCGCTTTATACAAACACAAACGCAAATTATACATCTGTGTTTGTATAAAATGAGAGAAAGATTGAAAGAAGAGAAGCGAGAGAGACTGGGCAAGGAGGGGAGATAGGCGAGGGAAAGATGACTAAAAAAGAGGAGAGTGGCGAGCGAGATTCTAGAGAGGGGAGAGAGGCGCGAGAGAGAGTGGGAGAGAAGCGAGAGAGAATGCAATTATAGTTAGTAGTAAGTTTTGAATTGTAATTAATGTAAATTGTAGCTATGTTAGCTAATTAACTACAGTAATATATGTTTATTTAACAGTGTAATTTTCCCTTATAATAATTCATAATATTTATTTGAACTAATATATTTATGAATTTAATATAATCCGAATTATTTTATAAATTTATATTTAATAAATTTTAAATGATTACAAGTATTTTGAAGGAATTTTGTTAAAATTTGAGATGGTAAAAAATCATAACAATTATGTTATCGTCAAATATTTAATACTCGTGATATTAAATATGTTATTGATATTTATGTATATTTTACAATTAAAATATTAGTAAAAAATGTGATATATTAGCAGGCATAAAATTAAAAAAAAGTGATGTGATTATATTTAGTGATCTATTACTACTTATTCACCAATCATTTTCTACATTATTGTTAACCTATTAATGTGTTATTTAATCTATAAAAGAATTATATTATAGTAGACTTATAATTAATGGTGTTTTCTTTCTTTTTGTTGGAATTTTAGTATGAGAAATGTGGGAGAATATTGCATGAAAAAAGTGAGATTGGTATAGAGTTGAGAAAACAGAAAAAGTTCTCCGGTCTCCAATTTTTGTTCTTTATAAAAGGGAGTAATTTTATGCAGTAGAAATTAAAGGTGTTTTTATGGGTCAAGTTTTAAGTTATTTAATTAGTTTGGAGTTGTTTGAGTTACACATCATTGTTGAGTTGTTGAAATCTGAAGGGACAGATCGAGAGTTATATTATTAGATTGGTGAAAATTATACTATAGTGTGGACTTCAATTTTTTAAAAGAAAGCGAGATGTTAATGTCTCAACTTTAATATTAATTCATTATATTTTTCAACCATAATTTATAATATTTTCTGAGTTAATACCTCAGATGATCACTTAATTATGTACTTTTCTCTCAGAAAGTCACTCAACTTTTAATTTTAACTCAAAAGTCACTCAACTATGTACTTCTCTCTCAGAAATTCACTCAACTTTGAATTTTAACTCAAAAGTCACTCAACTATCTACTTTTCTCTCAAAAAGTCACTCAATCTATTTAATTATTTTTTTAATTAAAATTTGATGATATTAATTGTTTATATAACAAACCAAAAATTTAAAAAAATAAAAAATACCATTTAAACCATTTAGTGATCCACCCACCTAACCCGATTCATTAAAATATATAATATGACCAATTTTATTTTGCCCTTAATCCCAAATTATTCCCTCTCTTTCGCCTCCCCCTTGCTCCTCTACATTTTTCTTTTTCGTTCTCCATTGTTGGTGCAGCTTCAACTCATATTGATGACATGCAAATGGCACTGAAACGGGACTACTTACCACATAAAGACCAAAGGAAAAAAGTAATTGAACTAATCATGAAAGATACTACTTCTTTGAAGAGGCGCCAACAAGGGAGAACGAAATAGAAAAATGTAGAGGAGCAGAGGAGAGGAGAAAGAGAGAATAATTTAGGATTAAGGGCAAAATAAAATGGGTCATATTATATTTTTTAATGGGTCGGATTAGGTGGGTAGACCACTAAATGGTTTAAATGGTATTTTTTATTTTTTAAAATTTTGGTTTGTTATATAAACAATTAAATCAGTAAATTTTAATTAAAAAAGCAATTAAACAGATTGAGTGACTTTCTAAGGAAAGAGTAGATAGTTGAGTGACTTTTGAGTTAAAATTCAAAGTTAAGTGACTTTTTGAAAAAGATGTGCATAGTTGAGTGACTTTTGAGTTAAAATTGAAAATTGAATGACTTTTTGAGAAAAGAGTGCATAGTTGAATGACCATCTGAGGTATTAACTCATATTTTCTCTCATATATGTCATAACATATGTTTACAAATAAAATTTGTTATTAAGAGTAAAACTAATGATTAAATTACATTAATTCTTAATTTGCTAAGACTTGAGAGATATTTTTTTTTTTCAAATAAACTAAAACGGCAACCACCGCAACATATATCATCAGTGCCCGTGCCACCGTCTATAATAAAAAGAAACTTGTATGTTTGTATTAATCAACTTAATAATCATATATAGAATTATTATTTTTATAGGACCACATACGTAATTAAAGATAAATACTGATAACTGAGACAATTTGAATTTTATTTCTTCCACTTGTTTTACACACTTCAATGTTCTCTCAAACTTATCCTTACCAAGCATGCTGGCATAATGAATGATTAAACCGAACTAGCCAACAGAGTGACAACATTGGATCAGGTTGCATTCGGGGTGTTAAAATAAGTTTAATTATAAATAAAATGTTCAATTCGTTTAGAATTTTAGGAATTATGCTCAAGATAATTTGAATTGGGTAAATCTCAACTCATTCAAGCTTTAGTTTATTTTTAAAGTATCTTCAATTGAGGCAATTTAATATCTAATTTCAACACGTTTTAAGATTCTTTATTTGTATTTGGTAATTATGTACGTTCTCATATTGAAGGTATAAATTATTATCTATTTTATATCTTTTAGCATTTATCTAACTCTTTTTTATAAAAAAAAATTGAGTTGAAATTCAAATTGTAATTATAAAAGTTAAATAACAATATGTTAAAATCAGTGAGATTAAGCGAGTCAAATTAAACGAATCATCACCCAATTCGATATTTAGCCTATTTAAGTCCAAAATAAATTTGAGCAGATCATGATGAGCCAATTCAATTATTATATCTTCAATTTTAACTCAATCCGATGAATGCATGCCCTGAAACTACCAAACAAACTAAACAAGTTGCAGAGGAAGATACTACATAATAGTATAAGATTATTGAGACTTCAAACAAAGTGAAAAAGTTGTACGTATTTACATACTTAAAATATCGACAGTCCTTGGAACCCTAAATATTGGAATCCTTTTGCTCGTCGGTTTCTATAACCAACGATGGAGACTGATTTCAAAATATTTAAGTTTTAAAAAATACTTTAACACTAATTTGGGGTCTTTTAAACTTTGATATAAGTTTTGGTTTTTAATTTTCCAATATGCACCGAGCCAAACTATTTCAGTTCGATTAGGTTCAATTTTTTTCTAATTCGATTCAATTTTTAAAATTTTGTTCTTCGACTTTTTATGAAGATTGTCAACAATGAGAGAGAGAAAAAAAAAAAAAAACTCACGAATGTCCAGGGATATTCAACTTGTGTGTCATCCATGCTAAGAGAGATTCACCATAATGCCCAAAAATATTCAACTTGTAAATCGGATTCTTGTCACAATATTGACTAATGAATAGTAATGATGAGTCTCTTTTGGTTGCAATAATCCGCCCGTCAATTTGAATAATTTTTAAAGTTAAATTAAATTACATTAATTCGATATTTTAAAGTAAAATTTTAAATATTTAAAAATTATACAAAAAAGTATTATAAATTATAATTTTTTATGTATTAATATGATAGAAAGTAAAATATTAATTAAAATTCTTATTATTTGATTTTAAAAAAAATATGACAATTAAAAAGGAACGAAAAAAAGTATTAAACAAATGTTCATTCGGTGCATAGAAGTATTGAGATCCTAAAATCAAAATCCAAGAACTGAATTGAAGAATAAAATTAAGGGAAGTGCTAAATGACCAAAAAATTAAAAAAATTACAATATTTTTTTTATTTTAAAATAAATTGATGTTTTTTTCCATTTTTTAGTTAAAAAGTAGTAAAATTAAAAGGGTTAAAATGTTTTAAAAGGCAAAATAACATTAAAAAAAATATCATTATGACCAAAAAGATTTTTCCTAAAATTAATTTGATTTAATCTGATATTTTGATATTTATGCTTATCCCTTCCCAAAAACCAGTAAACACACCAATTTTTTCAGTGCACAATTACCAATATTTTCATGTCACCGTAAAATTATACTAATTCCTTTTTTTATCTTTTACAAAAGCCTAAAATTTCACTGGCCTAATCTTAAAAAAAAAAAAAAAGGACTTTGTATAAGTATATATAAATACTATAACTAATGACTGAAGTAGGAGGAGATGTATACGTTGTACACGCACCATAAACTAAATAAAATTTATATACATTTTTATGCAATGTAGACCATTGTATTCACTCCGAATACGCAAAAATTGTGATACACTAATGATACATTAGGGATACACTTGCAAACGCAGGATACATGGTATATGCAAATTGCTACATTGAATAATGGTGTATATGCAACTTTTGTAGTATATGATATAATAGTCAATATACAACTTTTATACACTAATAAATAACAATGGGTCATTTTCGTATCATAATATAACATAAATTATGCCTTACGAGGAAAACAAAATTATATTGCTTAATTCCTGCCGAGCGAATGACATAAGTTCAGTTCACTCCCACAAGTTATGTCTTTCAAGGCAATACCTTAATTCCTACAAAACTTATGTTATTGAGGCATAAGTTCCACGTCAGAAAATTATATCTTAAGAAGTTCATAACCCATAAGTTATGTCTTACGACACATAAATTAGTTCCTACAGAACTTATGTCAATAGAGACATAATTAATTTAGTTTCAAAACTCACAAAATTATGCCTTAAGTTCTCTAAATTTATGCTAGCTAGACAATGCAAAAGGTTTCTAACTATAAGTCAGGCTAATTAAATACTACACAACTTACGAAATTAGGTACTTCCTCCGTCCCATATTATAAGTCACCTTTTCCATTTGCACTTACATTAAGAAATAAGGTAATTTTACCCTTATGCCCTTATTTAATGTTTGCTTATGATAACTTTGTTATAAATGATGAAATGTTATATTTCAAAAATATAAATGCATTTGGATGACTATTTAAATTTTATTTTTTGGAGCCAAATTTTTTCACCAATTGATCCAAAAAATTTAAAAAATCAAGTTTTTCCCACCTCAATTTTCCTATATATTTTGTGTAAAATGTTTTTTTATATTTTTATATATAAATTCTTAAAGCAAACATGACAACATCACAAAATATTCAAAATCCATTACTTCAAATTGATCTAAATTTTCCCGCTTGAATCGATGTTATTGATAATGAAATTAGATGACAAATGAATTTTAGTTCTAGTTCAACAAATCATTTGTTTTTTTATTTAAATGGTGCATAACTCCTTTATTTGGATCTTGATTTTTCTCAATTTGGCCTTCACATGTTTTGGTTGAGTCTTCTATTTTTACATCCTTTGAACTTTTTGAAATGTCACCTTCCTTGATAAATTTATTGAAGCTTCAACTTTCAAGATTATATTTTTGAATTTTTTTTCATCTTTTATTTTTAATTTGTTTGTTGATAATTTTTTTCAAAATCAGATTTTATAGAATAAGTAGTGAATAAAGAAAGTAGTTAATTAATGAATGAAGTACTCTCCCAATGAAATTAATTACTTGTAGATTTCCTAGGTTAGTCAAAGTAAATATATTTTCAAGATTAATTAATTAATCAATCAAGGGTATAATGGGCAAAATATGGTAATTTATGCATAAATTTTATAAAATGACATATATTGTGGTCCAGCTATTTTTAGAAAGGGGTGACTTATAATATGGAACGGAGGGAGTAATAATTAAGGATACTTTAAATTACAAATGTTTATTAAATGTGTGGGAGAGACCACCAATTTATAGGGCAAAACTAAAAACCACCTCGAGTCACCCACCACTCATACCCACTTCAAAAGAGCTTTACTCCCAAAATATCCCTAAAAAGAAGAAGAATAAAGACGAAGAAGTGATGTATCAATTTTCTCATTCTTTAACCATGCTTTTTGGGTCCAGTTTGGAGTATCAGTGTGAGCCCATATCAGATCTTAACTCCACGTCCATTTGTTTTAGAAAAAGTCCATAGTTGTTTCAACACGAAGCCCATCAGTATTCCTTTACTGATTGATGTACACATTGAAATTTTGTAGGATTCTACAAGATGTGTTCAATTTGAGTTGAGATTCTACAAGATGTGTTTAATTTCAATTAGAATTCTTGAAGGCTACTCAACCCTAAACCCATTTCATGCTTATATAAAGGTACCATATTCCCTTCAAAAGGCATCTCGAATATCTCAAATATTTCACAAACTCATGAAATATTCATAAAGAGATCAAATCCAAATCATCTTAATTCGAGAAATATGCCACTAACCGCCCTCGAATTGTGAATATCAAGTCCAAATCATCTTAATTCGAGAAATACGCCACTAACAACCCTTGAATGAAGAATATCAAGTCCAAATCATCATAATTTGAGAAATACGCCACTAACGGCCCTCAAATTATGAATATCAAGTCCAAATCATCCTAGTTTGAGAAATACGTCACTAACAACATGTAGATCAAGTCCAAATCATCTTAGTTAGAGAAATACGCCACTAACAACCCTCAAATTATGTAGATCAAGTCCAAATCATCCTAAGTCAAGAAATACGCCGCTAACAGTCCTCGAACTATGGATAAATATCTTATGAGAGAAGAATCAAGGAATAGCAGAATTGTACCCGCTATCTTGATGAATAAAATTATGTTTCTTCATTTTTTTTATGATAGTACTTTTTTTCTGTCGCTTTAAAATTTGTTGCAAACACCGATATCTTAAAAAGAAGAGGGAAATTTTCTTAAATAGCAATATTTATGCCTCTAATAACAAATAAATGATGATATTATTAACACTCGAACTAAGTTTTGTTTCAAATTAACCTTTAATAAAGTGTTTCAATTAGACACTTTTAATTCAAACTTCAAAACAATTTTGGTGTATGTTTACGGTTGTCTATTAAATAATTAAATTTACTACGCAAAATATGTTATTTTCTTTAATAATATGCATTTATCTTATGAATAATAGATTTTCATTTTTTTTTTTGTATTTTTACCTTTTCATATTTTTAAGGAAAAATTACAGAAATTCCACCTTTTAGTTTACTTATTACCATTATCTCCTATAAGTTTACAAATCTCCAAAATTCCTCATTTTCGCACATCAGATTAGTGTATCTCGCGCATCAGATTTAATGTATCAGCGCTTATATTATTATATCTCGCGCATCAGATTAATGTATCATGTATAAAATGTACATCAGATTAGTGTATCATGTATAAAATGTAAATATGTAATGTATCTTACTTAACGATTAATGTATCTCGCGCATCAGATTAATGTATCAGCACTTATATTATTGTATCTGTTTGAGGGATTTCTGTAATTATAAACTTTCAAGGGATAGATTGTAATTTTGCCTTAAAAATATGTGACTTTTATAATTTGCCCATTTTTTAATCACTTAATGATAATTTAAACCGGCCCAAAAATAGTTTACCACAATTCATGCGACGAAGATTATCCAAAATTATATAAAGTAATACTATATCCTTCTCATTCCATATATCAACGTAGAAGTTAACAAAGTAATTAAGAGACAATTAAGTGAAAATATTTAGTGACAACATACATGCATGAGATAAAAATATTTGTGGTGCATTGGTGGGAGTCTTTCATCCTTAATCAAAGGTCTCGAGTTCGAGCCCTAGATATGGAAAAAAAAATTATTGGAAGCATCACCCCATATGAACCTTGCAGTGCACAATTCAAATTTGATCAAAACTCCAATATACTCCGAACACCAAGGAAACAAAAACATGTCAAAGAGGGCCAGGTTCATGGCCCAAATAAGTCAGTGAGTGATGATACCACATCAGATATGTTCCAATTTCCATGACTTGTCACTCTGTATCAGTATGACTAGATCCGACTAATATATACTTGTGTTTGTGTACCTAGTCGTTATCGATGATCTCCAGATTATTAGCAACATCAACATGTGAAGGTGGCTACAACGTGTAACCTCTCTTCATGACACGTTTCATTGCCTTTGCCTACACACACTCTACATGCTCTTTTCCAAAATTGCCTCTTCAATCCCATCACCAACTTAGTACAGGTTTTCTTTGTTCAACGATAGTTATCCATTATACTATTTTGGAATTTTTAATAATATTTATCAATTTTATAAAGTCAATGAATAATTTTACCTAATTTATTCTTATTATTAATAATAGTTATTTTTTAAAACATTATATTTATGATATTCAAATGATGATACAATAAAATTATCCTTTTATTTATTAGTTCTTAAAAGTATGTAAAATCAATAGTAGAACTTAAACTGATTCTATCCTTGTGCGTAAGGCATGCAGAGGTGTAGCAGCCACGCAACTCCTTTTCTTTTGTAGCATTGCCACTTGTTTTCTCGCTCTATATATTTGACTGTTTTTTCTTGTTCAACTCATTTTCTCAATTAATTAATGCATCACTTTTCACATTTCCAACTACTACTATTATAAAAAATGACAAGCCAAGTAGGGGAAAACTTCACAAAATACTTCGAAAATTGGATGATTCAACTTGAAGAGTTACTCAAACAACTTGTTATTGTACCTAGGGAAACCTCATACGTCAATGATCATAAGTCATTGGTGAGCAAATTGACCACACATCACAAAGACTACTACACAGCCAAATGGGCCACAGCCCATGAAGACATCTTAGCATTTTTCACACCAATGTGGCTTAGCCCTTTAGAAATTGTCTACTCATGGATCACAGGGTGGAAGCCTTCGATGGCGTTTCGATTAGTCGGTGGAGGAGCGTTTTCGGATAAGCAATTGAAGAATATTAATGGTTTGAGGGTGAAAATTAGGGGAGAAGAAGAGAAAGTGGAGAGGGAAATGGAGAGGCAACAAGTGGCAATTGGGGATAGAAAAATGGTGGAATTAGCAAGGATTAAAAATAGTGATAATAATGATGAGTTGGTAGAGTTAGCGTTGAAAGGGTTAAGGATGAGTTTAGAGAGGGTTATGAAAATGGCAGATTGTGTTAGGCTTAAAACATTGAAAAGTTTGTTGGAGATATTGAATCCTATACAGAGTGTTGATTTCTTGGCTGCTATTTCTACCATTCAAATTCAGATGAGGAAAAAGGGAAGAAAAAGAATGAATGTTGCCAAATTTAATTAGTGATTTGCATTAAGAAAATTTGGCTTCCCTAAGCTAGTTTAATTTGAGAGTAGAGTATCGATTTCCTTTTATTGGAACGGCTTTTTAATTAGCTTTTGTTAGTGTGCTACATGTAATCTTTTAGGTTTTCAGTAGTCTTAATTTGTACTCTCTATGTTCCAATATTGAGTTGAAGTTAAATTACTCTTTTTTCTCATCTTTGATTTTCACTAAGAAATTAAGTTTAAAATGACTTTCATAATCAACTTGACCATTCAACGCTTCCAATTTGACCATTTCACCCATCATCTCATTTTCTCATACACTAAAAAAAATTAAAAAAATATAAAATGTTCAAATAATACAACCGCACCTTTCTCTTTTTTCATCATTCCTAGTAATACTACTAAGTATTTTTTTTCTCTTCACACATAATAGCCTGACAACATCAGGAGGCAATGATCTCACTATCTATATGTAGGAGAAAGAAAATGACCCACTCAACCACATGCATGTGTGCTATTTGGATCATAATTGAGTTTCTCTTGCCACAAGAGAACAGTGAACACCCCTGTTCAAATCCTCTTATACAAATTTTGATCACAAAAGGGCATGCACCATTATATATATATATACTTACCACACAAGGCAACTATGGCGAAGAAGGCAGAGAGAAGTATTAAAAGAATGAACTAATATATTTAGAACAGAAAAATGTGGTACACAGGACTTGCAGTAGACATTAAGTAAAGTATATTTCAGAACATTTATGCATAGCAAAGCAACTCTCTACTTACAGAAGTAGACACACTATTCAGTATATTAGACTGCCTCAGAGGATAGGATCTCAAGTTCAGCCCACCACAGGGGAGATAGCCTTGGAACTGCAGCATCAGGGGAGATATCAATCGTTTCCCTTAGCTTTTTAATCACTTCTTTTATTGTTGGTCTCTTCCTTGAATCTTCTCCAAGACATTCTCTCATTACCTCACACATAACCATAAGCTCATTATTCTTGAACGACTTCAATTTTGGATCAACCAATTGTCTATCGTTAAAGCATTGCTCCGCCTAAACAAAGCAGAGAAGTACGTTTCACTAGTCTATATTAAACACCGAAGAAAATAAGGGATTTTCGTATAAAATAGAGTTAGATAGATTGAGACTTTACCCAGCTCAGAAGAGAATCTCGTTCCGAGTAAGGTGACTTCCCAGAAATTACTTCCAGCAACAAAATTCCAAAATTGTAGACATTTGTTTCAGGATCAGAAAGCGGTGGTAGCTCAGAGTTCTCTACATCACCACTAGAGGACTTTGACTTCACCATTATATCTGACCAAAAAGCAAGATCTGTAATCTGTATAAATAAAAAAGATTCGTTTAATTCAAGACATTACACCAAGTAAAACGTTTCTAAATTCAATGTGGTATACAAAATGAAGCATACCTTAGCAGCATAATCGTCCGTAAAAAATATGGAGTGTGAATTCACATCAGAATGCGACAGAGGAGGATTCAAATTGTGCATGTACTCGAGACAATATGCTGTTCCCATTATAGCTCGTACCCTTGCAGGCCAGTCAAGAGGTTCAAGTTCTTCATCTGAAACAACAAAACATGTACACTGCATTAATCAAAACGAAATCACAAAAATGATTAGACTGAAACTTGAACAATTAACCAGTTTACCATGCAGATGCTCGAAAAGTGTTCCATTTGTTGCATACTCAAAGACCATCATCCTAGTGAAAGGTTCATCTTCCTCGCAATATCCAATTAGATTAACAAAATTCTTGTGGTTTATCCTTGAGAGTGAATCGATCTACCCAAGCGCACAATAAGTAGAAATCTTATAAGTAAAAAAAACCGAGACGACTAGGATATCTCAACAGAAAGAGTGAGATGATAATAATTTATGAAGCAGTTTTTTTATTTGTGAAGGAGATGACAACTACTAACCTTCTTCCTGAAGGCCAATTCAGAACGCTTGGACCAATCTTTCAAAGAATTTATAGCAGTAGACACAACAGCAATCTCTACTCCACTGGATAGAGTTCCCTTGTAGACTGTAAATGTATCTTGATGGCAAACTATGTTGCTAAAATCCTCGCATGCATTTTCAAGCTCCGGCCTGTTTAGTTTTGGGACCCCTGCAAAATTGATTTCACACATTAGACATGAAACAAAAACTATTGTAGGCGTTGAAGATTTGGATTATATCCACCAGAGAAAAATGAATCCAACAGTTGAACTAGAACATATGGATTCATCAGCTTTGACACAATATTAAATCAAAAGTACCTGTAATAAATGCTTTCTGCAGCTGTCCACTCAATCCAGTCTTCCAAGGGCCTATTGTTTGCGCAGCTTTGCTCTTGCAGATGATTATCAGGCACACAAAAACAGCAACCAGAAAAGCCCCAATGCCAATTCCTATATACTTCCATGTACTTCCAGACTTTCCACCTGGTGGAGCTTGACTAGCAATTGGCTGTTTAACAGCACCATTAGAGTGTCCCCAAGGATTTGGAGGCGGATGATGATCATGTGTGGTCCGTGATGGTGTAGTCAGAGGAGGAGGAGGAGCTCTTTCAGTACTTGGCACGGCACGAAATGAACCACTACTTCTGCTGCTTGGAACAGGGTCAACAGGTCCCAATGGTTTCCCTCCGTTAGCAGGAGCAGCAGCAAAGTTACTGGATTGTTCAGCTAACTTACGGCGTTCAATGTTTGCTTGATTCTCTACAGTGTGGCTATTGTGAGGCCTAGTTGAACCTGCAAAAACAAAAGAAAATAAAATACTTTCTTTTTTTTGTGTACATTTCTTTGAAATCCAATAAAAGATGTCACAAAATATTTTCACTCACTTGGTAGGTTGTCAGAGCAGAAGTCTGCCTGAGCATCCAAAAAACGCGGGAACCTTTTAGGAAACAAAAAAGTTGCTTCTGAACCATTAAACTTATTTAGAAAGCATAAGGTTAAAAAAACCTATTTAGTTACTTACAGTGTGAAAAAACTAAAATACCATGCTAGCATCCCTTTAATTGGTCTGAGAAAGGAGCCTATAGTCTTATATGGCCTCAAACTGCCATGCCAGATACTGCAAGAAAAAGGCACCAAATTTTCAGAGCGGAGTATGAAACTTTAAAGTGCGTGATTGAGAAATAAAACATTAGTATATTAAGAGGTAGTCAGTAATCTGACATCAGTTGTAAGGGTAAAGCTGAAGGTACTTGTCCAAGATGAGTATCTCGATCCAGAATTCAAACAGAGTCAACGGGATTAATAGAATAAATTTATTCATATAGCTGGCTGAAGTTTCATGCTACAAAACAGGAATACAATACTATCCAAGTGTTCTTCTACTCATGGGAAAGAGTAACCACATTTCCAGCAAATTTAGTGGTTAATGTACAGAAAAGTCAACAAAATAAACAAATATTATGCAATAGATCAGTCAAATTTCCACATAAACAGGTCTTGATATAAGAAGATGAATCACAACTTTAGAAACACTAAAGTCTAATCCCCTCTGAATATTAGGGTTGGAGACAGGAAAGTATCAAGTGCCCCATGGCAATGCTTTCGACAATCACCATCATAGTTGCTTCACTATTGTAAGGGAAGTATGGGAGATTAGTGGGACACACTATGCATAGAAAATGTCTCAAAGATCTTCAGTGCAACTCCATGGGATAATTGCTTGCACTTAATTTAATGTTAATACCAAACTTATAGCAGGAGGTAGTTAGTATGAAAGTAGTATATTGGTATATGTTCCTCAAATGATGGATTTTATGCATTTTCAATAAAATTGAACATAGAAACAAGTCTGCGACTTTAAATGCAGCACAGCTGAAACATGAAGATAAAAGGACCAAACAACTACGGAAGTCTTACCAACGCCCAAATTTTCTATTTATGCAACCAGTTCCGGCAGCAACACCAGAGGTGAGGTAATCATCAAATTGCAATTCCAAGAGCAGATGAAGCTTTCTGATCTCCAAAGGGATCTTCCCTTCGAAGTTATTGTCCGTAATCAATCTGGAAAAGAAGTATCAAGCACAATTCAAGAACATTTTGTTAGCAATGTTGTAGCATAAATACATACAAATATATTATAAGACGGAAACACAACAAATTATCAACTTACAAGCTTCTAAGTGATTGCAAATCTCCTATTACTGCTGGAATTCTTCCACTCAAATTGTTGTTCTTAATGTCAAGCACTTCCAGCATTCTGAGTCGTCCAAACTCTTTAGGAATAGCACCAAAAAGACGGTTTTCAGAAAGCACACTGTGGAAGAAAAGCATTCAAAGAGGAAGAAAATTTATTAATACATAGTACATAGATGCAGAACAGAAGGTGAAACATTGATTACCAGAAATCTACCCAATTCACTTTATACATTTTTCTTTGGAAAAAAATAAGGTAAAGTTTTTCTTTGGTGCAATTTGCCTGACCAAATATGTTAAATATCTCAATGTATATGACGCTCTTTATATTTTGAGACATCTCCTAAGTAATAAATGGGAACGAAAAATGGAAACCTGTACTGACCAGACATGTAAGTATAGTGCAATTTCAAATTATATAGTGATAAGATAATGTCTACCACGATAGGGAAGTATTAGTTCCATGACATAGCACACAAAATATTGTTTCTAGACTAAGACCAGAATCATGAAAGCATTTCGTAAGTAGAAAAAACAATCAACGATTGGAACAATCTCTTTTCAGATGGTGAGGTCAGGAATATGAGCTAAAGAAACAAATGAGAAGCATATAAGTATAGCTGAAGCTTACAGTGATTTTAAGTGAGTAAGATTTCCAAGTTCTGCTGCGAGTTTTCCTTTCAACGAATATCCATGAAGGTCCCTAAATAGAGAACAGACAAATGATTTAACAATATCCGAAGAACCACAAACAGAAAAACTCACAACTCAGTGTTTGCACTTTGTCTGTCATTATCATTTCAACAGGCTTGTCGATAGCAAAGCAACACATATAAATTTATAAGAAAAGGATTCACACTAGGAAATTTTTGGGTATATTTAACAAGAGACTTACAACATTTGCACTCTCCCGTCCATACAATGGACACCAGACCACAAGCACGAGTCACAATGATCTGAATTCCAGTTTTCAAGAATGCCATACGGATCAAAATCCACTTTCACGCGGAATCTCAATAGTGCCAATCCTGTTTCTCACACCAACAATAATTAGCAAACAAGAAAACATACCGAACACTTAAAACTAACCTAAGACAGAACTACAAAACCAATAGAACTGTACTCAAGTATAAGAATTACCTTCCGAATTAAGAGAACAACAACCGCGAATATCCAAAATGATAATCAAAAAAGCGAGATACGACAATTTGATTCCATAAGTGTTCCATCTACCACCCATAGCTTGCACAACCATATGAATCAGTTGTTGAGGCAGTAACAATATCTGTCAACAGCCAGGACTCTATACAAAATCGCCAGCTTTCTTGTACAAAATTACTCTCCAAACAATTGAATTCACTCGTAAATATAAACAAGTTGAAAAAAAGGAGAGCAAATACACCACTGTTTGCTTATCATTCAATTTTTACAATGTAAAACTATATTACAAGTTAAAAGAAAAACTATTAACCCTATTGACATAATGAACAAAATTGGGGTCTCTCATTTTTCTCAGTTTCTAAAATTTAGACTATAACAACATCTCCCTCACTAAACACTTCCACAAACTCCATTGATTAATCTCCAAGATTCAATTTTTATCTGGAAAATGAATAAACACAAAAGAAAAAAATTAGTAAAAATATGTTTCTTGAAAAGGGGTTGGTGAAAAACCTAAGAACACTTCACAAGCCAAACCATGAAAAAAAAAAAGAGAGAGAGAAAAAGAAAAAGAAAAAGAAAAAGATGATGATGAGGGAATAACTGAATTTGCAAGCAATCAAAAGAAAAATAAAAATCCAAAAACCCAAAAGATGGTAAAATGTAAAGAGTAAAACTTACCAGACAAGAATGAAATCTTTTTCTGCTTTTTATTGCAGAACTGGAAATGCCAATTCGTCACATTTCTTGAAAAAAAAGCCAAAAATTAAATAACTGCAATAGGAAAATGCAGGTGGTGGGACAAAATATAATTTTTTCTTTTTTGAAAAAAATTAAAGAAATAACAGAGATTGAAGAAGAAAATTGAAATCACACAAGAAAAAATCAATCTTTTTTTTCTAAAAAATAGTGTAATATCTTTTCTTTTTTTTCTTGACTGCAGTTTGCAGGGTGATTTCAAAACAGGGGCTTCTTTTCAACTATTTTTTTCTCAGAAAAATGGTTGAAGAGGAACAAGAGGGAAAATATGGGAAAATGGTGCGAAAAAAAAAGCTTTTTCCTCTCTCTTGTTTCTCTCTCTACAAGATTTTTTCTCTTTTTTTTTTTTTTTGGTTTTGTCTCCCCTGACACAAAGCTACCATCCCGGCAAGCAAAGTCTCCTGTTCTTCTCTTCCATTTTTTTAATTATTTTTTAAAATTTTATTTTCTGTCATTTTCATTTTTTTTAATATATTAAAATATGTTTTTGTAAAATTATGATAAAGACGGGCCCAGTATCCAGGTGGATTAACCGTAAACTGCCGGCCGGGTGGGCCCCTACATACGAAGACTTACGGCCGTTGACTGGGTCCCACAAATAATACGTGCCATCCTGTTATCATCAGCTTCCTAAATTCTGGAATTATCTTATTCGAAGGTGAGATAAAATAATATCTACATGAATGGAGGATAAGGTAGAATATTTAGGATTAAGGTTGAAATTAAATTTATGCGTTATTTGGTTGAAGCTATATTTCACATACCAAACGAAGTATTTGGTACGCCAGAGTCGTTTGATGGTTATCCCAAAATTAATTTTGAATTAAAATATACTTTATTTGATTGAAGATATAAATTTAATATTTAATATGTGGGATGAGATGAAATATCTCAAGATTAAATTTTGAGATTTAGTCTATACTATAAATTTATCTTTAAGATAAAATTATACGTTTCGTTCATGTACCAAACGACTCTTAATTGTATAAACTGATAAAATATTAAATTTGACTAAGGATATATTATATTAGAAATAAGTAATCCCTCCTAAGTCATAACTCATGCGGGTATTTATTTGACGGTGTAAAATGAAATATAATTTATATTATCAGTTTACATCTTAATGTCAATGATATTATATACATATATTATATGGAAACCTACATTATCAAAGGTAGTCATATTACTAAACATGGAAATCCGTGTTAGCATGGATATTGTTATTTTCTTAGATTCAATTTATGTGATACGGTGGAAATTAGAGAATTATTCAAAATTTATATTATTTTTAAATAATTAATTATTATAATTTATAATACATTTTACATCATTTTAAATAATATAGGTTACTCTAATATGTCAACTTTTAAAAGGTAAGGACTCAGATTCATATTTCCTTCTTTTCCATGCGGACAATAAATTTCCTTTAAGAAAATAATAATTAAAATTTAAAATTCACAACAATATTCATAGTAATTGATTTCAAATAAGATGAGTGTTACAATCTTTATCAATCCTCTTTCTTCCTATTTTTATATACTCAAGACTTTTGAGCTTGAATTTAACTTTACTTAAATTTAAGGGCTTGAAACTTGATCTTAAATTTAATGGGTTTGATCTTGACTTGTTACTTGAATTTAATGGTATGAAGTTTGATCTTAAATTCAGTGGTCTTGAACTCTGAAACTTGTAGAGAAATATTTGAGTGCTTGAATACTTGTAGTTTTTAGAGAAATTTACGAAGTTTGATCAACGAGCTCTCTTTGTATTCTTGTTAGAATTTTGATCCCTTTTTTTAAAATTATAATTGTAGAATGAAAGAGTTGTGATGAGGACAATCTCTTTTCGACCAATAAGATTGAAGTTGACATGGCAATATTTGATTGGTCAGAGACGTGACATATTTTCGTTGGCCTTTAATCTGACTACGCATGTTATGTCATTTTGACATATGACATGATCCTATTGACTCTTTTATATGATTATCGTGTCATGTTATTTGACACGTAACATCAATTTGGACCTCTAAAATAAAATGGCATCTCGAGCTTAACAAATTGGGATCATCATTAGAAGCCCAAGTCAATGGATTAGCCTAATAAAATTGAACTTCAATTATATTCGCATTTATTAAACTTAAATAATTAATCTAATTATATTATCCAATAATATTTAATTAGACTAATAAACCTTGAATTTAAAATAATCCAACTTTTATATATAATTTAAATTCAATAAAGTTTCGATATCCACATTCGATTTTTCTTCCTCTCCCTACTCCCCTATCTAATTGGAAAAACTTTTAAAAAGATTGAGTCAGTCATCAAGGTCTTTGTGGAGAAAATAAAATGGAGGAAACAAAATTCTTCTGGAGTTTCTCCTACGTTTGGATTATTCATTTATTTGAGACATTTTCTAGTCAAAAATCAAAGTGGTCTAATATAATATTGTCCTCATTATAACAAGAACGATCGACAAGTCGGTAATGCTTGAAAGTCATGTGAAATAACCTCCACGAAATGAATCAGCTTGATCTAGTATAAAAACATAAAAGTATTACTCCTTCAAATACATGAAATCGTTTGATACGTGACATACAAATAATATAATTCGGGATGTATAATTTTTGGAATTATCTCAGCTAAATATTATGTGTATGTATGTACGTATCACATGCATGTATGCCTGCTATCGTATGTGTATATATATGTATGTGATGTTTTGTCCCAAAATTAATTGCTACGTTTTGGATAACTCAATAATGTCACTACGATTTGTTATTAGAGGATATAAATAGTGCTATTTATGAAAAATGCTCAAATACCAATTTCATGCCATCCAACACGAAACGTAGTTAGGCCCAAATTATTTGGTTGAATATGATTGGGCTTGATCTCCAACTATCAACTATACTACTCTATAAGAATACACATTTTCATTCATTTATTTATAAGTTTCATTGTTCGTTGGATTGTCAACTACTACTACTACTTTTTGTTATCAAGATTCTCTAAAATTGTAGGAACGGATAGAGAGAGAGAGAGAGAGCTTGTTATTTGTTAATTATCTATTTTTGGTGCACAATTAGAAAATAAGTCATAAAAGGATGTGTTTGGTTCAATATTCTTATTTTTAGTTGGTCAAATTTTTTTGGAAAATTTTTTTCTAGAGAAAACACATTTCTTAAAAATAAAGAAAATGACTTCCTTAATGAAAGTAGGTACAATAAACTCCAAAAGTGACATTCTATGCATATTAATCGTCTCCTTCAAAGATTTTAGGGCTATAATAATAATAATAATAATAATAATATTAATATTAATATTAATAATAATAATAATAATAATAATAATAATAATAATAATAATTTTGAAATACTTCAAATCTTC
This sequence comes from Solanum commersonii, assembly GCA_029007595.1. Taxonomy (NCBI): domain Eukaryota; kingdom Viridiplantae; phylum Streptophyta; class Magnoliopsida; order Solanales; family Solanaceae; genus Solanum; species Solanum commersonii. The sequence goes on along the minus strand of JAJTWQ010000288.1, from coordinate 102,966 downwards.
AACCAGTTCTTTCAATAACTTTATTATTGTGACTTTTAATTGATTATAGGAAAATGATCTGATATACCTCTCAACTTTATTATATAGAGTTTATATACCATTCGTTATAAAAGTGGCTCACACATATCTTTACAGTTATAAGAATGATTCACATATACCCCTATCATTACAAAAGTGACTCACATATATCCCTACCGTTATCAACTGAAAAAGTTAATTTTTAATTTAATTTTTAAAAAATCGTGTATATGATATTTTTCACACAAATTATTTTTTGACCTCTTTGTTAATTATTGTTATTTGATTTTATTTTTTTAAAATTAGTGTAAAAATAAGAGAAATAAAAAGAAAGAAGTGTGAATGAAAAAGTATAAAAAAGATTAAAATAAAAGTTGCAGCTGTTGTAAATCATTTTGGTGGTTAAATGAATGACCATAACTCCTTGGTTAATTTCCCTCCTTTATGAGTAGTAATGTTGTTGATAATGTGGTCAAATGGATGACCATAACTCCTAGGTTAATTTCATCTTTTATTGGTAGTAATGTTGTTGATAATATAGTTAATTGGATGACCATAACTCCTAGGTTTATTTCCTTCTTAATGGGTAGTAATTCTCAAGGTTTAATGTAATGTTTATGACACATTTTGGTATTCCTCAATGTAATCCTATAAATAGTGGTGTTGAGAATAATGTTGAATACACTTGAAAGAAAGAATGTTAGTTTATATTGTTCCTCTTGTCTTATAGTCTTCTTCTCTTCCTCTTTATATTGTTCTTTTGTCCTTAATTTTTACAATACGTTATCAGCACGAAACTCTAATAGCATTTCGATTTTTCCAAGTTAAGCTTCTGGTATGTATTCATATACTTAATTCTCATTATTAATCACTCTAATATAATATACTACATATTATGAAACGGTTAGGTGTTAAACAGTGTGTGTATATTTTTGGTAGTTAAACAATGGAAATATATATAAAAAAAATAAAAAAATAAAAAAAATAAAAAAAAATTATGTTCTCGCCTAATCATCAAGTGAATTATGCTATTTTAAATTAGTTAAATTTTAACTTTGTCTAGCAATTTTTCTAGAAATTATTTAAGTTATATGTTAGGCAGAATGTTCATTGCTCGGAAGTTTGATACTAACAAATTAAGTTAATAATTGATGTTACTTTATACAATAACATGTGTCATGTTATTATCATTGAAAAAAAAAATGTTTTGTTAATTACTTGTGTACTCACTATTTATTTTAGTCTAATTTAATTATTTTCTATGATAGTTTTACATGTCGAATTTATCAAAGCTTGAGTTCGTGGCACTTGACATTTCTGGAAATAATTGTTTTATTTAAAAATATATATACACGGAAAAATGACTAAGTTTTCCGAAAAAATCGATTAAACTTATAATTTAAGAGAAATCGACTTTCCAAAAGAACAGAGTCGCCACTTGATTTTTTAGTAAAAATCAAGAAAAAAATTAAAGGTTTTCAAAAGATTTAAACAGATAAAATCAATTGAAAAAGAAAGGGTTCGAAGTTCAATGTACATTCCGAGAAGGTGTTAGGCCCTCGGAATGCCCGCTAACTCGTGGTTGACCGGCAATTTGAATAAAATGATTTTGACTAATTTTTGATAAAAATACTGACTGAGTAAAGAAATAATTTATTTTAACCAATTATTTTTAGAATTTAACTAAGTAAGAACTCACGATTTTGACCAATTTTGAAAAGTTTAACAAAATAAAGGAAACTCATTTTATTTTAATTAATTATTTTTAAAAAAAATTAAGTAAAAGAGCTCATTTATTTTGACTTATTTTTTATTACTATTACTAGTTTTATCATTTTTACTTATCTAATGGGGAATGAACTAGGGAGAATTTTCTAAAGGGGGGAAGGCCAACTTAACTATCAACGAGAACTAAAATAGAGCTAAGTAATAAATAAGTTGTATATGTAAGAAAGAAAAAAAATATTTTAACTTTTGAATATAAAGAGAAACGACTATCTTTGAAATCATTTAGAAAGAAAAGTAATTTTTTTCAAAATGATCAGGTAAAGAGAAACGGCCAAAAATAAGTCATTTAACTTAAGTGTTTTGAAATCGTTTAGGAAGAAAAGTAAACTTTTCAAAATGATCAAGTAAAGAAAACTAATCAAATAAAGCGAAATAAGTTATCATAATCAAAAGTGATTCATCTTTAGGGGATTAATTAAGTTAAATAACCAAATCACATAAAAGGGGTTAGAGAATAAATAAATAATGGCAATAACAAGAAGATGCCCAAATTTGGGCCAAATCTATTGGGCTTTAGACCCATTTTCGCCCCAAACTCCTGTGTATACAAGAAGTGTATATCGCTGTATATAGGCCGTATATCGATCTAGTTTTGTGTATATCGGACTGAATACCGAATGTATACGGCCTATTTCGATCCCTGCAACCTGCCTTTCATTTTTTGAACCTGTATATCGATGTTTTTTCCATGTATATCAATGTATACAGCAGGTATACAATCTATTTTTAGCTTCCCGGAACCTCAAAACCCGATTTCCGGCCCTGTATTTTAGCTTTGCTGAACCTACTGGCTCGATATGAAACATAGAATTGGGCCTCTAAGGCCTAATTCACAAAATGCAAGGAGAAGGGATGGAGTCCAAATGGACTCAAGTGAAGTTCACAAACAAAAAAGAAAAAAAGAGAAATATATTAGTGAATTCAAATTTAGTGACTTAAGAAGAGAACGTATTTAGAAAATATAATACCAGCTCGATCCAACAAATAAACCAAAACAACGGAGGAAGTCATATCCAAATCAATGTATTAAGGTGTTGGATAAACAAGCAATGATTTTATCACAAAGAAGAGATAAAGCAATATAATAAAGGATTATCTTTTTTTTTTTTTTTTACAGTCCAGTGATCTCAAGTAATAAGGAAAATATGAATATGCATTTTACTTTATTTTATTTTTTTACAATGAAAAAGGACTAACAAGCTCCCTATAGTATGACAAGGATATATTTCTTGGCATGCATAAATGGTAAATGATTCTAACAACCAAAAAGACACTGCAAATGACCTATAATTTTTACCCTTTCAAAACTTAGTATGTTTCAAGATAAAGAAAAATGGGGAAGAAACCCAAACAACAAACTTACTTAGAATAGCAGGGAAACGGAACAAAGCCAAATTAACAAATTATCTACTTAGTTTTTATCTTGGTTAGGTTGGGACGGGAGAGAAAAAAAAAACTCAACATACAAGATAATACGGACTCTACGACTAACATTAATATGAATGACATTTGGAACTAAAAATAACTAAAACGTGAACTACACTATTTGAATGAACGCTAATAGAACGAGTGCTATACCAAATAAGAGGTGAGACCACTCAACCTGCTAGCTAAAATGCATGAAAACAAATCTGCCTATCAGACCGAAATAAACAACATGTATCCAGAACTTTAAAATTGAAATACAATTCACAACCCACGCTACATGAACAAAATCAATCCAAAAGGATTTGAGACGGAGGAACTATCAAAACTTCAAGAAAAGGGAAGAAGCAAACACCAACATGAATAACAAAATAAATTCCATCAGTAGTTTGCAACCAACGATGAGTCAAAATTAATCCCAATGATAACATATAGACAGCTGCACATGGTCAAAATCAAACAACAACTCGTTAAAGTAAAATGCTTGAATCGAACGATGAGTATTACCTTCAACGGTGCAACGAACTTAGGACAAGAAGCGAGCAGAGGAGACAACGAGCTTCTTCCAACACCACACACAAACTCCGAGAGCTCCGACGAGCAGCAAGAATGTCTCGGAAAAAGAGATCGACGCTTGAATACACCCTATAACACTTAATTTCTTAAGTCTGTATTTTGTTTTAAAAAATCTATGTATCTTTTTCTTTTTCTTTTTCTTGACTCCCAATTTCCAACTAAAAAAAATTCTCCTCAACCTGTAGAAGAACAAAGTATTCATAGTGGAGAATTAGGGTTCGAATTTTTGGGAGGAAAGGGACGAAAAACGAGCAAACCCAAACCCAAATTCGAAATTCAAAATCAAAAACTCTTTTACCAAATCAGCCAAACATTCTTTTTTCTGAAATTTCGTCCCATTCTGGAAGAGGAAATGGGACAGCCGTGTGCCTGCTTTGTGCTGCTGCGTGTGTCGGCGTATTTGGACTGCTGTTGTACGTTTCTCTGGGTTTGCTGGTTTTGTTTGCTGCGTCGTTGCTGAAGAGAAGAAGAAGAAGAAACGTGGGTTTGGGTCGGGTCTGGAAGAGGGCTGTGGGAATATTGTATTGTTGTCAATGGGTATTTGGTATGTTGGGCTGGGAATTGGGCTGCTGGAAAGGGGTTGAATTTGGCCCAAAAAATGATCTTTAATTGGGTTGTAAAAAGGCCCAAAATAGAGTTTCAATGAAATTGTTAGGCTTGTAATAAATGGGCTAGATTTTGCAAATATAAAATGGCTAAATGGATTGCAATTATAGCCATATAAAATTAAGGACATAGCCGATTTGAATTAATTTGGTGTATCCGGCTAGAATTTAGACACGATGAATTAAGAGTAATTAATTAACGAGCTTCTTAATCTTAAAGAAATAAAATAGTTAACTCAAATATAGGTTCAATAATTTAAAATATAACTATTATATAACTTAACTAATTAACCAAAATATTTAATTAAAACAAAATCTTTTCGAGACGATTTTCAAATAATCATAAAATATACTAATTATATATATAATTATGTAAAACATATATATTATCTAAAATTTATAAAAAGTGACAAAACTTATTTAAGATAACTTGCAAACTATATTTTATTTTATTTTGAAATTTATAAAAACTAATTACCTTAAATCGTTTAAAATTGGAGAAGCCTAATGATCAATCTATGTTGGAGAGAGTCAAAATTGGGTGTCAACAATAATTACTTGTCATGGGTACTCGACGCTGAAATTCACCTTGACGCTAAAGGTCTTGGTGCCACTATTACCAACGGTAATACAACGTCGAGTCAGGACAAAGCAAAGGCAATAATTTTCCTTCGTCATCATCTGGATGAGGGATTGAAGGTTGAATACCTTACGGTGAAAGATCCACTTGAATTGTGTACTGGTTTGAAGGAAAGGTATGACCACCTTAAGGCAACGGTATTGCCAAGGGCTCGTTATGAATGGATTCACTTGCGGTTACAAAATTTTAAAACTATATGTGAATATAATTCTGCTGTATACAAAATTACTTCCCAATTAAAATTATGTGGGGAAGATATAAAAGATGAGGACATGTTGGAAAAGACTCTCACAACTTTTCATGCCTCAAATTTGGTATTACAACAACAATATCGTAAAAGGGGATTCAAAAAGTATTCTGAGTTGATCTCATGCCTTCTTGTGGCTGAGCAACATAATCCTCTTTTATTGAAAAATCATGAGGCCCGTCCCACGGGAAGTGCTCCGTTATCGAAAGCAAATGAGGTTGAAGCACATGGCCAGTCTGAAAGAAGACAAAATAAAAATCAAGGCCAAAATAATGTGCGTGGACATGGCAATGGCAGAGGACGATATAATAATCGTCGTCGTGGTGGTCACCACAAAAGGGAGAACAATATGGGTTCTCAAAGCAATCCTTCAAGAGGCAATTGTCATCGTTGTGTCATGAAAGGTCACTGAAAGAATGAATGCCAAGCAACTCAGCATTTTGTTAGGCTTTATCAAGATTCCTTGAAAAGAAAAGGAAATAAAAATGGTACATCTTCTTCTAATGCTCGGGTGGAGTCACACTTGACTTATAAAAATGATGTCGAGGCAGGGCCTTCACAAAAATATGATGACAATATTGAAGCAAATTTGGCTTTAAAAGATGATGATTTTGGTGACCTTGATGATATTACTCATTTGGAAGTTGAAGACTTCTTTGGAGATCAAAATTAATGTTTGATCATTTGATTGAGGAAAATAATTATGTTGTTTTATTTATGTGTTTCTTTTTTATTGTTGTGTTTTTCCTTATATTGTTTTTATATTCAGAAAAAAAATTACTTTTATTTTCTTGCAATGTTGTTGATTTTTCATATTTCTTATGATATACTTTTATTTTATGAAGATAAATAAAATTTCCCAATCTTCAATTGGTTCAAGATGAGTAATGGAGATATGTGTCTTCTTGATAGTGCTACAACTCACACTATTTTAAGAGAAAAGAAATATTTCTTTACTTTGATTGTGAAAAAGGCTTATGTTAATAAAATATTTGATAGTGCAAAATTAATTGAGGTCTCTGGAAGAGCGGCATTACTACTACCTGGGGGAACGATATTAACTATTGAAAATGCATTGTACTGTAGTAAGTCTCAAAGAAATTTATTAAGTTTCAAGGTTATTCGCCAAAATGGCTATCATGTTGAGATCAAAATGAAGGAAAGGTTGAATACCTTTATATTACTACAATAAAATTGGGGCAAAAATATGTGCATGAAAAATTATCCGCATATTCTTCTGAATTGTACCATACAAGTATTAGTATGGTTGAATCACATGCCATAGTAAACAAAGGGCTTACTAATTCTAATGATTTTATCATTTGGCATGACTGGTTGGGCTATTCCGGTTATAATATGATCCGCAAAATTATTGAGAATTCACATGGGCATACTTTGAAGAATCAGAAAATTCTTCATTCAAAGAAATTCTCTTGTGCTGCTTGTTCTCAAGGAAAATTGATTATTAAATCATCAGCAGCTAAGGTTGGGATTAAATTCCCTGCATTTTTGAAACGTATACATGGTGATATATGTGGGCCAATTCACCCTCCATGTGGGCCATTTAAATATTATATGGTCTTGATAGATGCATCTACAAGATGGTCACATGTATGCTTATTATCAACTCGCAATATGGCTTTTGCGAGGTTGTTGGCTAAAATAATAAAATTAAGAGCACAATTTTCAGATTATGCAATAAAGACAACTCGTGTTGATAATGCTGGTGAGTTTACATCGCAGGCCTTTAATGATTATTGTTTGTCCACTGCAATTACAATTGAACATCTAGTTGCTCATGTTCACACTCAAAATGGTCTAGCGGAATCTTTGATTAAACGTCTCCAATTGATAGCTAGACCATTGTTAATGAGGACAAAGTTGCCTGTTTCAATATGGGGACATGCTATTTTGCATGCAGCAGCATTGGTGCGCATAAGACCAACTAGTTATCATGAATTCTCTCCATTACAGTTGGTTTTTGGTCATGAGCCAAATATTTCCCATCTTAGAATTTTTGGGTGCGCGGTATATGTTCCAATTGCCCCATCGCTATGCACAAATATGGGTCCCCAAAGAAGATTGGGAGTGTATGTTGGGTATGAATCTCCTTCTATTATCAAATATTTGGAACCTATGACAGGAGATATATTTACGGCAAGGTTTGCTGATTGTCATGTTGATGAATCAGTATACCCAAATTAGGGGGAGAACATAAACAGTTGAAAAAAGAGATGGATTGGAATTCATTATCTCTATCTCATTTAGATCCTCGAACAAATCAATGTGAGCAAGAGGTTAAAAAGATCATTTATTTGCAAAATGTTGCAAATCAATTGCCAGATGCATTTACTAACCTTCCAAGGGTTACTAAATCTTATATTCCAGCTGCAAATGCTCTAGTTCGAGTTGATGTCCCGATAGGACAAATTGTTAAAGCAAATGAGTCTAAATCACGTTTAAAACGTGGTAGGCCAATTGGTTCAAAAGATAAAAATTCTCAAAAAAGAAAAGGAACAAATGATCACGAAGATCATACCATAGAGGAAATTGCTCAAGAAGAGCCTCGAGACATAACAAATGATAAGACCACAAAGAAAATCCAAATAACTGAAAATAATGAGAATGAAGAAATCTCAATAAGTTATGTCTCGACGAGAAAAATGTGAAATCGAAATAGTATTGTGGTGGACAATATTTTTGCTTATAATGTTGCTGTTGAAATAATGCAACATGGTGAGAATTTTGAACCAAAATCTGTCAATGAATGTAGACAGAGAAATGATTGGCCAAAATGGAAGGAAGTAATTCAAGCGGAATTAACTTCACTTGAAAAACATGAAGTTTTTGGACCAATAGTCCAAACATCAGAAGGTGTCAAGCCAGTGGGGTACAAATGGGTTTTTGTGCGAAAACGAAATGAAAAAGGTGAAGTCGTCAGATATAAAGCACGACTTGGGCACAAGGTTTTTCGCAAAGGCCTGACATTGATTATGTGGAGACATATTCTCCAATTGTGGATGCAATTACCTTCAGGTATCTAATAAATCTGGCAGTTCATGAAAAGCTTGAAATGCGTCTAATGGATGTTGTCACAGCCTATTTATATGGCTCATTGGACCACAATATTTTCATGAAAGTTCCTGAAACATACAATGTGCCTGATGCATATAAAAATTCACAAGAAAATTATTCGATAAGGCTTCAAAAATCCTTATATGGATTGAAACAATCAGGGAGAATGTGGTACAATCGTCTTAGCCAATTTTTGCTAAATGAAGGGTACAGAAATAACCCTATTTATCCTTGTGTTTTTATAAAAAGGTCTGGATCTGATTTTGTTATAATAGCTGTATATGTTGATGATTTCAATATCATTGGCACTCCTAAAGAGCTTTCAAAAGTCGTTAAGTGTTTAACGAAAGAATTTGAAATGAAAGATCTTGGTAAGACAAAATTTTGTCTTGGCCTACAGATTAAGCATTTGAAAAATGGAATATTTGTTCATCAATCAACATACACAGAAAAGGTTTTAACGCGATTTTACATGGATAAATTACATCCATTAAGTACCCCGATGGTTGTGAGATCGCTTGACATACATAAAGATCCATTTCGACCTCAAGAAAATGATGAAGAGCTTCTTGGCAATGAAACTCCATATCTTAGTGCCATTGGGGCGCTTATGTATCTTGCTAATAATACTCGACCAGATATCTGTTTTGCAGTAAGTTTATTGGCAAGATTCAGCTCGTCTCTAACAAAGAGACATTGGAATGGAGTCAAACATATATTAAGATATCTTCAGGGAACCATTGATATGGGATTATTTTATTCTAATAAATTCAAGTCAGAAATGATTGGTTATGCAGATGCTGGATATTTGTCTGACCCACATAAAGCTCGATCTCAGACATGCTATTTATTTACATATGGAGGCACAACTATATCTTAGCATTCAATGAAGCAAACATTAGCTGCTACTTCTTCAAATCATGCCGAAATAATAGCCATCGATGAAGCGAGTCGGGAATATGTTTGGTTGAGATCAATGACCCAACATATTCAAGAAATGTGTGGTTTTTCTATGGAAAAAGATATTCCAACTACATTATACGAAGACAATGCTGCATGTATAGCTCAACTAAAGGGAGGATATATTAAAGGAGATAGAACAAAACACATTTCACCAAAATTCTTTTTCACTCATGATCTTGAGAAAAAAGGTGAAATAAATGTTCAAGAAATTCGCTCAGTTGATAATTTAGCGGATCTTTTCACTAAAGCATTACCAACCTCAACATTTGAAAAGTTGGTATTCAAGATTGGAATGCGTCGTCTCCAAGAAATTAAATGATGTTCGCAACAGGGGAGTAAACTACGCGCTGCACTCTTTTTCCCTTGACCTAGGTTTTATCCCAATGGGTTTTTCTGGCAAGGTTTTTAACGAGGCAGCAAACAAAGCGTATTACAAGATATGTGTACTCTTTTGTCCTTCACTAAGATTTTTTTTTTAATAAGGTTTTAACGAGGCATATTATCTATCAATGGTCATCCAAGGGGGAGTGTTGTAAATCATTTTGGTGGTTAAATGGATGACCATAACTCCTTGGTTAATTTCCCTCCTTTATGAGTAGTAATGTTGTTGATAATGTGGTCAAATGGATGACCATAACTCCTAGGTTAATTTCATCCTTTATTGATAGTAATGTTGTTGATAATATGGTTAATTGGATGACCATAACTCCTAGGTTTATTTCCTTCTTAATGGGTAGTAATTCTCAAGGTTTAATGTAATGTTTATGACACCTTTTGGTATTCCTCAATGTAATCCTATAAATAGTGGTGTTGAGAATAATGTTGAATACACTTGAAAGAAAGAATGTTAGTTTATATTGTTCCTCTTGTCTTATAGTCTTCTTCTCTTCCTCTTTATATTGTTCTTTTGTCCTTAATTTTTACAATAGGAGCTATATTGTAGTTTAGTTTTTATATTTGCAAAATAAAATAAAATATGGGCCATCTATAATAATTTTTACAAGAAAATAAGTGAAAATAAATAAATTTGACCATCAAAATAATAAATTCAAATTAGTCGATGAATAAAATAGTCAAAAGAAAAACAAATGTGCCCCTATTTGTTTTTTTAAATAAAATAAAAATTAATTTGAAAATTATTTTTCTCACTTCAGTTAGAAGAAATGGGAAAATAAAAAAAAAATCATATTCCTCATTATTATTTTTCCAAATATAATATTTCTTAGCCTATTTCTGTTTAAAAAAAAAAAAAAAACTCATCAATTTGGAGAGGGGGGGGGGGGGTAGGAGGGAGAAGAGTAAATGAGTAAATGAAAAAATATTTTACGTTGTAGTACAATATAATAATATTATATGAGTAATTAGTTGAGTTTACCAAACACATGCGAGTATAATGGCATCTTAAATTAGTATAAATGATAGTAGCAATATTAACATAGTTGTAATCATTAATTCTTTTTAATTTCTTCCTTCCAACTAGCTGCTAACTTTAGGTATTACCTACTACTTAGTACTTACTAGTAATAGTTAGGTCGCTATATATGTATTGACTAAAACAGTACTGTCAAGTGTCAAACATTTTTTTGAGATGGGGAGGGCCACCCTTATATGTATTTCCTAGTTGTTCTCACTTTAAATTTCTTCTTTTATAATCATGATGTGGATCACAAGTTTATACATCCCTCACAATTAATAAAATGAACTATTTGTTATCTTTCATCATTACATCGATATCATTTACTAAGAGTCTAAGACGGATTAGATAGAAATAGTGGTGGTTAAATGGGCTGGTTGGATAAAATTTGGGCGGGTTAAAAATGGGTCAACATAAAATGGATAGTAATTCATTCCGTCCATATTTGATATAGGTAAAAATGGATTGGGTAATAAATGGGTTGGATAAAATACTAGTTTACCCATATTTATCCATATTTTTATGAGTAAATAGTACTTTACTTGAGAATTCAACATGGAGAAAATATTTTAGTCTTTTTTTAGATGAAAAATGTTGAAAATGCTTCATTATTTTTATTGTATCATAAAAATCAAAAAAATAAAAAAATCCTATAACTTTTCAATATAAAATAAATTTATGTAATAACAAGGAGAAAATATTTTTAATTTCAAAGTAAATGACTATTTGCATTATAGGACTAAAAAATGCTTAATGCACTTTAAGCAATGTCAATGCTAATACATGATTTGCTTATTTTACACTATTATTTATTATTCAATATAAAATTAAACAAATAAAAAAATATAATTATAATTAACAAAAGAAATGTACATTTAAAATATATATTTTTGGATGGCCAAATACTTTACATTTTCAATTATAGAGAAAAAATAATTAGTTCTATAGAAGAACATAAAAAGGTAGAGAAGGTACAATATTTTTAGTGATATCATGAATTTAGTAAATAAAAGTTAGAAGTTTAACTTATTTGACTAATTCATATTTTATCCATAGTTTACCCATAATTTATCCATATTTTTATGGGCTGAAAATGGGTATCAACCCATATTTTACCCATGTAAAAAACACTCACCCAACCCATTAAAATATGGGCGAGTTACCAAAATATGGGCTCATTTTGCCGGCACTAGATAGAAATGACCTACTCTCTCAATTTATTTTTCCTTTACTCATCACTTTTAACATATCAATTTTTTCTCTTAATATTTTTTTTCATGTTTTATCTTTAATATTAATTGCGTATTCACCAAATTATTTTTCAAGACTTAATATTAAACGTTAATTATTAAGGATAAAAAGGTAAAATAATAATGTTAATTATTTTTCTTTTAATTGATATGATAAGTCCAAATATAACAAGAAAAAATAAACGGAGAAAGTAACATTTTTACCACCGTTAAAGATTTAAAGTTTTGAATTTAAAGGCTGAAGCCTCATAATTCCAAACACACTGCACTAATAATTACTAGGCAACACCTTGAGTACATGATTGGCCTCAATATTAGATGAATTCATTTAATCAAAATTCCAGCCCCCTTCTGGTCCCTCTCACACCAATGACTTCCAAATTAAGCACACATTAATGAACAGTATATGAAGATTTTTCACATTATAATCAGTAAAAATCAAGTTAAATTCAATTACTTGTAACTTATGATCGCATTTACTCGTCCCGTCTCATCAATCGGTACTATGTCATCCGCAAATAACATACACCACGGACTGCTCTCCCGAATAGACCGCGTCAACTCATCCATCACCAAGGCAAATAGAAAAGGGCTAAGGACTGATCCTTGTACTATATTATTATGAATTGTTAATCTGAAAACATTTTAGTTACCTAACCTACAAATTATAAACTCGAAAGCCTTATCCGGAAAGCGAAGAACCGCCCCCATTCCTCTCCCAAAACCAAAGCCTCCATGAACATCATCAAAGCCATTTGAAGTTGCCCCGATATGGCCATTAAAATCTCCGCCAATGACAATTTTCTCGGTGATCGGCCAAAAGGGCTCCCTCAAAACCCCGTCTACTAGAATGCCCACTCCATTTCTATCCCTAGAACCTCCCGAATTTTTTATCTTTCACCAAAAAACCTATGTTCCAAGATCCTACCCTCAATTTATGGAACATAAACAGCATATCAATTTTTTTTTCTAAAAAATAAATGATGGAGCCCCGTTCCGAGCTAAAATGCTAATCGAGAACCGGCCAAAATAAATTGGAAGGGCTAAATCTCTCCCTCAGGAGCGATATCCTTCAGAGAAAATTAACTCCGTCTGCTTCGTTACGTTAAAATATATCAAAATATTTTATCAAAAAAAATAAAAATCGCTGCATCGGCAGCGATTTTGTCAAAAAAAAAATAATTTATTTTAAAAAGTAAATCGCTGTTCGAGCAAAGTTTTTTCCTTCTTTTACATAAAAAAAAATTAAAATCACTGCAATTGCAGCGATTTTCTTTAAAATTTATATATTCTTTTTAAATAGCTGCTGAGCAGTGTTTTATTTCAAAAACTTTTTTCCAAAACTTTTTTTTTTACAAAGCGATTTGTCTTTAAACTTTTTTTTAAAAAGAAGTTTTGGAAAAAAATTAAAAAGAAAATAAAAAAATAAAAGAAGAGAATCGCTGCCATTGCAGCGATATTTATTTTTTATTTTATTTTTATTTTTTTGACAAATTCGCTTCTAAGGCAGCGATTTAAAGAGAAAAAAAAAATTGACAAAATCGCTGCTGGGGCAGCGATTTTTGTTTATTTTAAAGGAATAGAACGGAGTTAATTTTCTCCGAAGAATATCGCTCCCTCAAGAGTGATTTTACCCTTTTGGTTAAAAAAATAATTAATGTGCCATTTTGGAATTTTTGTAAAATTTTTTTGCCCTTTTGAGGACTCAAATTAGAAGTTACCTTATATAGATAATCAATGGGAAACTACCTAACTCCCATCACTGTCCCATGCATAAGACGAAATATCAAGAATAGTTTAAACTGTTAAATTTGGGTAGGGTTTCCAATTCGCTATTTTATTTTAAAAAAATCCCCTGAGATAATTGACTAGTTCTATGCTCAATATCAACTCCGGCCTTTTTCCACAGAAGATATATATCATACATCTATAGTCATTATTCCTATTAGAGCTTATGAAGGGTTAAAAATACGGTTAAAGTATATATTTTGATTTTGAGTTACGTATATTTAAATAATTAGGTGCATGAGTTATCTATTTGAATTATTATCAAATATTTATAATACACCTTAACTATCTATTTCACTTTTTCTACTTGAAATATCACCGTTGTTTACGTAGGAAAAGTGAACAACTAAAAGTTAAGGTGTGTTTGATAAACATTTGATAAATGTTCAGATAAAAAAACTTACACATGATAGTTTAAATAGAAAAAGAAAAACCAAAGATATTGTAGGTATATTTTTGAACCCTTCGCTTTTATTATTATTCATATTTCATACATTAACGCTATAAGAAAGTGAAAATACAACCACATTATATTAATATCGTATTAAGCCACTTAACTATCACAAATTCAAGTTGTTCTCTTTATTGTCATTTATTTGGGGATAAAAAATTCAAGCTATTAAAGATATTTTCATGAAGCGAACGCTGCATAAACTATATATTTTGGTAGTAAAAAGGAAAATCAAATAATTATTATACAATAATATTTCTCTTATGTAACACGTTGGGCTTATTCTCTTTTCCCATGTACGGACTGAGCAATATTATGTGTTTGATTTTGAAGATTTATTAAGTAGAAGCTGCCAACATGGCTTTCACCAAGATCTTTATTACAACTTTTATTCTCTAAAAAATATTGCAAGTCTTGTCAAAGTACATTATATTTAAAAATTGGAGGCTGGTAATTAAATAAGTGATGGCACCATATTCTCCTCTACTGTTTGCAAGTCTAATCCATTAAATATGAAAGAATAAAGAATAGAAATGAAACAGAAAAAAGTTAAGTAAATTTTTAAATACATTATAGTTTGCATCAAAATTTGACTGCTGCATGCACTGTCAGGCTGTCGTGATTTCTCATTGCATATCGATTTAGAGGGTCCAATTAAACTAGACTAATGTTAAGTGTGGTTAAATTTAGAAATATTTTTTAGTTTGTTTGCGAAACGTGTTTCGTAAACGTTGAAGTCATTATAAGCACGATTTTATAAATTAATATTAGTCAAAAATCATAAGTTGGTAATTCTATTTATAACTTCTTGGCTTTTAAACTTTATGGGTTAATCAAATTTTTGGCACTATTTCAATTTTTATCCTCAATATTTTTGTTTTAATTTTCAAATACCTTTCACACATAGAACTCCTAACTTTTCTCTTCACTTTGTACATCCATTGTTCTTCTTTTTCTTTGCATTTTTTTTAAATATTTTTATAGTTTTTGTAAAAAAAAATAAAAAATATTAAAGATATTTTAATCATTTAAACAAAAGAATAACTTATCAATATTTTTTTTATAAAATACATCAACTATTATTTATTACTCTCTCCATTTCAAATTAATTGAATTGTTGAGATGTTTCACACCCTTTAAGAAAAGAAGATTAAGACATAAATTAAGCATAATTTCCAATTTTACCCTTATTAATTATTGTCAAGTTTATGATTAAAATAACTAAACATTAATTATAATAACTAATTTCAATACTAACTAATGAAGGGTAAAATTGGAAGAATATTCTAAAAGTAGTCTTAAAGATTGAACAATTAAGTTAATTTGAAAAATGAAAAATGTCTCAACAATTCAATTAATTTGAAATGGATAGAGTAACATTTTAAACACTTTTATCCAAACACGAAATTGCTAAATATAAAATTAATTTCAACACTTATTACTCATCAACTATTTCAAACAGGCTCATTAAGTCATTACTATTTGTCCTTTTATGTATTGAATTACTTTAATTTTCTGCTTTAATTTAAGTTGCGCGCATTTCATTAGCCAAGAAAAAAAGTTAGTTGTTTAAAAGACTTGAATAACTCTATGATTTCGCATTTAAAAGAGTTTAACTATAATAAACATAATATAGTTTAACATATCAAATTACAATAATTCTAAATCTTGATCATGTGGTGATGATTTTAGTTTAGACAAGCACTGGCTGCTGTTTTATAATAAGTGGGTCAATTTGAATATTATAAGTTTGATTTTTTCTCTCAATTAACCTTGTCTTATCCTAACTAGTAATCTAATTAACGTCGATGCAGTCGGCATATATATATATATATATATTAGTGGATGGCAAAAGTCAAGGTTTTTACATCTTCTTTGATTGTATGCAACTGTCCCACCAAAAATTGACTAATTCATATAATTTCAACCACCACTTGTACCCTACAACTCTCAAATTCCTTCTTCAATTAATGTTAGCAAATAAACTATCTTAAAAGGCTACATATATAAGTTGTTATGTCTATACTAGAGATTAAAGAAAGACTTGACCATCGAGAATAAGTACAACAAATATGGAAAAAGGTAGGGGGTATATAGGGGGTAGGCCTTTATTTTACAAAAAAATAGCTTATCCGTATAATTTGGTGAAAATTAAGATTAATTTTAATTTCCAAGATAAATTATAGTATGTAGTAAAGTGAAGGTTAATTCATTCTAAAGTACGAGTACTAATAAGATGGATTTCAAGATTAATAATTTCAAATGTGGAATTTTAGGAACTCTATGTATGCAAAATAGGGGGATGCAAACTTAAATATTGTTGAGTACTGTGACAAAGAACACGACAAGGCACCATGTGAACGTAGACGAGTTATTTGATAGAGTATATAAGAATAATATTGAATAGATTGATAATGTTGAAATTTGTATGTTGTAATAAGTTATACTGAAATTATTTTTATTCACAATTTGATTTGATGTATTAAAAGACAGATTTTTAATCATATTTATTCATGTATTAGTAACTCTTGTATTGTCAATATCATGATTTGCTAAGCTACACATAGATTGAAGATCAATCCTATTTAACAAAGGATTAAATAATATCATAACTAATTAAATACATAAATTATTATTTTCACTCCAAGAAATATTGGATTCTCTTTTGGATAGAATTGACTTCCCTTACCTAATAACATCTTTATTAATCTACCATTTACAAATAAGAAATATGAGCATCTAACCGAGTAGTAATCAATAGACAATATATCCTACCAAATGACCCCAAAAAGAAAGAAATGAATATAATACTTACTTTCATTAGTTTTAATTTATGTGATTATATTGGCTAAATATGAAGTTTAATTAAGAAGAAAAACAAACTTTTAAAACACTTAGTTTTCGTAAACATTTTTGTGACTATATATTATTTTGTGAAAATGAAAAGTTTTAAGTTCAATTTATTTACAAAAATATACAAATACTCTGATAATTATTAGTCGCAAGTTTGTTTATTTTTTCAATTATATTTCCAATAGCAATCATGGCTAGAATTAATCACATTTTTTACCTATCTATACTTTTAGGCAGCTAGCTAGCTAGTTCGTGAAGGACTAACTCGTATGTCACATATAAGGTACAAGTGAGTGTACAACCCGGCCGCATGTTTAAGTAATTAGAATTTGTTGGAAGGGAAATTAAATTAACCAATATATTTATCTTTGAAATAAAGAATAAAGATTTGTGTAGAGAAATGAACAACAGTTTTGATTTGAACATTTTCCTAATAAACTCATTGTGTTATATTTATAAGCAACTTAGTATAATGTTATAATTGGGGTCTAAAAAAATTGACGCGTACGCGTACGTTACAAATTTTATTCTTATTTTTATGAGATTAAAAAAAATTATCTAATAGATCATGGATTCAACAAAAACATTATTTAATTTTAAAGATATCATGTGTTTAATTTCACGCTGTCTAACATATAAAAGTATCTCATTATTAAATTACAGCATATATTGTAATTAATAAACACCAAAATCAAACTAAGCCAAATTCTCAGGAGGTTGATAATTACACACAAGAGATACCCATCGTCAAATAAATAAATAAATCATAATAATAGATACCCTCCGTCTCAATTTATTTGACACGTTCCGTTTTGTGAGAGTCAAACAATTTAAGTTTGAACGAGAATTTGCACATGAAATCTTCAAAAAAAAATATTAAATGAAATATATATATTTGTAAACCATGTAAAAAGTATTTTAAGTCACAATAATTAACAATTTAAAATATTTAAAAGATATATAAAAAATTTATAATTAAATATAAACTTGTTTGAATCTCTAAATTCGAAATGTATCATACAGGGAGAGAGGGAGTAGTTATTTGGACAATTGCCATATGAATACGACTTTTAGCTGAAATAGAAAAAAATAAACAAAATTTATTTTATTTTTCTTACATTCAAATGGAAAAGTCCTCAACAAAGGTCAAACTAAAAGATATATAATCACATGAGAAGGTACAACTGTCAAACATATTATTTTTTTTACAGATTATAAAATAACTTTTCGGGAAAGTCACATGATATAATAAGTTCAACCAAAACGAATTGGACTAGTCGTCTCATTTATATCTATAATAATATATAATAATTAATTAATTATAAATAAATGTCAGAATTATTGCACTATAATGAGCACCAAGTGGACTCATGTCTTACGTCCAAAAGCTTCTAATTTTCTTATTAAAATTAAATGTATTCATTTTGGCATTTAATCTAAGTAAAAAAAAAAGTCATTGGCATTGAAAATTAATTCCATTGTTAAATAATACAAAAACCTCCCAACTCCCAAAAGGGAAAACAACACCTTCTCCTCCCATTATATACCCCACTACCAAAGGAAAATTTCTTGTCTTCTCATATATATATATATATATATATTTTCTGGCTGATCGATTGGGAGAATAGTGATTCATATATATTTTTGATCGAATCATCCAACTTGTTTGGAACAGAGGCGTATCTATTATTGTTACGTTGCCAAATTAGGGTATGTTTGACTCCATCTTCAGCAAGTGATTCATCGATCGTCTAAACAAGCTTTAATATTTGGAGACTAAGCACAGCAGCTGATCGATGGTTTGTATTTAGAAAAACTTCCTTTTTTTTTAATTTCCTCTATGAAGTATATATATATGGAAAAAAAAATAGGAATATTCTAGATTAATTAGGAATATAAACTAGTTCTATTTAATTACCCAGTTTGGAAATTGTTTCTTTTCTCTTTTCCAGTGCTTGGTGGTAATTAGCCAGTAATTGATAATTGTTTCCTTTTAATTTCTTTTGAACAAATTTTCTCTATTTTGTTATCTTGCAGTACTATGTAGGAAGTTAATATCGATCATTTTTTCCCTTAACTTTATGCAAAGAGATCGATTCTAATATGGTTTCAGCACAACCATATTATGCATTTTATGAAAATTTGGAATTATTTCCATGTGAAAAAAACTAGGGTTAATCAATTTAATTATATATCTACTCCTTTTTCAAGACTATTTTGTTTCCTCTTATACATATGTTGTTGGAAAAGGGAATCTTGATGTACCAGGTAGAATTAATGTCATGTAATTAGGAAATTAGAAGTTTTAGCGGTGAGAATAGTAACTATACATGATAAGATTGTCTATAATAGTCCCTCATGGTCCGGTCCTTCCTCTAACATCTATCCGTCTTTTGGGTGGTTCTGAAATCTGAAGAAGAATGAAGTGCACAGTAAAAGTTTCCTAGTATTGAGGATATTAAACAAGAATAAATGTCGCTGGATTTTAAAATCATCATAAAAAACTCTAGGACTTTTTTAATTTCGTAAACCCCCGAGGACCCATTTTTTTAACAGTCTTTATTTGACTGAACATTTCTTTATGTCATGTATCTACTACATCCATAGGAAAATAATATAAAACACTAGGAATATAATTACCATTAAATTCTAGTAGCAGATTTTTGCCGCTTACAAACTTCAAATTTTCCAACTAGCAGTTGATACTGTCAGAATTATATATTTTGTACCACTGGCAAAGAGTACAATATTGTTATTGCACACACAAAAAAAAAAAAACAGACTGTAACTAAGTACACAACATTGTAAAATTAAATATGTTGATTCTATAGTTGTTACTATTATTTAATAAGTAGAGTAATGTTGGGACAAAATTAAGAAAAACATCTACAACCCGGCGTCCCGGCCCCCCCTTTAATTTCTTCAATAAAGAAAACAACAGTACAATATATATGCACACATACATACCTATCTAGAAAAAGAAATTGCATGTACCATGTTTTTTGATTTACATATCTTTTACGTACACGATATGTGACGTCCTGATGGCCTTAGGTGCAACTTGTGTCCAAAGATTCGATGGTTCATGGGATTCTCTATTGTAGATATAGTTCAATTATCTATTTTAGTATATATTGTAATGAATGTTACACAATGCAGGGTTGTTTCTGATCAATTGCATTGAAGACAAACCTCTTTGCATTATAATTGAGTAAGACAAGACGTATAAATAGTCATGGCGGAAAATAATTCAATGGAATATATTATGGAAAAAGTATCTTCTTCATCTATTGATCTGAATGAAGACAACAAAGGGGAACTCGAAGAGGAAGAAGAAGAAGAAGTGATTGAGGTGGAAGATAGTAGTGAGAAAGAAATTGAAGGAAATTATAATACTAGTAGTGATGTTGAAAAGAAAAACGTAAGGCAATATGTTCGATCAAAATTGCCAAGGCTACGTTGGACTCCAGACCTCCATCGCTCTTTTGTTCATGCCATTGAAAGACTTGGTGGTCAAGAAAGTAAGCCTCTATATATATACTATCAAGTCAACTAAAAGATAACTACATATATTCGAGAAATATTTATTTAATGTTTAATGTGATGTTTTTTTTATTTTTTCAGGAGCCACACCTAAGTTGGTTCTACAAATGATGAATGTGAGAGGTCTAAGTATTGCTCATGTAAAAAGTCATCTACAGGTAATCATATACGTATATATTTTGTGATAAATTGAAATACTTATATTAATTTGGTGTTTTGTTTTTAATGTAATTAATTAAAGTTACTTATTTGATCCAGATGTATCGAAGCAAGAAACTTGATGAATCTGGACAGGGTACTACATTTATTTTCAAATTAGAAATTTCTCTTCCTTAAAACACCAATACTTTTTTTTTTGGTTGTGTCTGGAACCCGCATTGAAATCCCGATTAAATTAATGGTGTTTCATTTTGACAGTGTTAGGGCGTGGTAATAATAGGTCAATGCAAGGAAGAAGCTATTTCTTTAGAAGCCACTTAAGTGGTCAAAGATATAACCCTATACAAGATTTCAAGATGAAGAATGGTGCCATTGTGTTGGCAAGGAATTTTAACTATGATAACCATGCACTTAAACCCCATTCCTTTTCAAGACCCCCCTATCAGGCCAAAACCATTTTTTCTAGGTACAATACAACTAACTTTACTTATATATATTGCTTTGGAATGCTAAATTTGATTACTACTAATTTACGTAGTTATTTAACTAAGGGTAGTATGAAAAAAAAATATGGGATCAAGTAAAATGAAACGAGCAAGTAATAATTTAATTAATGTATAGGTACTTGCCGTGGTCTTCCGATAATCAAGGAAGTTTACTTAATAGCAAGTTTCAAAAAGGGGAAGATTTGTTGAGAATGAAGAGCTGGCAAACACCAAGACAAGTAGTAATTGAACAAAATGGAATTATGCCAATTAGGTCAACCCAATTTCTTGAACAGAAAAAGTTCATCCCCAATCAATGGGAGGAGAAAACAGCTAAAAACTCCCATTTTTTTCTTCAACAAAATTTGGGACAATCATATTCCAAGTGGAACTGCAGAAACAATGCTCTTGAGCAAAGTCTTGTGACACCTTGCAGGATTGAGGTAAAAATATGACTCTTCTATCTGTTTGTTAGCTTAATCTATTTTAACATAAATATTTCATGAAGTATGACAATTAATTAACATCAATAGTTTAATTGCCACCAAATATGTTTTTTAGTGGCATTTAACCTATAGCCGACATTGGATTCAATGGTAATTAACTAATGTCGGTAAAGGCTTTAGCTCTCTTTGTTAATGTGTATATTTAAAGCCGCTAAAAGTTGTTTTTGTTATAGTGTATCCGGACACCCTATTTTTTTTTTTTAAAATGCAAATATTTACCACTTTAAAACAACTTCAAATTACATGCTGTGTCTAAAGTTAGCAAGCATTGAGTTTAGCTATTTATGCCTGATGTTCAAACAAAAATAGTTGAATTTCAGTCATATAAAACTTCAAACACTGCGTTGAATTTGTTTCGAAGTAGTAAACTTGTAAATTATGCTTTGTGGATATGACTTAATGGTGGTCGTGTATATGTCAACTTGGGCCCTATTTTGACCTGCCTAATTCAGCTCATCTAAAAGTTGGGAGGGGCCAGGGACTTTATCCTTTCTCAATGGACGAAAAAAATCTGTATTATAATGTGACCTTAACGACCATAATTCATATTGACTCATGAAATATCTTGTCAAAATATATTCTAACTGTAATTTTGACTTTGCAGATGAAAGAAGACAAGAGTGGTTTTGAGGAAAAAGAATGGTTACCTGATTTGCAACTAAGATTAAGCAGAAGCACAGATGACAAGATTAATGAGAAGAGGATGGATCAGTCAGATATAAACACAATGCTTTCTCTTTAGCTTCCTACTTTAGTTAATAAATTAGCTAGAGTTCTTAAACATACAAAAAATTTAT
This sequence comes from Solanum commersonii, assembly GCA_029007595.1. NCBI lineage: Eukaryota > Viridiplantae > Streptophyta > Magnoliopsida > Solanales > Solanaceae > Solanum > Solanum commersonii. The sequence continues at coordinate 80,383 of JAJTWQ010000288.1, read as the reverse complement.
TATTAATAATTAGGTTGTTAATTATTGTTCATGAGTGATAGCAGCCTAGGTAGGAGGGTGAGTACTTGAGATCTGACCAAGCAATTAACATTAATTAATTGGAGTCAGATCTCCTAAGTACTTGCTTTATAGGCCGCATCCAATTACCATACAGTTTGAGTTGCCACTTATATCTCTCTCATTCTTAGTTTTTCTTTGTTTTACAAAACAATATAATATTTACGATGGATTAACTATCTTGCTACATGTATTTAATAATAGTGGGATATTCTCTTTTCTTCAGAAAGAAAGTAAAACCAAAATTATATATTGTTGTTATTTTTACCAGAACAAATCATGTCGATTTCTGTAGTAGCATGTCATAATTCAGATTGAGAATATAAAGATCATTAAAAACTTTAAAAATTGGAAGTTGTACTCTTTTTCGACGTACAAAATATATAAGAGAAATAATGTAAAGATAACTATAAAGAGTACTAATTGCCTTTAAGATATTGTTGCAAAGATCATTTTTAGTATTCTTCTTTCTCTTAACTTAAATGATGAAATGAGGATTCATATAGCTGATCTTGACGTATTTGAGATTGAGGCAAGTTGTTATATTGTTGTAGTTTGTTTTGTCTTCTCTATCTCTCTTTCTTTCTTTCAATCTAAGGTATTGGTAAATTGTGAAGTTGATTAATGTATTTCTTATTTAAGTGTATGGTTCCAAATTTCTCTTTTTCTGTGAGATATATAGCTGACAATTGATATTTTAGTTTCTTGAAATACAAATGAAGAGATGAAGAGAATGAGGAATTTGAGGTAGTTGAAGTGTCCAATGGATTGGGCTTGGATAAGATCCAATCCCACCTGGGCTTGCATAGGTTGACTGAGGGCTGGGCCTAGATTCATGTTAGGCCCCAACAGTTCCCTTTCCTATGTGAAGGCTGAAGCCACACAGATCTTATAGGGTCATTTTGTATGCGAACTAAATTATCGCAGGACTATAGTCCTGGAATTATATCCCACCTCCCATGTAGAATAAAATAATTCCAAGTGGGATGGAATATCTCAAGATTAAGTTTGGATTAGATTTATGTGTTTGGTTACAAATTAAATTTATCCCCAGATGATTTATACCATCAACCAAACAGAGTATAAGTCTAATCTCGTAATCATGGAATATCCCACCTTATCCCGCATACCAAGCAAACTTAGGGTTCAACTCTAGATCAAGGTGTTCTCTCAGATGCATAAATAGACTTAATTTTTTCCGAAACTTAAACACCTCAATATTATTGCATCAACCAATTACATAGTGTAAACATATCTGTAGCATCCTGTGAGCCTGTGCTTTACTCTAGGTGATGGAGGGAGATTTAGGCTATTGACTGCAGGCTCAAACTCAAGTGCACTTGTGGCTTTCGACATGGAATCATGGATCATATAGATAGATGAAATTTTTGAGAAAATGTATGCATACCCAAACACCCCCGACCCTAAATCCTGAATTCGTCTTTAAGACCTTGACTCTGAATAAGGGATGAAGCTATTCTTCCACCAAATATGGTATAACCTTGAAACTCCGTTACTCGAGCCTGTTTCAGATAAAAGGTCCGGACTACTACTGAGCTTTTTCTTGTCAAAATGTTATATATTGGTGAGCTAGCTCATTCAATGGACCAAAAGATGAAGAATTGAATCAAAAGTTACCAGAAAAGCTAAAGATATTTACTTCAAGGCCACACATTATGAAAAAACAATACTATACCAGAATGTCATATAGAATCAAATGTCATTCATTCATATCTCAAGGCAAGGGCTGGTTTTCAGGAACACAAAAAACTCAGCAATTCTCATGCCCACTACTGTGTCAATATTGAAAATTACAACAATCCCCACCATCAAAACCAAGTAATTTTTTGAGGTGGAATAGGAAAAAAATTTCCTCGTATACCTAGACTAAAATAGTGACAAGGAAATTCCAAGAGGAATGAAATGTAGTTTCAGGATAGCACTGAAGCTATACCGAAAGAAACAAGATGTTTCATCTTTATGAATGATCCATCTTCAAGATTTGCTCTGCTGACAAGAACCAAGAGTATATAGTTCCTGTTCAAACAAAATGGACCAAAAATAATAAATTTCAGTTTCTCAAACATCAAAATTTGCTACAGAAAACTTTAAAAGATAAAAAGGAGGTTACCTCAGAGTAACGGACATGATCCTTATGCAAATTAGAAGTTTTCACGATTGTCTCCCACTTGGTACCATCAGTTTGGGACTTCTGATTCTGCTTCTTAGAGTTAAAACTCAAGAATGGAGTTCTCAAAGGAATGGAAGGCAGTGTGCGCCAAAGCCAAGACTCAGAGGGAGATTTAGGTAATGGTGGTGGTAAAGTAGATTCCAAGGAGGTAAGGTTAGAATCTTTTGAGTCTTTTGCATTTTGGTTATCTTCATTTTCTGTAACTAAATTCCCACAAGGATGAACTTTTGAAGACTCTAAGGCTCCAGATACTGTATCAACATTTTGCTTTAGTTTCAAAAACTCTTGATCAGCAGGACCTTTGTGTGTTGATATGGAAATTGTAGAGGCTTCAATCAAATCAAGGGAAGACTCCTTTTCAATAATCTGTTTGCTATTTTTCTCTAAAACATCTGAGCGCCTGGCACCTTGAATAGGAGACATGGCAGCCAAGTTTTCAACCACTCTTCTGTTTTCAACCAGAGTTTTCATATTCTTATCCGGGGAGTTCACTATTCCCTTGGGTTTCAAAGAAGCAGCGTTAGGGGCTGAAATTTGCACATTATCTACAGAATCTATGTACAAGGTTTTCTCAACTACTTCACTTGGCGAATCAAAAAACTTTCCTGTGCCCATTCTCTGTGGTACTGCTTTGTCCTTGACAGTGTAGCAACCTTTGCGGAATGAATCAAAGCGACTAGCCCAAAGACTCTCCATTTCCTTTGGGACACCAAGAAACCTTGTACCCTCATTGAATGGAGATGGGGGTGCTACATTTCGATAAGGAGATATAGCCCCACTTCTTGAACGCCTGCCAGGAGAGATTCCAACTAGCTTACATGAGTCGTTTGGATTAGACAGCTGCCCGGACATACTTCTATTATCAGCTTTGTACATCTCGCGAGACAGTACTCCAGAATGAAATCTTTGCTTATTAATGGTATCACAAGCATTCTGCAAAGAACCTGATCGTTAGAAACAAAAATAAATCTTATTAATCTTAGGACACAAAGAAACTGTTACTATGATTATTACCTTCTCAAGAGGACCACTGTAAGCTTTTCTAGTTAATTTCTTGACTTCATGAGCATACGATGTGGGACTCTGGGCTATCTTTGGTTTCGTTCCTGAAACTCTCTTTACTGCTTGAGGCGAGGGTGTCGGAGCACGTGTCTTCACTTTCAATCCTGGCAGTGGATTTAATAGGCACAAAGAATTCTTCACACAAATCCGAGGGAAAAATCTCCACCCTTTACTTGGCTTTTTGTCCGGATTCTCAGGCACATCATCTTCAGTTTCACTTCCTACATCAGCTGGATGGCTGCTATAATATGAGACAGGGTTAGACTCCAATGGCTTAACCAAAGGTTTTCGTTCCACGGGGACCAGCTTTTTGACTGGCATCGGTTGTTCAGCAGAGACTGGTTTTTTATGAACGTATTGAGGCGTCTCCAACACAACAGCTTTTGCTGCAGGCAAGAATCGACTCATCATAAAGTCTCTAGTTTGGGAGTCAATGGAAAAGGTTCCGGATGGTTGCAAATCTGAAGTTTGATGTCCGCTCAGACCACTGACACTGCAGTTCAAGGATAAGGATTCGGTAGGTGACATTGTTTCAGGACCATCAGAATAAGCACCATCCTCACTTTCTCTATCTCCTCTCGTGTATATACTTTCCACCAGGCTATCCAGTAAAGCTGCATGATCCATCCAAGGAAGTCCTTCAGCTGGAGACCTGTAAATGTTATGAGTACGAGGCCTTTCACCCGAATAGAACCGAACAGTCTCTGGCAATCTTCCTGGAGGCAGCCTAGGACTACTTGAACGCTCCACACGAAGGCTAGTTCGGACTTCAATGTCATCTTTTGGTCTTCCAGGGATCTGTTCCCACACAAATGGAACAGCTACTGGTTTTGTCACCTCAGTCAATTCCCAATCTGATTTTTTGACAGGTAGTGATTGTTGTCGATTTGGTGGTACCTTATCTGCCATCTTTTTATTTGCTCTCTCATTGGGAGTTAAAGATGATGCTATTTTCCTCACAGATAAAAGAGGTGCATTGAAATCCAGCTGCTTTTTTGCCATTTGTCTGTTCAACTAACAAAATTTCTACTCCCTTCCCTCTGAAACAAAATTAGCAATCAACAATGGCGTATGTGCCTTCCAAATCACTACAAAAAAAGAGAATTCAAGAAATCAAAATACAGTTTCAAGAAAGAAAACTGATGAACAACCTATCTCCATACAGAACTAAGTACAATAGAGAAAGGAAAGTACTACATTTAACACCACAGATTCAGAATTGCACTAATCAAAGTTAAATGAAACTACAAGACAGATACTATTGATTAAAATGCCCCATTGAAGCCTTTAACAAAGAGAAAATAGAAGAATAACTCTTTATTGCCAACCCCTACCCCCACCCCCTCAAAAAAGGCAAAAACAGAATTCAGAAACAATGGAATAACATGCTATTTCTCTTGGGGAACTAAGGCTAATTATACAAGTAAACTAAGAAGAGGGGCTACTAACTAACAATTAGTAAATCAAAAGAAGTGAGAAAATGAGAGAAACCATAAACCAAGAACACTTGAAACTCTTATTTCCTTGTTAATTCCTAACATAATACTAAAAAAAAATAAGATCTTGTCAGTCACAAAGTAGCCAAAACAGAACCATAACTAGAGGATAAAACCTAGCATTCCAGATATGGGCAACCATAATTTTCTTTAACAAAACAAATACTACCATTATCATTTTCCAAGAACCAAACGAATGCATTAAACAGAAAAGATAATAATCAAGAAAATAAGTTCATACCTATACAGAGTGAGAAAAAGATGAAAACTTTACCAAAAATTTCAAGAAAAAGAGAACCCCAAGAAGAGAATGTTAATGGTTCATACCTTGAAGTTGAAGGGGGGAAAGTTAAAGGAGTGAGAGTTGAGTGAAATGTGTCCTTGAATGATGGCGCGAGTTGTGGAGGAAAAAAAAGGGCTACAAATTGGAGAGAGAAAAATGGAAGAATGGTCAGCCTTTACTTGGTGCTTTTTGCTTTTTTAGTGATGACTGTAGTATACTAGATGGGGTGGGTGGGGTTCACATACAACATGGAAAGAGAGGATCAAATTGACAGTTAATAGGCTGACGGCCTTAAATTCTTCGCCTCCTCTATTTATCACTTCCTCAGCTCTATTTTCAGTAACTACTTTTTTGATCCGTTTACTTAGTCAGCTGATTTTCCGTTGAAATTTGATTAAATTCGTATTCATATAACTATAATTCTTCTAGAGACTCGAAAGTCGAAAATTTTAATCACCACAGCTTAGGATCACCTTCTTTTATCCATTAATATTTTGAATTTGATAAAAGATAGCATTCTACTTACATTCTATCCTACAAAAGTAAAAAATAAAATTGTACACCTTTTAAGTAGGACTGCTGATCGATCAGTTTGGTTCAGTTTTAAAGCTTATCGGTCTGTAGACATACTAATTTTTTATAAAATCATTAAATTATTGGTTTATCGGTTATTGATCATTATCAATTTAACCGTTAAGATTTGACAAACACAAAAAATAATCATTGAAAATCACTTAAAATAATGTGAAAAAACAAATGAACCATGCACCTGAGTTCACATATTGCATCTTGCTAAAAAAACAAATACTTTTATATTGTAGAATAATCAAGAGTTTGAGATAGACATAAAGCAAAATAGAAAACTAAACTCTAAGTCAAAGACTTTATATACAAAATGGTATAAATATAATTATTTAATTTACTATCGGGTTATCAGTTAACTCGTTAAGAACTTTTAAGAACCTATAACCCGATAACAAAAAAAATCAAAACCGTCAACAAAATTGCTAAATCAATAATTCATTTCTGATAAATCAATAAAAATTTTTAATTCGAATTATCGATTTTAATTCAATTTTGTAAACGCGCTACTTTTTAAGAAACATATTTAACAGGGAGATAGAGGACCCAGATACTAACAGTGGCAGGGAGATAGAGGACCCAACTACTAACAGTGGCTGGGATTCAAGCACATGGACATAGTATTTAATGTATCTTATATTAATTTCATTTTTATTTTCATATTTAAATTTCTCACAAAAATAATTAATTATTTAAAAGTTAAAACTTTCGTGACTAAATTTTTGGTGTGAAGCAGTACAATAAATTTTGTAATGTCTATTCATGCATGTGCTCTTACAATGCCAAATGTAGACATTGATAGGAACTTATATTGTACTTCTAAAAAATAATTGTGATAGTCGTATTGAAGATAAATAGTTATCCGTATTCACAATTCACTAATAACTCAAATAATTTGTATTCACATTACCAAACATTTATTAAACGCAAACGTACCCCTTACTGAAATTAAGTTTTTTTAAGCAACGATATAGACACTGATTGAACAATTGCTTGTGTTTTCTTTTAATTACCTTGCTTTCATTTTATGTCACATCACAACAAAAAAATTAATTTATAAACCATGCATCTACATTGTCTCGTAACGAAACTATTCATATTGGAAAAACACTTTGCTTAAGTTTGTTAATTTCAATTTTCAAACAATTTCTCTCGTGGAACATATTGAATATTATGACACTTTTAGTCTTGTGAGTAATGTGAATGAAAAAAGTGCAAAAATAAATAAATTGGTAGTCCCTCCCACTTAATTTGTGCATTAAGTTATGCTTTTAGAATTTGGTGGTGGTTGTATATAAATAATTATAAAAATAATTTCTTGGTCTAAATTTCCAACAACTTCGTAAAATTTTTTTAAGATACTGCCAATGGGGCCCTAAAGAAAAGTAAATTCTTCAAACTAATTTTTTCATGAAAGACTTTTTTTTTTTATGACTTTTATTGTCTGCTATATTTGACAATATCATCAATCCAAAAGTATTTGTTTATTGAATTATTTATTTTCGGTTAATTAAGAAAGGTTTGTCTGTTGGACACGCTTAGGAAAATTAAATAAATATAAAGGTAATAGACAAAAAATGTCACCTAAATAAAGGGATGGCATCTTTCAAGAAAAGACATAATTATTTTAGTTACAGAGACATACGCGCCGAATTTTCAGTATGTTTAGTGATTTGTTTGGATTTTGCTTTGTAATTTCAATTATATTTGGACAGTACTATATAAAATAAATATTTAGTGATAATGGATTTTTATAAGGTACTGTTGCAAAAATATTTAGTTATAATTAAGTTAATATTATTATATTTTAAGTTATTAAATTTTTTAGAAATATTTATAGAAAATACTGATTATAAAATATTGTGACTAACCTCACTCTTGGATTAGGGTCCCCCTCCCCACCCCCTAAACCCCACCTAGAAACTTGTTTACTTATAATATTTGAGAAAATGACACGAAAAAAGAAAAAGGGGATCGAGAAAGTTAAGCATGAAATCTAGTAGCTAACCTTATGAAATTTTGACCTAGATTGGCGCCAATGTTTTGTTGGTTACTCCAGTATTCAGAAATCATTTATCCTTGTATTTTCTTTATTGTTATGAAATTAAATTAGTATATGGGGGAATGATTCACAAGCATGAAAAAATTGGGTGAACTTTTTTTTTTTTTTTTTTTTTACACTTAGACAAGTATATTTCATCTCACTGTTACTTTTGTAATTAGAATTGCTATGTTTTTTATCAAGATTTTTCGCTCACATATAATATTCACACTCAATTTCTAATTAAGAGTGTAGAGGTCCTATAAAAACTTATTTTCATTCTATATTTACACAAAATCAATGTACTTTATCATAGTTGAATAATAAATTAGGTGAAAATGCACATAGTTAAGTGACAAAAAGTATTCAAAAGACATATGTCAAGTTATTGTTTTTTGATGTAAATATAAGATAACTTTTTTGTGAAAAGATCTTATTCATTTCATTACAATTCTCGATAATGCTTAAATAATTAGAAGGTCAATACGCTATGATGTCTGAATTTAAACCTAATCACTTTTTTGTTCCATTTTAGCCTATTAACTTTGTGAAAGAAAATCATTTTGGAACTTCGAAAAATGTACTTTTTGGAATTTAATAACCTTAAACCCTAAATTTTCATAAAAATTGCTCTGTCCTCTTTGCTTAATAAATACCCTGTACTTTTGAAAGCAAGGCAAAGAGAATTAGGGGTAAAGAAAGTACTCCAACGACTTCCCTTCTTTTTTTAAAAAAAATATATTTTAAAAAAAAAAACAAGAAAAGATATTATTTCCCACCCTGTTTATATCTCAAAAAGAATTTGTGTATTCTTATTTACATTATTTTTCTACCTTAAAAGAATAATTTTTGTACTTTATAGGACCCCAAATTTATAATTTTCCCTTCTCTTTATATTCTTTGGTAATTACTACTTCTTCTGTTCCGAATTACTTGTCGACTTTTGAATTGTCACACCTATTAAGAAAATAATAATTAACGTAGTGACTTTACCATTTTATCCCTATTAATTATGAAGTAGGTGAATTAAAAATTTAAGCTTTTCAAAAAGTTATACCTTTTTTAAAGTAATTAATTGAGGGTATAATAGGTAAAAAAAAATTGTTCTTTCTTGATTTGTCAAAATGAATAAGTAATTAGGAACAACTAAAAAAGGAATAATTGACAAGTAATTAGGAACAGAAGGAGTAATAATTTTCATCCCTTTCTTATTCTCCAAAGAGAAGAAGAGGAGGCTAGGTACAATTAATAAATGCTATCGTCTTATAGAGCATAATAATAAAGGGTCTAATTTTAGATTGCAAATGAAATGAAGAAGGTCCCCTACCATAATCAATATTGTTTGGTTAATCAAAATGCATAACAATAATAATTGAATATATGCCATGTGATGTTGTCTTGTAATTTAAGGACTTCACAATCAATATTCCTTGTGAAATATGATGGCCATTTATTAGCCTCTTTTTTTCTTTCTTCTTTCACCTCTCAAGCAATCTTCTCATTACTACTCTTCTTGAATTATTCAAGCATTAAACTTGGGCCACAAAAGTTTGGCACCTATCATAATTCTCATTATCTATTTTTTTCAACTGCCTATTAAAATGGGAAAAGACCAAAACCTCACCTATGTTATGTCACATCTTGTAATTATTTGTCAAAATATTTAAAATTCAATCTTCCTTTGGAACGTAGAAATATCAGACCTCCTTGTCGTTTGATTAGGGGGTAATTAGTAGGCATGCCAATCTAAAATAAGGATTTTTCCTTAATTATTTAAGTGGAATAGAATATTTACTCGTTTGTACTCATTTATAAATTTGTCCGATTGTATTACATTGTATTGTTAGTTTAAACACAATATTTATTTTGATTATTATTTTATTGTATCGTATAGTTTAAATTCATTATTAGGTCACGGTGAAAAGTCTCATTTTTCTGTAACGATCGATTTGGTGTGCTCGCATGTTACCTTAATGGTTTCTTCTCATTTTGTCTTTACTAATAGTCTTATATTATCTTTTATCCTACATTTTCATAGTAACTCTACTTTGTACGTCCTTCGGGATGGCTCAGTTGGTTTGGAGGGTGGTCATCCACATGAATGACCCGGGATCGATCCCCTCTCAATGCCTTCTGAGTCGAGCTTGTCACATAGGACTTGCCTAGTGCGTTGGGGCGGTTTACCCAGTGTGCACAAAGTGCTCACCACAGAGTGCTCACCCAAAGGACAGAGGTTGTAGCGGTTGAGGGTTATCTTGGAGTTCCAAAAAAAAACTCTACTTTGTACCTACAATTCTTATAGATTTATCATTCAAATTATTGATATGTGACATTATGTAACCAACGAAAAACGATACAATCTATCCAAACATTATATTTATTAAAATAATATTATACGATATAGTACAACACAATACAATACATTATAAAACAATGTGTAACAACCAGCTAAACAATGCGTTAACATTTATATTTTAGCTTTAAACTGCCCTCGACGTTTATGAGATAAAACAAATATTTATTTTGAGAAAGATGGTGGGGAGCATTAGAAAAAAGTTTATAGATGCAGGAAATGTTTGTCGTGATGTTATCAGAATGAATGTATGGATGAGGTGTTCGCTCGTGTCAATTTTTATATGTGTTTGAAGAGTAGAGACAACCTTCCATGTGCTAACTGGTTTATACACATGTTATGATCATGTTCCCATAAAACATCATGGATCTACACATGCCTTTCAACCCTTATATTTTATTTTTCTTTAGACCACAAATGATAACACTTGCACAAAATTAAGTATTATCCTTCCAAAATCCATTTTCTAATCTTAAGTTAGTATAACTTAAAAGATCAATGGTAATAGTTTCTCCGATTGACTTTGACAGAATGACTATAATCATGAGTGTATAATTCAAATCATAGTATCGCGAGTTTGAATCTCAATACCATCTTGACTATTGTTCTTTAGTTATTCGTACATTTTCAATTTTCCTATTGACTATATATGTAAAAGGAAAAAAAGGCTAATAACTACTAGTTTGATTTAGTCTTGATATATACATTTATCATATATAACTTCCATACACTATACTGTATCGAATATATAGTGATAAAGTCAAAACACTTCAAAACAATATTATTACTATAGTATTATTTACAATTTGGGCATATCTACTAGTTTGAAAGTAACAATAGCTAGAAGATTTACAAGTGTAATTTCATCATAAAGTTAGAGGTTTTGAGTAGATGTTTTAGGCCCATTATATTATTATTGCTTTGTCGTAAAGTTCATAAACCAAAATGAGTTGGGCTCAACTTAGGTAATAGCACACCCCCCATCTAACCTTTAGTCCATCTTTCTATCAATCCATTTCTAAAGTCTTTCATATTTGGTTTGTGGGATGAGATAGGATGAAAGAACTTTTGTAAAAAGGTTGTGTTTTTGATAAACTTATAAATTGATTAAACTAGTTTAAAAGTAGTTTTTGGTTTATTTTGTTTTTAGTAGACCAAAATTGCTTATGATATGAAAATTGCTTATCAACATTCTTTTACCAACCGTTTATTATCAATTTCAATACTCATATAAAAATACGTAATACTTATTTTTAAAATCAGTTTCATCATTTAAAAATCTAGATTACCGATCCTCCTCTTGCTAACTAATTTCTTCTTATTTTCTCATTTATTTTGAGTTGAGCTAATTTGGGAACAGATTTTGGTTTTAAACTACCAGTGCTGCTCTTGCTTAAACAATGTTTGACTGATTGGTAAAATAAAAAAGGCTCCTCTTCTCCTAATTAAACTATTTATATAACAATGTAAGATTAGCAACAGAAATATCTCAAATTGTTTTATTCCAAATAAAATGGGAAATCCACACACACAGAAATATCATAGATGCCTTATCATGTCTATTTTTTAAAAAACAGGGAGGAGATTACAAGGTAGAGAATCAAACCCTCACAATTCATGTCAAGTTTCTTGTTTTATCAGTGATTTCCTATTTGATAGTCCAAATGAGTTTTTTTCCCAGATGCAATAGATTTTCAAACTTTTCCAGGATTGGAAACAGAAGCATGGGAAAAGTTACAATCCTGAAAAAGAAGAAAAGATGAGATTAGAGATTTTTTAAAAAGTAATGTGAATGCAATTGTGATTCATAAATTATTATACATAGGCAACCAAAGGTTTTTTTACATTTTTCTTTTATATATTTTTATACAATATTTACTTGACAACAAGAACCAGATTAATACTAAGAGTAGCCAATTGGGATGATAAAAGTTATAATAACTTAGATAAGTTCTTTCAGCGCATCACAGCAAACTGATTCCTCTTCCATTGGAAAGTTTGGTCCATTTCCTCTATTCCCTTAGTACCACTACTCCATGGTAGCTTGAGCTTGGCTATTGTTCTCTTCCTTGCGGCAACTCCAATTTTGTCTCCATAATCCTGCAAAAAGGGAAACAAAACTTTATCTTATTACATTAGGAGAAAGAGGAAGGCACAGGAGTGTGAGAATTTGACTCGCACCTATCAAGTGTACGTGTGAAAGACCTCACGAGTACCACACTACCACTAGACTATAAGTCTTGGTGGTATGAAGAAGCTATTGAAGATTTAAGTCATACCTTGTGGCAGAGGCCTTGTAAAACATCACAATATGGGAAGTCTTGAGGGCAGCATAATCTTGAATTCTCACAGCAAACACCATTTTCAATAGGACAGCATCCGTGAACTAAGCACTTGCCAAAGAAATCTAAGCCGCAGCAGCATGTTTGACCTTCTGGACAGTAATATAAGCCGTCTTCACATACAGGGGCGGACCTACAGTGGTTCAAGTGGGTTCATATGAACCCACTTGGTTGAAAAATAACACTGTATATATATGTATATTTAATCAGTTTTTAAAATTTTATATGTATATATTAAATTTTGAACCCACTAATACAAGTTTGAAGCCTAGCCGAGTGGTTGAGGGGGTTCAATTTTCCCAGCCAACCCGGGATCGAATCCCTATAGCCACATTTTATTTTTAATTCATTTTTTTATATATATAAACTTCCACACACGTTTTGTCCTCAAAGTAGGTGTAACTTTTGTCCTTTTAGTTACTTAGGAACTATAAAAAGTAGAATAACTTTTACTTTTACATTTAAAAGTCCAATAGTCAACAACTTTTGTCCTTTTTGTTTTTAGTTTTTTTTTTTTTAAAAAAAAAACTCAACCAAAAAGGCACTAATCCCTATTATTCTCAATTCTAAAAACTCTTTTATCTTCTTCTTTGTTGAAATCTTCTTTGAACCTCTCTTACTTTTCCCCCCAAAATTTTGAGTATATTTTTGTAGATTGAAAAAAACTCTCCTCGTCTCTCAAATCTCGCACAAGTATGTTTTTCGCTCTTGATTCTAGTCTTTATTATACATATATGATTATTGTGGTTATTTTTATTTCTTCAACTAAAAAATCCCTTATCATTCTAAAATCAACAAAAAATTACAAATAATATTAGGTATATTTCTATGTATTCGATTATGAAATTAAGGTTATAATTATTTGTTTAATATTTTGTTTTTATTTGTTAAATGTTGAATGAAGAGAAATCATTCATAATATTCTTTTATCTTCTTAGTTTATATTGAAGCCTAGTTTTTCATCCATCTTGTTATTTACCGTCTCAATATTCATAAGTCAATGTAATTTTTTTCAAATATATTAACATTGTTTAGTATAGTTAGATATGTATGATGTTAGCCTCATAAAAGGGCATTATCTAAATTGTAGTCTTTTGTTTTATTGATCTAACTTGAGGAGAATGCTTTCGACATAGTAATGTCAAGTTAATAAGATGCTATGGCAATTTATTAAAGTTAAACAATGCAAATTGCAAGATCATTTAATTGAAATTCCATTTATTTAACAACGCTTTGTTTAGTTACTTTCTAATTAGAATTTTAATTTGGTTATACAAGTTGAATATCAAATGAAGAGATTTTTCTCTCCTATATCCTCCAAGTTGCCACAATCAAGTTCATCCGCTCAAAATGCTCCTCGGGTGGAAGAAAACTTGAACCAATTAGACGAAACTCATCATTCCGCTAAAAGATTTAAACAAGGGGTAGATTTTGATTCTTTACCGCGAGATCCAAAGAAAAGAATACCCATTCGAGACTATCATCCGGATGAACGTGATGAGATTAGACGAGCATATATCCAAAGAGGTCCTCATCAACCTCGAATCGCGAGTTTCCTCAAAGTGATCTTTTTGGATTAAAACGCCGTTTTAATCACAAATGGTTTAAAAAATATCATGATTGGTTGGAGTATAGTGTGACCGAGATGCGGCTTATTGTTTGTGTTGTTATTTATTTCAAGATGAAAGCATTCATCAAGGTGGAGGTGAAACATTTTCAAGTATAGGGTTCGGGAGTTGGCACAAAAGAAAAGATTAGATACGCATATTGGTAAGTCAAACGGTGTTCACAATCGGGCAAAGAAGAAGTGTGAAGATCTAATGCGACAAGAACAATCAATTCAAGCCGCATTTGTTAAGCTATCAAATCAAACCAAGCTTGAGCACAAAATTCTCTTAAAGGCTTCAATTGAAGTGGCGAGACTTCTCTTGAATCAAGGATTGGCATTTCGTGGACATCGTGAAGATGAATCATCACTAAACAAAGGTAACTTTCTTGAAATTCTTTCATGGTATGCGAAGCGGTGTGATAAAATTGATGAACTTGTGTTGAAAAAGGCTCCAAAAAATGACCCGAGATGACTTCTCATAAAATTCAAAAAGATATAGTCACTTTGCATGTAAGCTTGAAACAATTAAAGCTATTATGGAGGATCTAAATGGTGACTATTTTTCATTGTTAGTTGATGAATCTTGTGATATATCACGTAAGGAGCAAATGGCAATTGTTTTGCGTTATGTTGATAGAAAGGGCTCTGTGGTGGAAAGGTTCATAGGAATTATTCATGTTCATGATACTAGTGCTTTATGTTTGAAAGAAGCTATTGTTAACTATCTTGCGCAACATTCTTTGAGTTTATCTTTTATACGGGGGCAATGCTATGATGGAGCTAGCAACATGCAAGGGCGTTTAAGTGGCCTTAAAGTTTTGATTCAACAACAAAGTAAATCAGCTCATGCAATTCATTGTTTTGCTCACCAACTTGATTAACTCTTGTTGGGGTATCTAAAAAATGCCTTCAAGTTGGAGAACTTGTATTGTTGGTTTCTAATGTCTTAAATGTAGTGGGAGGTTCTTTTAAACGTATGGATGAACTTCGAGAATCTCAAGCAAAAAAGTTCAAGTGGCACTTGATATGGGTGAGTTGAAAGTGGTAAGGGATTGAATCAAGAACTTGGTCTTGCTAGAGCCGCCAATACTCGGTGGGGTTCACATTACAAATCTTTTAAGAATTTCATTAGTATGTTTGGCTCTATTACGATGTTCTTGATACTATTGTTGTTGATTACGAATCATTGAAGAAAAAGCTAAGGCAACCGGATATCTTAAAGTTTGTCAAACATTTGAGATTGCTTTCATATTGCATTTAATGAGAGATATTTTAGCGATCACAAATGAGCTTAATGAGTCTTTACAAAAGAAAGAACAAGATATTGCAAATGCCATTCTACTTGTTAAAGTGGTGAAGAAACGATTGCAAGATTTAAGGAATGAAGGATGGGATTCACTTATCGAGAATGTGTCAGCATTTTGTGTCAAGTATGATATTTTGATACCTAATTTTGATGAGTTCTATGTTAATTTTGGAAGATCTCGACGTAAAGTTCTTGAGTATACTATTTCACATCACTATCGTGTGGAAGTATTTTTAAGATTATTGATTGGCGGCTTCAAGAACTCAATGATCGTTTTAATGAGGTTAGAACAGTTTGCTTATTGGAGTTGCTTGCTTAAATCCGGTTGACTCATTTTCTAGTTTTGACATCAAGAACATATTGAGAATGGCTGAATTATATCCCGATGATTTTGGTGAAAATGTAATGGTTACTCTTAGGAATCGGCTAGAGACTTATATAGTTGATGTCCGTGATGTTGATAAAAGGTTCTCCAACTTAAAAAGGACTTGGCGATCTTTCTAAAATGCTAGTTAAGGTAAAGAAGCATTTAAATTATCCTCTTGTGTTTCGCCTTATAAAATTTGCATTGCTCTGCGCCGGTTGCTACTTGCTACGGTTGAAAGAGCTTTCTCGGCAATGAAGTTGATCAAGAGTGAATTGCGAAATCGAATGGATGATGATTTTACGAGTAGTTGTATGGTGCCTTATGTAGAGAAAAGAATATTTAATACTATTTCTGATGAGAGTATTATGAATAGGTTTCAAGAAATGAAAACTCGTAGAATAGAATTGTAATGACATATGTTAATTAATCAAAATTTGTTTTGTTTGCATTTTTGCTTATTTATTTTTTATATCTTGAACCCACTTCGTGAAAATCCTGGGTCCGCCACTGTTCACATATATTTGGTTTTGGAGAAGGTGGTGGAGGAACCAGAGGGGATGGTGGAGTGGAAGACGATTCTTTCATGGGATAAGAAGCCAATGAATTAATAGCACATATCCCATATGGCAAACTAGTGTTCCTTTTTATATATGCATACCCCTCCATACCCCAAAATTTTCCCCATGAATTCTTGATAATCCAATAGTCAACTCCTCCTTCAGAACCGTATCC
Source organism: Solanum commersonii (assembly GCA_029007595.1). Taxonomy (NCBI): domain Eukaryota; kingdom Viridiplantae; phylum Streptophyta; class Magnoliopsida; order Solanales; family Solanaceae; genus Solanum; species Solanum commersonii. Next base: position 63,962 of record JAJTWQ010000288.1, on the reverse strand, counting down.
TACAATTAGTACTGCATGAGATAAGTCATCTGGATTACTAGAGCATTCTCCATCATAGATTCCCTGCATTAAACCCCAAAAACAGAGAAAGGCCAAGAGCTTAATATTGGGTTTTGTTGAAAGAAGACAGAAGTAACAATAAGAATGACACAATATATATGAGTTACCCCTGCATATAGCTGAAAATCAAGGCCTTTTCCATCTATGCCTACACTAACAGGTTGTCTAGCAACAGCACAAAGTAGGGCACTTTCATCTTGTGCAACATCTTGGTATCCATCAATTGTTACAGCCTTCTTGTTCAACTGTTGAGCTAAAATGTTCAACATTTTCTCCTAAAAATGAAAAAGCTAAAAGAAACAAAGATGTTATAGGAAATTGCAGCCATCACATGCCTTGTTGTAACTGCAAGTGCCTCGAGATTCGGTGTATGGATAATCAGCTGCTGAATCAATGCCCCTATTGTTGATCACAAATTTAAAAGCAGGGTCCATAAGTCCACCTTCACACCCTTTATTGGCGGTGTCACAGTTGACAAGTTCTTGAGTTGAAAGGCTAATAAGTTCACCAGTGACTAATGCATTTATTCCTTCTATAGCTCCACATGCAGAAAATGCCCAACAACATCCTGCATTTGTAATGCAGAGAATCAAAGACATTTGCAGAAGGCGCATATTTTCAGGCTCACTGATATCCCAAGACATCATTGGTTCAGCTGCCTAATTTGGGAGTATTCTCGGAAGCTTTGGTACTATACCATCCTTCTACTAGGTAATCACTAGATCAACAAAGTGCTTATAATGGAAGTGAAGTAGCAAAAAATTGAAGGTTGTACTCCTGACTTTTACTCATTCTTTCCCATTAAATAGGCATCAACAAATTGGGAACTAAAGATCTATGAACTAACTGATGCTACTGTTGTGCCTCTCTTTTGTTCAAAACAAGACTTCCATGCATAATATCGAGTTTAAGCTGTATGCAGTGACGCCGTAAAAGATCTTTACACAATGATATGTCACTTATAAGGTAATTACAAGTAAATGTCCATGATATGCCTTAAACCATTATATGCTAAAAATGGAGAATTGTGAAAGACTGAATTTAATATGCAGAAGAGATTAGCACAGCTTACCACATGCTCCTTGGTTCTTAACCTCAGTGACAACCCCATGTTTCCTCCACTCCTTAGAAGGAGGAGCAACACAAGAATTTGCAGAAATAGCGGCCTTGTTCTGCTGGTTGAAAGGCATCTTAATCTTTGAAGTATGGACTTGGCTAAACTCCTCATTGCTCATATCAGCAAAATTGTTCAAACCAACTAAATGGTCTGATTCTGACCTCCTCTTTGAGTTCTTGTCCACTATATACTTCACATTCCTTTTAAAATTCTCCAATCTCATTTCTTCCTCTTTCTCATTCTTGTAAATTTTCCCATGCTTCTGTTTCCATTCTTGGAAAAGTTGGAAAACTCTTTCTTCTGAAAGCAACTCTTGCGGCTTGTCTATTAATTCTGGAAAATCAGTAGTAAAAGCAGAAACTTGAGATGATAATGCTGCTAAGATCAAGAAAAGTGGGAAACTAAGAAGAAGAAAAAGGTGGAATTCTTGTGTATTTCCCATGTTTTATTTTAGTAACACAATCCAATAAATGACTTTGAGATTCTTCAGTTATATATAGCTTTTGAAAAGATGACCCTTATGGGTCATGAATAAGTTAGGAAGAGGAACAAACGTACAAACTTTTATCTGTTAATTATTTGATTGAACAATAATGTAACGATATTTTTGAAAAGGCTAGCGAGTGATATTTTGAGTGCACTTGCTCCTAAAAATTCATCCTGTAGTAAAGATACTAATTAGTTTATTGGATATTTATTTCTAAGAGACTGTGATAGATGTTTTTTTATCTTTACTCCAAAACATTTCTCATCCACCCCTTATTATCCAATTATCAGAAACTCGATAGGATATTAAGCCAAGCTGATAAAATCATCAATCTTCTGTCTAAATTCCAATATTGATATATGAATTTACTGAAATATAATTCACTGGACCCCAATTTGGAATTTTGTAGTATTTGTAAGTTTAGTGGTGCCAGTTTTTAAGGGCCCACTACCACTAGAAATGAATAGCATACTATCCTTTCTGGATTTTATGCAGTTTGAGAAATATTTGGTGTAAGAATTATGTATTAGCCTATTTAAAACGTAGTAAAGCAATTTTACTTATACCAGCAAACACAGTTTATCTCTCTCTCAACTAACGCAGTATTAAGAATGAAACAATAAGAAGGAATCATAATTTAGTTACTGCAACAAATTTAAATTACAAAATAGTAATAAATTTGTGATGTAGTTTGACTCGGCACGGAGTTTAAGAAAGGAAGGAAGACTTTTAAAACTTGTGGTCCAAAATGAATGATAGAAATTTGTGTGGCTGTAAATCATTTCATTAAAGGTAAAATAGACATTTTATAGTTAAATTGTTACTAAATATAGAAATGTGTCATTCTTTTTGGGACTGACTAAAAAGGAAAGTGAGTCATATAAATTGGGACAGAGGAAGTAATAAATTTGTGACCGTTCAAGTTATGACATATAAAGTGAAACAGAGAGTAGTAATTTTAACCAGTTTATGGACTGTCCTCCATAAGAGTAAGCATGTTTTTTGTGTTGCATCATCACACAAAGATATTTATTCTACTTCAAAAGATTAAAGTGATAATAGGCAACACAAAGTACAAGTGACAAGTTTGAGGGGTATTTATGTCTTTTTCCTTGTTTTTGTGGTTAAGAAATGATTCTTTCAATGCATTGCATCAATAAAAGGAAATTGCCCTTCTTTAGCATCTACTGACCGAAAGCTAAGTCATGTAAAGTGAATGTTACTCATTTTCTCTTTCTAAACTTAAGTGATTTTAATTTCTAGATTGTATGGTAAATTTATAAGCTAATAAATTTATGTCCACAATTTTACATACTTTAGTATTTCTTCTTCTTTTCAAGTTATGACAACATGATATTTTGATGGTAATAACATTTCAAGCTTTATTGCACAACAATAGACGAGTTCAAACCTAAAGATAATTAAGATATAGAATAAAGCAAGTGTATGATTAAAACATATTTTTATTTGTCCTACTAGTTATTAATAAAAATGGAGAACATTATCCATAATATATTAGTAAGCTAAAGACTAAAATCAATTATAAAGCTTGTAGGCTTGTTGTATTTTGTTTGAAGAGTAATCGGTCCCTTTTTTCGTTTTCTCATATAAAGTCCATGATTTTAGTTTTATGGATTAGTATGAGAAAACGAAAAAGAGGGATCGATTTGTCTTCAAACAAAAAAATAAATTACGATAAATCAACAAGCTTTATGATCCATTTCCGTCTTTGGCTTATTGATATGTTGTGGATAGTGCTCTCCGTTTTCATTAATAATTAGTAGAACAAACAAAAGATGCTCTAATTATATACTTGCATTATTATCTTGATTATCTTTAGGTTTGAACTTGTCTACTATGAAACAAAGTTTGAAATGTCAGTAAGTGAGTTATTACTATCATTTTGTTACTAGAAATTATAAAAAGAAGAAGAATTATTAAAGTACGTAATATTGTGGACATAACATATGTACTCTCCTATATCTATTTATTTTTTTCATCTTTTAGCTTATACATTTACTATTTCTACAAAACCAAAATTGTTATTGAAACCATTTCTAAGTTCAGAAAAAGAAAAACGAAAAAGTTTTAAAAGTATAGATCACTGCCAGATGCTAAAGAAGGGGACGTTCCTCTTCTGCAACAGCTATATAGTTGAAAATCAAGGATGCTCCCGTTGATGTCCACACTACCAAATTTTAGAGCAACAACACAAATAAGGGCACTTTCCACTTCTGCAACATCTTGGTATCAATCAATTGTTACAACCTTGTGGTGGTTCACCTGTTGAGGAAGATATTTGAACAATGACCACGTTATTAAAGGAAAATATTTGAAAAATGGATAGAAGACATGGTCATCACATGCCTTGTTGTAATTGCAATTGCCTTGAGAGGCAGTGTTTAGATACCGAAGCTGAATCAATGGTGCCAGCGTTGATCACCCATTCAAAAGCAGGGTTCATAAGGCCACCTTGATCATGGTCATTATTGTATTGAATTATCACAATCAATAAGTTCTTGAGCAGAAAGGCTAATAAGTTCACAATCTTCCAGTCAAATCAGAAAGTCCTTCAACAGAACAAAGTCCATTATGTTGACATAATCCTACAATGCACGAATTGTTATGGAAGTGCAAAAAGAGAGACGGTAAGAAATATTTATGTGCAATTTTAATGTTCTCTAAGATCAGGAAAAATGAAGAAGATAGGAGATACTACAAGGATAGAAGAAAAGTATTGATGATAAGACAGTAGATTCTACAAGTAGTGTTATATGCACATTATATAAGGGCAAACTTGGATTCACCTACCTGGCAATACCAATGTACCATTCACGGTCATGAGCTGCTTTAACACATAATCACTGCAAAGATCTACACTAATATCCGGACAGCAGCAGTTACCTCATAAGCAAGTTTTTAATTCACTCTTCTGGTTACATCTTGCAGAATTCCATTCCAGCTCTGTATGCGTTCTGTTGCAGATGCAAAGGATTTTCCAGACATTGGAGTGATTTTCTCATCTGCCATACAGTCCTGCAAAGCCACCTTGCAGCCCTAAACCAGAAGTGATTTTGTGAATGCATGTTAGCGCTTTAACATACATGCTTATGGCTCAATTATCTGAGTCAAGACAAAATGATGTCATCGCAGGCATATGGCCCATATCCATCATCTGAGCAGTTAAAGTGAACAGCATGTTAAAATTCTCCACTGACTGCACTGAAGTATCACCACAAAGAAAAACAAGCAACTGATTCCTATCCTCAACCCAGCTGCATCCTGGTAGTCTGCCTGCTCCACTCTTTTTTATTGTTTCCCAAACTCTCTCCACATCACCCCACCTTCCTAGCTCAGCATACATGTTTGATAAGACAACCAGATTTGTCGATGTATGAGGTTCAAGTTCAAGAAGCTTCTCAATAGCACAGCCAGCAATCTTTATATTGTTATGCATGCGACAAGCCCCAAATAGGGCACCCCACATTTCTACAGTGACATTTTTTTTCATATCCTTTATTAGAAGGAGAGCTTCTTCTAACCTCCCTGCTCGCCCAAGTAAGTCAACCATGCAAGCATAACGTTCACATGAAGGAGTAATAGAATACTTTCTGGTCATGTGCTCAAACAAATTTGCACCAGCATCACTCAAGCCAGCATGCTTACATGCAGATAAAACACTAACAAATGTGACTTCATCAGGAACGACTTCTTTATCTTCCATTTCTTGAAAAAGCTTGACAGCCTCCTGCCCATATCCATTTAAAGCATAGCCAGCAAGCAAGGAATTCCAGGATATTACATCAGCATTGTCAACATCTTCAAACATTTTTTCTGCATCAAAGATCTTTCCGCACTTCGCATACATAATGATTAAAGCATTACAAACTGATAAATTTTTCACATAACCGGTTTTTATAGCCGCTTGATGAAGTTGCTTGCCGATATGCTCAGCTGCAAGATTGGAACAGGACCTTAATGTTGAAGCAAATGTAGAATGATCTGGTTTCTTGCCATCATGTGTCATCGTGATGAAATATTTAAGTGCATCTACATAAAAACCATTTTGGGTATAACCTGAAATTAGAGAATTCCAAGAAATTACATTTCTTTCCCCCATATTCTCAAAGATCTCAAGTGCTTTTTCCATTTGTCCCACCTGAGCATAACCTGCTATCATTGTATTCCAAACAACTATGCTCTTTGGTTCCATCTTTTCAAACAGACCAAAAGCTTCATCAATCCGCCCACATTGAGCATAGCCTACAATCATTGTATTCCAACAAACAACATCACGAATAGCAGTTCGATCAAATACCCAACGAGCTTTATCCATCATGTTGTTTTGGATGAACCCAGATATCATTGCTGTTCGTGCACCAACATTTCTGTATGGCATTTGATCCAACAAATCCCTTGCTTCTTTTAGCTTTCCAGCACGACAATAACCATCAATCATTGTTGTATAAGCCACGGCACTTCTCTGAGACATTCTATTAAATAATGAAGCAGCCATGTCAATTTTTCCATTCTGGACATATGCAGCTAACATGGCATTCCAAGCAACCTCATTTTTCTCCGGTATTTGGTCAAAAATCATTTCAGCCTCCAATATCATCCCATATCGTGCAAATCCACTCAGCATTGTCACCCATGAAACAACATTTGGACTAGGAATCTTAGCAAAAACCTCTTTAGCAGAATCCAAATCCCCAACCTCAATAAACCCACCCAATAATAAATTCCAAGAAATGACGTCCTTCTCTTCAATATCCTCAAAAAATTTCAATCCAAATTGCATTTCCCCATTCTGGGTATATCCCAAAAGCATCGAATTCCATGAAACTAAATTCTTAGCCGGCATACCATCAAACATTTTCCTAGCATCATCTAACCTTCCAGCTTTTGCATACCCTGTAATCATTGCATTCCAGCAAGCTATATTACTTTTATCAGAAAGCAACTCAAACACATCTCTAGCCTTTTCAAGCTCCCCACTGCGCGCGTAACAAGTTATCATCAATGCATAAGTAAAATGGTCTCTCTGAGGCATTTTATCGAACAGTTCACATGCTTTCTCAACTTGACCATTAAGCAAATACCCATTAATCATTGTATTCCAAGAGATTAAATTTTTAAACAACATTTTGTCGAACAGCTTGCGTGCATGGATGATTCTACCATTCTTGGCATATGCAGAAATCATAGAATTGTAGGTGACAGTATTAGGGTGTGTGATTCTGTTGAACACTCTGATGGCTTCATCTATTTGTCCCCTTTTCCCTAACTGTGTTATCTTCAGATTTTGCTGGATGATTGTTCTTCCTCTACTTAAACTTGCCATTCAAATATATTATTATCTTCGGAATTGTACTGCGCCTTATAACGAATTTTCCCAGCACTTCCTGGCCTAAAAAAGAGAGCCAAGTATTACCGAATTTAAAATTGGGGGCGAGTTATTTGATTATGAGCTTGACATGTGTTCGAGTATAACAGCTGAAATTTTTGTAACTAGGGAGATGGAGCAAAAATATACTTAAATACCAAAATTTGTTTATACATGCCTTAAAACACAACACGATATATTTAAAATTACAAAGATCCGAAAGATAACCTTGACATATTATACACACTGGGATTATTTTTTAAAAGAAAAATGTGGGGAAGGGGAAATGGGCTAATAAGGTGGAAAATTCAAGGAGTCAACCAACGGAGATACTAAGATTCTCGAAAGTCTAGTGTTTTTTATTAAGAAATGTTGGTTTCAACGCATTGCAGCAACATGATTTCTCTTCCATTTCAGAGTTTGGCTCATCTCCTCTATTGCTTCAGTGTTAGTTCTCCATGGTAACTTGTACTTGGCCATTTTTCTCTTCCTTGCTTCCACTCCAATATTGTCTCCATGATCCTGCAAAAAAAGGGAAAGAAATAATCAAACAAATCATAATTATTTAAATTTCTAAAGATTTGTTCTATCTGTATTATTTGGGATCCTTTTTCTATCACATTGAATATTTAATCTTTGGTAGGAAGCGTTTTGCTCTGATATATTTGGTGTAGGAAGCGATAAGCGATTAGTTGGACCGGTTGATTTCAGGATGTTTAAAGCAAAGCGAAAATTATTTACTCTTTGATTTATCCAAAGTGAGTTATTTTAGACATTGTACTATTTTCTGTTGGTATCTAATAATTGACCAAAATTTTGCAACCTTAAATATCTTTCAAACCCTTTTGCCTTGCTTTTTGTCTGTAAAGATTACTCCTAGTACCATCTTGATGATGACAAATCTAATCTATTTAGCATGGTACCTCCAACTGCCGCAAATCGCAATAATTTGGTGTAAACTTTATTATGTGACTCAACATGGATTTAATGAGAATCTTAAGAGTGATCTAGCTTAAGAGTTGTAACATCAAATTCCCTTGCATCATACATATCTCTCATTTATGTAGCTTCAAATTACTCAGAAACCATTTGAAAACCAAATGTTGGATTTTTTTTCCTAAAGAAATTGTTACAGGAGAAGTCATACCTTGAGGCAGAGGCCAGCATAAACATCACAAATGGGATGGTCCGCTGGGCAGCAATAGTTTGATCCATCACAACAAACACCATTCTCATAGGGGCAGCAGCCCTGCTCTAAGCACATGCCAGAGAACTCTAACTCACAACAACATGTTTGGTCTCCTGGACAGTAACTGAAGTCTCCACATTCACTTGGTTTTGGAGTAGGCGGGGGAGGGGATAGCGGGAGAGGTGGTGGAATGGCTGGAGACGGATAAGGAGATGGTGATGATTCTTTCGTTGGATATGAAGCCAATGAATTAATGGCACAAACCCCATATGGCAAATTAGTGTTCCTTCTTATATATCCATACCCTTCCATTCCCCACTCTGTACCCCATGAATTCTTGATAATCCAATAGTCATCATGTCCATCAGAACCATATCCAACTATTAGTACTCCGTGGGATACGTTATTTGGTTCATCAGAGCATTCTCCATCATAGATTCCCTGAATTGATACCAAAACAGAATAGAAACAAAAAATCACATCATTTTTGGGATTACTGACATGTGAAAATAGAATAATAGAAAATAGTTACCCCTTGGTATAGTTGAAAATCAGGGCTGCTTCCGTCAATGGCCACACTAACAGGTTGTTGAGCAGCAGCACAAAGAAGGGCACTTTCCTCCTTTGGAACATCTCGGTATCCATCAATTGTTACAACCTTATGGTTCACCTAATGAGGAAAATATTTGAAGAATGATCATGTTTTGAAAAAGGGAAAAATATTTGGAAACTGGATAGAAGACTTGGATGTGAAATTGATCATCACATGCCTTGCTGTAATTGCAATGACCTTGAGAATGGGCAGTGTATGGATAATCAGCTGCTGAATCAATGCCGCTGTTGTTTATCACCCATTCAAAAGCAGGGTCCATAAGTCCACCTTTACAGCCACTATTATGTGAAGTATCACAATCAATAAGTTCTTGTTCAGAAAGGCTAATAAGTTCACCAGCAACTATTGCATTTATTCCCTCCATTGCTCCAGACGCCGAGAATGCCCAACAAGCTCCTGCAAAAGTTTTGCATAGATCAAATATATTACTCTAATGATGTACATAAGTGCATATGCCATCTTATTGCTCCCTTAGTGATAGAGTTTTGGACCTTTTAGTACTATTGACTTGTAATTTGAGCCAACAAAAAGTAGTAAGACTGTAATTTAGACCAATTTGCAGATTCAACTCATTTAATTTCTTTTATTTGAATTTCTTAGTGCTTGATGCAAGGGCAACAAGCTACCTAGGAGTAAAACATGTATTTAGTGTAAACCAATACTATAAATATATAAAACACAATGAAATATGCCTAAATTCAACATCAAGCAATCATCTACAGAGGAGAGTCATACTTAAAGATTAAATAAGTACCCCCACCGTTTCAATCTATCTGTCTTACTTTCCTTTTTAGTTCGCTCCAAAAAAATCTACTAAAAACAAGCTATAGCAACATGAACTGACAATGGTAAGAGAAGACAAGTGTAAAGTTACCACATTCTCCTTGGTCCTTGACCTTAGTGACAGCTCCATGTTTCCTCCAGTCCATTGAAGGAGGAGCATCACAAGAAAATGGAGTTGGTTTTTTTCCGACTTTCTTCATCTGAATAGTCTCTCTCTCGTTAAAGGGTATCGTAATCTTGGAAGTATGAACTTGTCTAAACTCTTCATTGCTCATATCAGCAAATTTTGTCAAACCAACCAAATAGTCTGAATCTGATTTCCTCTTGGAGTTCTTTTCCACTATATACTTCATATTCCTTTTAAAATTCTCCAACTTCACTTCTTCCTCTTTCTCATTCTTGTAAACTTTCCCATGCTTCTGTTTCCATTCTTGAAAGAGTTGGAACACTCTTTCTTCTGAAAGAGGCTCAGTTGGTCTATCTAGTATTGGAAAATCAGTAGTAAAAGAAGAAACTTGAGATGATAATGCAACAAAGATCAAGAAAAGTGGGAAAAGGAAAAGGAAGAGAGGAGGACTCTGTTTGCTTCTCATTTTTCAGTTACACTAAACAGTTATTGACTTTGTGATCATTCTAGTCCTAATCTCATTGTTTTATAGCTTTAGCAAAAGAGTTTAAGTTACGTATACGGATACTGTAAATACTATCAGGTCATATTTTTTTTGTTGTAACACGAAAATACATCATATCGTCAAGATTTTACATCCCACACTTTGAGGAGACATACTTATATAGAGATCTTTAGGTGACCTGATAGTAAAAAAAAAATTAATTACACTTAAACAGCCTACGCGTTTCCAATAACTCTACGTAGGTGAGATATATGAAAAACTGTGCAAGCTTTTCTCAGCTCTATATGGTTCAAAGTGATGAATGAGGATTGAGGTAGTGTGGTAGGTGTGGGTATCGGGTATGTAAGACACATTTTCTGGTATGTAACATGTGTTATTATCAATAATGTATGGGTGGCAAAACAGAGATTGTTTTTTTCTTTAGCTCAATTGGACCAATTAAGCTGGGAATACCGTGGCAAAAATATATCACTAGTAAAGAAATAATTTCTCAAAATAAAGTCTTTTGATGTATTGGAACAAGTAATGTTTGCAGCTATAGATTAAGACAGGAAAATTGACTTATAAATGTAGTAGTAGCTGCAAGGTAACAACTGATTAAGGCATGAAATTGACTTATTACACTGTAATACGATTGTCCAGAAATGTTGCGAGGGTAGTTGTATTGTAAACTCGAAAAAAAAAATTCACGTCGGCTATATCTTGGTAGGTTCTAAATTTAATCAATCAATCGACAATTTGTGAAGGACAAGTGCACTTATCTTAGACCAAAGAATAGAAATAAGTGATTAAATTGAGTGAGTCTCTGCATATTAAAAAGATGGGTAAATTTTGATGGGTGAACCATAATAAATAGTGTCAATGGAGCCATGTGATATTGATGCTATATAGATTTCCCAAACAAGTCAAAAAGACAGCAGAATTGTCTAAGGAACTGTGCCTACAGTTTCAGTTACGCATTTGATTCATCAAAATACTTGGCATTAGAACCAGAACCAGAACCAAATATATTCTTAAGAATGCTAGAAGGCACGATAAGAATGTCGAAGAACTCATTAGTTTGTCCCATTGTATCTGCAACCAAATTGCAAAAATCTCAATCTCTGCACCTTCAGTGCTTCTAAGTTGTTTGTCAAACATAAATATCACGCCTTTGGAATTTTTGGAAGATCTGCACATTTGATAAGAGCATGAATTTATGTTCCAACATGCATAGATAGATGAGAGAAAGGGTTTGATTATAATGAAGTTAGTTAAAGAGTTGTACCTTATGAGCACCATTCTCTGGCATTTTGAAACATGCGCAGCCAGGGGCTTGGGCCTTTCTTTTCCACATCCCAATTTTTAGGATACCATGGGTACTGCCACATCAAGAAACAGCGTTCTGGATGAGGCATCATCGCGAGATGTCTACCATCTGGGGAACAAATTGCGGCTACACCCAAAGGAGAACCATTAGGATTGAAAGGATATACTTCTGTTGGTGTGCCATCATCATTGCAATACTTCACTGGCGCCAAGTTGGAGCCAAGAATATGATTGAAAATACTATCATCAGGGAAATAAGCTCTTCCTTCACCATGAGCAGCCCAAACACCTAATGTACTACCTTCCATACCTTTGAACATTATGGCTGGTGTTTCTTCTATTGTCACATTCGTGAAGCGACATTCAAACCTTCCAGACTCATTATGTATAAACCTCGGCTGTGATGGATCCCCTCCGGCACCAAAAACACCTCCTACTTGGGGCCCTGGCACCCAACCCAATAGAGCCATAAGTTGGCACCCATTGCAAACTCCGAGGCTGAAAGTGTCCGGACGGTTATAAAATGCCTGAAATTGGTTTAGAAGAGGCTGATTAAACCGAATGGACGCTCCCCAGCCTTTGGCAGAATCAAGTACATCAGCATAACTAAAACCTCCAACAAACACAATTCCTCTAAATTTATCCAGTGTGATGACTCCATTGAGAATGTCTGACATTGCAACATCCCATGGTTCAAATCCAGCAGCAGAAAAGGCTGCAGACATTTCTCTATCACCATTGCTGCCTTCCTCCCGGATGACTGCAACCTTTGGCTTTGAAATGGCAGTCACATACTTATCATCAGTAAATGTTGGCGTGAAAGATAGTTTCCAGGATGGTTCATGCCGATTTTTTAACCCTTCTTTTTCTAATTCTACACATGAATCCAGTCTTTGGAACTTTTCCAGTTGAAAGCTAGTCTCTTCCCACATATCCCTGAGCACAGAAGTTTCCTCATTCAAATGTGTAACCCCATCAACCTTCAATTCAACTATCGGAGATGAAGTAACTTGACCAATGATATCAGCAGAAACATCACCATGATAGAGCTTTTCCAGAACTAAATCCACGTTTTTCTTGCTAACTTCAATGAGAAGGCCAAGCTCCTCCGCAAAAAGTGTTTCGGGTATAGTGCTCCCAGAAGATGTTAAATCCAAACGAATGCCACAGTTCCCTGCAAATGCCATTTCAAGGGCATTCACTATGAGTCCCCCATCACTGATATCATGACCCGCAGAGATCAGTTCATCAGAGATTAGGTTCTGAACCTCATTAAAAACAGTTTTAAGATAAGAGACATCATCCAAATCAGGACTTTCATCTCCAATTTGATCAAACACCTGGGCAAGAGCAGATCCACCGAGTCGTCGTTTTCCTCTGGCCAAGTCAATATGAAGCAGCACACCATCATCTCCAAGCTTCAAGTCTGGAGTAACTGTCTTTGTTATATCAGGACACGTCACATAGGTACTGATGACTAGATTCCCTGGAGCTTTAACAACTTCCTCCGATGAGTGGGCCGCCATGGAAAGACTATCTTTCCCCCCATCAATTGCAATCCCAAGTTCAATCATAGCTTCAGAAAGAGCAACAGCAGCATCATACATTGCAGCTCCTTCACCATCTAATTTTGCAGCATACATCCAATTCCCACTTGCTTTAACATCAGAAAGAGATGTAACTTTCGCCCAAACAAGATTTGTGAGTGCTTCTCCGACAGCCAGCCTTGCCATTGCTTTTGGATCCAAGAGACCTTTTATTGGCTGCTCTCCAATTGAGCATGCACCTCCAGTCAAGTCTGTATAAGTTTGAGCTATGACAGCCACATCAGCAAGAGTAATCTGCAAGGGACCCACAGTTTGCTGCTGTGCCACAAGACCAGTGACACACCTGTCAACTTTAGTGGTCAAGAATCTTTTCGAACAAACAGAAGGAAGCCTCAGGACCCTCTTCAATGAATCTAAAACTGTTGTTGCAGGAGCAATATCAAGTGGTTCACGCAGATTTTTCATGCGATTGAATTCAAATGTCTTTTTAGGCATATCACCAAGCACCTTCTCAAGCTCAAGATCCACTGCAGGTGGAGGAGGAGGCAGTCCACTAGACTTGCATTTGTCAGTTGCCACACTATCAACCAGAACAATACGGCCCTCACCATTAATTGTTCCAATAACAGCCATTGAAAGTCTTTCCCTTGAACAGATAGCTTGCAAAAGATCGCGGCTTTCAGGCTTCACCAGTATGGCATCTTGCTCCTGATATTCTGCACCCCAAATTTCCAGAACAGACATTGTGTGATCGCCAACTACAATTGCCCTTATATCAATTTTGGCACCCCGTGGGTGTATTATCTCCTTCACGACATTACAGTTTCCACCGGCACCCTGATCATGAATGCTTATGATCGGGTTGCTGTCACCCATTTCGATGCAAGCACGGACAACCCGATATAACTTTTGTGCCATCTCAGCATCTCCACGCTGCACGGCATTGAAGTCAAGCTCAGCATCATTCTGTCCACTGACCATGCTGGATGCAGCACCACCTCCCATTCCAATACGATATGCTGGTCCCCCGATCTTAACTACCAACATACCAATCTCGGGTTCTCCCTTTGTTATGTGACGGTGATCTATTTGCCCAATACCAGCACTGAACATGATTGGCTTCAACCATTCCCTCCTCTCACCACTTGGTAGTCTCATTCCAAAAGTTCGAGTATAACCCTGGATCAAGGGTTCCCCAAACTTATTCCCATAGTCTGATGCTCCATTACTAGCATCAATGAGAATCTGTAATGGTGATGCCAAGTTTGCTGGGTATGTGAAAGAAGGATCTTCCCAGGGAGCATATGACCCTTCAATGTTAAGATTTCCAACACAATATCCAGCTGTAGATGCAACAACAAAAGAACCCCGTCCAGTAGCATGGGTATCCCGGATCCGGCCTCCTGCACCTGTCTCAGCACCAGGATAAGGTGCCACAGCACAAGGGAAATTATGGGTTTCCGCTGTAAACAAGACATCAAGGTCAGTAGTAACCGTGTCCAAAGGGCATGTCGAACCAGGCTGAATAGGTCGCAATTGCTTCACTGGAAACCCCTTGATAGCACTGGAATTATCTTTGAATCCAATAACTGAATTGTTTGGATTTGCAAGCAAAGTGCTTTTGACAATCTGCATAAGAGTCTTATCCATAGGTTGACCATCTATAACAAGCTTTCCTGTAAAGAACCAGTGCCTACTATGTTCACTATTAGATTGAGCAATATCAAATAGTTCTACATTCGTCGGGTTTCGCTTAATGTCGTCCCTGAAAAGTTTGGTGTAGTACTGTAAGTCTTGCTCATCAAAGGCCAAGCCCATTTCCTCATTAATTTCCTCCAATGCCTTGCGACCCTTTTCCATGACTGGTATATATCGAACCTCCTCTGGAACTATGCTTGTCTTGAAAGAAGTAAGCTTCTCAACATAAATACACTCTGTCATTCGATCATGAACCATTGAAGCAAACTCATTAATTTGACTATCTAGAAGTGACCCCTTGACATATAATAAGTACCTCCTAGAGCGCTCCATTCTGTTTATCTCTGTTAGCCCGCATGCTTGGCAAATTGACACTGCATTAGCAGACCACGCTGTAGTGAAAGATAACCGTGGACCAACTTCAATGATATATGCATCTGGAAGTTCCCTCTGCTCTCTGTCAAGGAAACTCTCACTTCCCAAGCTCTCAGGTTCATAAGTTTCTCCTAAAAGCCATTTAAGCACAGAAAATTTATCACTTGAAAGATCTGATTTGAGTCCAATGTTGAAGCATTGTTCAGTTTTCAAGCCAATTATTTGATTAGAGATCTTTGTCTGAACCAACTTGAGAAGCTCAGCTGTGGCACTGTCTTGTAGAAACGGAACACGGTATAAATGTATCAGCTTTTCAGCAACCTCCTGAATTTTGCCCGAATCTTCATCCACCAAGCTACTGACATTCCCTGAAACCACAGCTCTAATCTTCGCCGGAATATGGGACCTGAGTCTCAATTTTTTATGTGAATACCCAACAGGGCTCTGTCTTGGAAGTGTACCCCAAAGCAAAAGATTTGTCTGCTTACTAGAATGTCTAGGCAATGCTAGCTTTTGTCTATGAAAACCCTGCAATACAAAATAAATCAGTGTTAACAATTTTCTCAACATCATTGACACAACATATTCTTGAAAAAAAAAAAAAACAGTAATGATCATACTTGTAAGAATTCTGTTGCAGCAATGTCCCAAGCAGATGTAGCCATTCCCAAAACCTGCTGCTGCAATAAGTAAGAGGAGAATAAAATATCTTTCAGATAAACAAAATACCAGAGCCTACAATAGCAATCAAAAAGAAACTAGAAACAATTAACAAGATAGATTTTTGGGGTTAGAAACAATCTCAACTTCTCACAAACTAACAGACTATATATATTAGCTAAAGAAAAAATACAAAAACCAAGAAAACTTCAAATTAAATACCCCACACAAGAACACTTCTTGCTACAAAGGAGTTGCCTTTAACCCAGTTTTTGACTCTTCTTCAAAAAACAAATACACCCAAATGCTTTTTTAGCATAAAAAATTGTGCTACAATGGTGTACACACCAGTTTTGTATGCTAAAAATCAAAACTTGAAATAAAAATTTAATCTTTCTCCACAAAGTTTCAGCATAAAATAAAAAGATACAATTTTTATAGCAAGAGAATACCTTTCAGTTGTGGCTCAACCAATATCAGCTAAAATTCTTGGCAAATTGATAGTGAAAAAGGGAAGAGAGACATAAATTTCAGTGTGGTGGGAGGAGTAAGACCAGTGATAGTGCTTGGGCTTTTGGACAAAAACCCTAGTACCCAGATATTTCTTTTTCCTTTTTTTTTTACTTTAATTATTTATTTTATTTTCTAAGAACAAATGATTAATTGAAAATTCATTAGCTTTAGGGCTGATTTGACACAGTTTATAATTGACTCGACTTAGCCAACATTAGATGATTGTTAAATGGATAGATTTTATTTTTTCAAATACTATAGTTTTGTTTATTAAGATACTTTTTCTCTTTTAATTTGCAGAAAATATTATATGATAGGTAAAACTCCATTATGAAAGCCTGACAAAATACTCTTCATGACTGATATTTCACATAAATAGATAGTACTAATAGTTAGATGTAGCTATATGTAGTCATGTAATAAGGGGTGATCAATTGAACATCTTTCTTTAAAAATTTATATTATATAGGAAAAAGGGTTAAAAATGCTCTTAACGTATGTCAAATGGTTTAAAAATGTCATCCTTCCATCCTTTGATTTAAAAATGCCTCTAACGTTTTCTTAAGGTTTAAAATTGCCCTTTATTAACAGCCCACTAACATGATAAATGATTAGTCATTTAATTAGCCAAATGGCTTCATCTTATTGGTCTACCTAAATTTTAAAATTCAACCCAACAACCCGACCCATCTATGCTACAAAAATTCAAACCCACCCAAAAACCCATTTTCATATTAACCTTTGAAGAGACGCCGCCTCACGGAATTTGATGAAAGTTCTTAATGAAGCTTTTTTTAATACAAAGGCGAAGGGTTCTTCTATTGCTTGTATTTTGTCTCTTTCCGATGACACATTACACGCGATTAACGTCGGAGATAGTGGGTTTGTAGTGATAAGAGAGGGGATAATTGTGTATAAATCAAAAGTTCAGTAATCAAGGTTCAATTGTCCTTTTCAAACAGATGGATTGTTGATAATGTTCATAATTTCGAGTTAGAAGCAATTGTGAATTCGGGGGTGGATTCATGGGAATCAAATGTAGCATAAAAGAACGTTTCAATGTCAGCCAGGAACAAATTCAAGATTTAGCTACCTTATTATTTGTAGTTCTTCCTTCTTTTTCTTCTTGAAACTAATCAGAAATGAAAAAAAAAAAAAAAAGATAAATTGAAGGATGTATGAACTCAAGGAAGAAAGAAGAGAGTTAGGATAAATGGGAACAAAAGACCCAAAATTGATTGGGCTTATCGGTCAGATTTGAAATGGGTTTCTAATCAAGTGAGTCATATATTTTGAAATAGGTAAAGAAAATCCATGTCACAATTGTCATGTCACTGTGCTGTTAATAAAAGATAATTTTAAAAACCTTAAAAAAACGTTGAGGGCATTTTTAAACCAATAGGTAGAAGGAGGACATTTTTGAACCATTTGAGATACGTTAAGGACATTTTTAACCCTTTTCCCTATTATATATAACAAATTATACGAAGTATAAAAGTCAATAATTATCTTTTATTTGTAAATATTAAATCTTGAATATTCCTGACAAAATTTCTGACTTCATCATTGAATAATGTCATCTTTTTTTAATAATGAGAATACTTACTATTATTCAAGATTACTTCAATTTTCCTTGCACGCAATTCACAATCTTGACAAATTAAAATCTCTATTTGGTAGTTCATATAGTTTTCGTTATCCATTCTATTAAAAATATGGAATCAAATATTCTATAACCTATGTGATTGGCATAAATGTACATATTTATATTAGTTACCAAAGTTTTTTTTTGTTGGTTTAATTATTATGATTGCCTAAATAGTGAATTTTGATGTCTTAGGAGTAATTTGTGCAAGATTAATAAGAAAATTTTGACATGAATTATGCCACTAAGGTAAAGAAAGGAGAGAAACGAACAAGAAGAAAAAAATGATTTTTTTTGTATTTTCGATGGATATATAAAAGCAAAATACCTTTTATTTATCCAAAAGTGATCTCTTTTAAGGCCTCTGATATCTAATAATTTAGCAAAACTATGCAACCTTGAATTAGAATATTGAAGTGTGAAATCTAATCGCGATGAATGATTGAATTGTAGGTGTATTATACTAAAATGACAATTTCAAGATTAAATTTATATTTTTTTTATTAAAGATATAACTAACCTCAAGATATATATATATATATATATATATATATATATATATATATTTCAAACCTAATTGGAATAAATGATTCTAAACAATATAATTCTAAATTTATAATATCGAAATAACTTTATCTACGAATCAAACTACCCCTAAACGCACTCCAAGTATGACTACTTTAGTTTAGAATGTTTAGATATAGCAAATGTATTGCGTGTATTAGAAAAAATAATACTTTTCCTTTTGTCCAACAATCCATTCACCATCGTGCACATCACACACGCTAAAAAGTTAATTTTTATTAATAAAAACATACATGAACAGAAATGGTCAGAAATTCCAATGTAGCATCCATAGGTTGCCTATTTCAAGTCCATATTCAGACCATCCATTTTGTGAAAAAAGAGAAAATATATTGTTTGCTGGCATGTTAATAATAGTATAATTTTACAAGCTAATAACATCTTCATATCTTATGCTGCTCTCTGCAAGGCAATTGGGGTAAGCTGGCAAAATTAAATTTAGTGTTACATTTGATTAGTTTGGTAGTATTGTTAATTTAGTGTACATTTTATCAGTGTGCTAATATTGTATCACATTGTATAACTAATTTTGCTACACAATCAGACCACTCTATAATAGTCATATTTTCTATGGAACCATGATTCATGTTACGTTATATTATATGTCTCTACAACAACATTAAGTTAAAGCAATCAAACAATATTGGAACAAAATGATGTTGCTATAGAGCGATTTCATTGTATCTCCCATTTGTAATAGATTATGCAAAGTAAATTACGTGAGATACCATATTTTCTAATATAAGTCCTTTTAAAATAAAACTAGACACACCAAAAATTGAAAAAAGTTGTACTCTCAGAGTATGTCACTGCATAAGAATCTGCATACATGTATTATTATAAGTTACAACCTTTTTAGTGAAAAATATATTAGATATGTATATAAAAAAAAAAATCCCCCCTTCCCATATAGTCATAATGTCATATCAACAAGTAACAAGCAGCCTTTTCTGTTCCTTCAATCTGAATTTGAAGGAACTCCAGAGTTTGACAATCATAATGCAAGTTTATTATTCTTCAGAACTATTTTCAAGAATGTACACAACATAAAACTCAATAGACGTAGTCTTCTTCTTATACTCATGCCAAATGATGATGGATTTGAAGATCGTGCTACTAGGTAACCATCAAATATACTGAAAATAATATGTACATACATCATGCAATCTAATCACTCGATGTTTCCTTTACCCGAAGCCAGAAGCAATTAACATTCACCTCTATAAATTTTTGTATCCTCCTCCAGAGACACCATTTTCTTTCAAGTACATAAAAAGAAAATGGTTAAAAGACATCCAAGACCACCTTCACCAGAAGGTATAGGGCAGCTGCAAACGAAATGCTTGTGGCAGGTTGAATTTTCAGGCTACATAACTCTCTTTCTAGTTCTGTATTTCAAGAAATTCATATTTTTGCTTCAAGCAAGATTCATTAAGGAATTGTACTTGTGGTTTCAGCTAAACAGTTTTATTCATCAAAATTCTTGGTGTTAGAACCAGAATTACATTTATTTATCAACATTTCGAATGCCATGATAACAATTATTTAACTCAGAACATTGGTGCAACATGCTTCCTCTTCCATTTCAGAGTTTGGCCCATCTCCTCTGTTTCTTTAGTGCTTGTACTCCATGGTGACTTGTATTGGGCCATTCTTCTCTTCTTTGCTGCCACTCCCACAGTATCATCAAATCTCTGCAATAAGGAAAAGAAGTATGAAAGAAAATAATATAAAGATATCCAACAGAATTTATTTTATTCTTAGACTTGTGTGTTGATTAAACTCTCAACTTTTTGAGACAAGCAAAATATCAAGAGTGATCTACCCTATGAGTTCCTTGGCACTTAACTCCCTTGGCATCGTAGCTTTCTCTCTAGTAAATGCTCCCTTTGGAAACTCAGAAATAGGAAGTCAGTGAAGACTACGAGATCAAAGAAGATATTTGCATCCTCTTGGTGTATTGAAGATTGAAGGGCTCTCGTTAGGAGATTTTGGTCATGAACAGATACAAACAGGCTGAGAGGGGAATAGCAGATGCTCTAGCAAGATTTTGGATACAGATGATGTTTAGGACTTACAATTTCCAGGTATTTAGGCCTTAGCTTCCCAAATAGGGGAAAAACAGGTCCTAATTCCAATATCATATTCCTCCCAAATATTTTCTCACTCCAAAGTACCACTATTACTCTCTTGCTTAGATGGTGCAAATTCGAGTCCTAAATGTTAATAAGGATTTGCATAAAGTCGCTTCAGAATATTAGGGTACAAGAGATGACTAACTTTTACCAAGGTTTGAAAGAGAAGAAAAATAAGAAGAAAGAGGTGGAATGATCAAAAGCCAATAGGATTATAAGAATTTTCTTTCTAATGATTTTGACGACTCCAACAAAATGAATAAATTTGCTTATTATAGTTTGGATGTTACAAAGCGTCAGATAAGTAGTAGTACCTTGAGGCAGACGCCTTCATAAACATCACAAATGGGATATTCAGCTGGGCAGCAATAGTCTGATCCATGACAGCAAACACCATCCTCATAAGGACAACACTTATGACGGAAGCATATGCCAAAGAAATACAAGTCACAACAACATGTTTGATATTCAGGACAAGAATACCAGCCTCCACATTCACTTGGTTTTGGATAAGGTGGTGGAGGGGGAGGAGGGGATGGCGGAGGAGGTGGTGGAGGGGATGGTGGAGGAGGTGGTGGGGAGGGTGGAGGGGGTGAAGGGGGTGGTGGAGATGGCGGAGGGGATGGCGGAGGTGGTGGAGGGGATGGTGGAGGAGGTGGTGGGGAGGGTGGAGGGGGTGAAGGGGGTGGTGGAGATGGCGGAGGGGGCGGAGGGGATGGCGGAGGAGGTGGTGGGGAGGGTGGAGGGGGCGAAGGGGGTGGTGGAGATGGTGGAGGGGGTGGAGGATGGTGGTGGTGGGGAGGGCGAAGGGGGTGGTGGAGATGGTGGAGGGGGGTGGTGGGGATGGTGGAGGTGGTGGAGGGGACGGTGGAGGAGGTGGTGGAGGAGACGGTGGAGGAGGTGGTGGAGAGGGTGAAGGGGGTGGTGGAGATGGTGGAGGGGGTGGAGGGGATGGTGGAGGGGGTGAAGGGGATGGCGGAGGAGGAGGTGGGCGGAGGAGGTGGAGGGTGGTGGAGGGGACGGTGGAGGAGGTGGTGGAGGGGGGTGGAGGGGGTGGTGGAGATGGTGGAGGGGGGGGAGGGGATGGTGGAGGGGGTGAAGGGGATGGAGGAGGAGGTGAGGGAGGAGGTAGGGGGGGTGGAGGAGGTGAAGGGGATGGCGGAGGAGGTGATGGAGGAGGTAGAGGGGGCGAAGGGGATGGCGGAGGAGGTGGAGGGAGCGAAGGGGATGGCGGAGGAGGTGATGGAGGGGGCGAAGAGGATGGTGGAGGAGGGCATGGTGGGGGGGGCAGAAGGGATGGTGAAGAAGGTGGTGGAACAGCTGGAGACGGATAAGGTGAAGGTGGAGGATGCAATGGTGGATGAGGTGGTGGAACGGTTGGAGATGGATAAGGATATGGTGCAAAAGGTGGCTGAGGGGATGGGGGTGGAGGTGGTGGAGGGAATAGTGGAACGTCTGGAGATGGCGGAGGGGATGGTGGAGGAGGTGGTGGAACGATCGGAGACGGATAAGGAAATGGTGCAGAAGGAGGTGGAGAGGGTGGAGGGGATGGTGGAGTAGGTGGCGGAATGGCTGGAGACGGATAAGGAGATGGCTCAGAATGTGGTGGAGGGGGCGGAGACGGAGATGGTGCAGAAGGTGGTGGAGGGGGAGAAGGGGATGGAGGAGGTGCAGAAGGTGGTGGAGGGGGAGAAGGGGATGGAGGAGGTGGTGGAATGGCTGAAGATGGGGGAGAGGGCAGAGGGAATGGTGTAGGAGGTGGTTGAATGGCTGGAGATGGATAAAGAGATAATACAAAAGATAATTCCTTCGTCGGATAAGAAGCCAATGAATTAATGGCACAAACACCATATGGCAAATCACTGTTTCTTCTTATATATCCATACCCCTCCACTCCCCATGATGTACCCCATGAGTTCTTGATTATCCAGTAGTCATCATCTCCTTCAGAACCATATCCTACTATTAGTACTCCATGGCTCAAATCATCTGGACTACTAGAGCAACTTCCATCATAGATTCCCTGCATGTTTCCATAATACAATAGAACAAAGTGCGCGTCATTTTAGGATTCCTGAGAGAAGAAAGGGCAAAGAAATGTGTGAAAAAGGAGTAAAAGATAAAGAGTACCCCTCTATACAGCTGAAAATCAGCACTCGTTCCATCGATGCCAACACTGACAGGTTGTTGAGCAACAGCACAAAGAAGGGCAGTTTCCTCCTGTGGAACATCTCGGTATCCATCAATTGTTACAACCTTGTGGTTCACCTGTTGAGGAACACTGATCAAAGATTTTCTTTTAAAGAAGGATATTATTTTGAAAATGAAAAGAAGATTTGATATGAAATTGATCTGTCATATGCCTTGGTGATCTTGCATGCGCCTTGAGAGGCCGTGTATGGGTAATCAATTTCTGAAGCAATGCCGCCACTGTTGATCACCCACTCAAAAGCAGGGTCCATATATCCACCATAACAGCCGGTATTGGTTGAATTATCACAGTTGACAAGTTCTTGGACAGAAAGGCTAATAAGTTCACCAGTAATTATTGCATTTATTCCCTCCACGGCTCCACAAGCTGAAAATGCCCAGCAAGCTCCTGCAAATGTTTAGTAGAAATCAAGGTAATTACTCCACTAACATAGATTTAAAGACCATGGATCATCTGGATTGCTCCTTATTTGTCACGAAGTTGCAAAGCAGGAAACTCCCATACTATTCCATTTAGACTGTAAATTAGCTCAATTAGCAGATTGCCTATTCTGCCTTTGACACTACTTGTGTCAAGGAACATAATGCATAGAAGCTGCCCAGATATAAAACATGTACCTAATGTAAGTCAGTTTGACTTCGATGTGGCCTCCAGCGCTATTTATAAACCACCACAAAGTATAGGTATACGAACCGCTCAAAAAACCAGGATATATACATGAAGAAATATTTCTCTAAAACAAAGCACAAAAAAATTATTTTGGTTGGATCCTGAGCAAGATTGTAGTCAAGCTTGAGGCTTAAAAGAAGGTATTCATATCTTCATTTTCCCATTCTGTGTTACATAAGTGAAGAGAAGGAAGATCCAATAACATATCTTCCGAGTGGAACCTAGTTATCAGTGTTAGTTTTTAAATTCCATCATTGGCAAATCAAATTAAAGAAACAACTGCACCATTGTGCGCTATAATATGAGAGAAACAGAATTATCCGCTGAATTACCCTTTTTATTCCTGTCAATTGAATTTTCAAATCGTTCAACTTCCTCTTTTACTATCCAGCGATCTACTGAACAGAAGCACCATTTATTTCTCAGTACTATGCTGTAAACTTCACAGCCACCTCATGAATTCAATAAGCAACAAGGTAATACTAAAACTGTAAGAGACTTAAAGAGAAAAGTGAAGCAGAAACTCTATTCCCAACCCTTACTATTCAAGTGTTCAGGCCAACTGACTGGCAGACAGAAACAACAGCATCTAGCTATTGATAACATGATCAATTGAAAAGGATAAAAGAGCACAAGTGAGCTTACCACATAGTTCTTGGTTCTTGACCTCGGTGACAGCCCCGTGTTTCCTCCAATCCCTCGAATGAGGAGCATCACAAGAAATTGAAGTTGGTTTTTCTTCCACATTCTTCATCTGAATAATCTTTCTCTTGTTAAAGGGTATCTTTATCTTTGAACCATGAACTTCCCTGAACTCTTCATTGCTCATATCAGCAAAATTGGTCAGACCAACGAAATGTTCTGAAGCTGACTTCCTTTCTGAGTTCTTTTCCACTATATACTTCACATTCCATCTAAACTTCTCCAACCTCATTTCTTCCTCTTTCTCATCCTTGTAAACTTTCCCATGCTTCTGTTTCCATTCTTGGAAAAGTTGGAAAACACTTTCATCTGATATGAAATCATTTGATCTGTCTAATATTGAGAAATCACTAGAAATACTATAAACTTGAGATGATAAAGCAGCTAAGATCAGAAAAAGAAAAAAGAGAAGATAGGTTCCTTTTACATTTTTCATTTTTTCATTAACATCAACCATGAAATGATTTTGAGGCACTTCAATTTATATATATACTAGTACTACTTTTTTGGACAAGGCGCCTTTTAATGAGATTCCCAATCAGTCAATGCCATGATATGATATGAAGAATTGTGGGAACAGTTAGCTGTTGTTCAGATTTCAGAAATGAGAATAATAGAATTGTTTAAGAAAGAAGAGGACAGTAGCTGGTAGGTGAGGATATTTTAAATTAACAACATTTTCTGGTTATTATATATCAATGAACTGAGCTACTCACAATAAATTCATCTATTTATTGCTTGCCCCCATATACAGCTGGTGACTAAAATAAGTTAAGCAATATTTGGAAGTTTAGATGATAACTTTTTCCATGTAATGACTCTATTTCATTGATGTGATGCTCAACGATTCAGTCAACTATTTGAAAGAACTCTAATTTATTTGAAGCTTAAGAAGTTCTATGCACTAACTACGCAATACAATATCAAATCACTTAAAGGTAAACTTTTTAAATTAAATTACAGTGATAGTATGGAAATTATTTACATTGATATTGTATATAACTTAAAACTACTTGTAAATTGTACTGGTGCATGTGTTGGTAGGTAAGGGATCAATGAGTAGAGTAGATTAAGTTAAGAGATATTGTCCATGTAAAGCATGTGTTCCTAAGAAAATTGAAAAAAGAAAAACAAAAGCTTGTGCTTCTGCTGCTAACTATAGATAGATCTTGGGCAATTATAGAACAAGTTGAGACAACAGCACAGTAAGAAAGAACAAAATATCATAGTTCACCAAACTAAGTGGAGATAAATGTATGTCTTTTTCAATTGATTACACGTTTTTATGTTCATTGATTTTTGGTATCTTTTCCTTTTTGAGAGGGACATAGAAGGTGGAACCTAGTGAAGATTTTTTGAAGACAGCATACAACGTACATTGATATTTTTCATCCATCGATTTTCATGGCCTACCAACTCCAATCAAATTGAGCTGGTGTATGACGGTAAAACTTCTTAAATGAACTTATTTTTATTTTTTCACTTTTTTAGTAACAGTTTATTCGTGTTAGACAAATAAATTTAAAAATTATTTTGATCAGCCATTAAAATATACTACCAGTTTGATTTTTTTTAATCGAAAAAGCTACTTTTTCTAACTCAGATAGCTTTTGCTACCCAAAAGTAGTTCCTTTGTTTACAAAAAATTGGTCAAACAACTCTTCTTTTTTAAAAAAAGAAAAAACACTTTCAGAGAAAAATAAGCTTGGGCAAACCGACACCAAACGAGGGAGGCGATCCCCAAATCGGCTCAGTTCGTCGGACTTTTATCTAATCGAAGAAAGGGCAAAATTGCACCAGTAGACATAATAAACATTAAAACTATACTCACAAGGAAAATTTATCTTTCGGCTAACTTCGCTGTCGATTTGAACAACGTCAATTGCGATGATTATTGGTAACAATCGGAATAGTACTTATCAAATTGGAACCAGAGAAGCTGGTTGTGATCAGTTACTGTTGGTGGCAGTGCTACTGCTCGGATTATTATTTGGCAAATCGCAGGCGCAATGCTGAACTTTGTCGCTTCCATTGTAATTTGCATCTCTAGTTTCTCCTGCTCATCTCTTCATTTTTTTTTGTTTTTGGCCAAACTTTTAGGTCCAATTTTTAGTAACAGGTTATAAGATTAAAATATTTTTTATAGTAAATTTTAATTTTTTTTATTTTCTTAATCAAATTTTGTATTAAAACATTTTATAAAATTTAAGTTTCATTTTTTGAGAGAAAGGTCAGAGATATTTTTAAATGATTCCTAATAGGTTAATTTAACCCTTCATTACTTTCTAGGATAAACACCATCTCCAAACTCAAAAAGTATGTTTCTAAAAAAGGGTCAATTTTACCTTTACATTATTTGAAAGCTCTTTTCTCCAACTTTTAATCAAAATCAAGGAAAAAGGGATCCATAATTATATGTATTTCATTGTAGAAAAAATAAATCTTGCATAGTTTAATAGCAAATACAATAATTTATAGTATGCACTTGACAAATTGAATTGTTTTAAAATAATAATAAAAAAAGTTGAAAAGGTTCAATACACCATTAAACAATTTTAAAGTTCAAATATATTCTTGAATAATTTTTTTAAAAAGTCTAATATATCTCTGCGTGGCTTCCACCATAAATGTAAGGGCAATATTTTAAAACTTTGAATTATTCATGAGTATACCTAAGATAACAAAATAATATTAAGAATATAGTAACAACACAAAGAAGACACTTAAACAAATGCATGACTTAAAAATAACTCTGTCTAATAAAGAATGGACTGAACTCAAAAGTAATAATAAGTAATTTGTTATAATAAATTAAATTACTGTAGTAATATTAAAATTCTTTACAATATCATTATATATAGCATAAATACTTGTAAATTGTAATGGTGCATGTGTTGGTTGGTAAGAGATTCGACCTGAGATCTGAATCAATGAATCAATTAAATTAATTTAAAAGATAGTATGCATAATTATATAAGTTTATTTTTCATTTTCTCATACAATCATTGATATTCATTTTGAAATCTAACTAATTCCAATTCATATTGAGAAATCTTATTTTGAGGTAAAATATTAACTTATAGAGTTGAAATTTGAAGTCTTTATTTAAAAATAAAAGAAACATTTACTATTCTATTATAACTTTTGGTAATAGGTGAATTATAAGATATTTTTCTTACTTTGAATTACAGAGATGAAGCTAAAATTTAATTTATGAGTTAAGAATTTTATTTTTTTAACAATCTAAACATATTAAATAAATTTTTCAAAATAAATATAATATTATATTTAAACTAAAGTTACTTCTTCTTTTTTTTTCGCATGAAACTTAGTTGAATTAAGAACAGAATACACATGAATACAAATACTAATAAAGAAAAAAAAATAAAAAAATAAGGAGATAGGTGATGATTATTGATATTAGAGTGATGGGCTAATAATAGTCTAGTGCAACGACAGTGGCTTCACCTCTGTCAAATTGGTGATAGAAATTCTTAGATCTTTTCTGCATATCCCAAAGCCACATCTTAAAAGCACCACCTGCTGCAAATGCCAACACAAATGCAATTACTAAATCCTTGATAAGCATTGGACCTCCCAGCTGGATGTGTTGAATTCTTCCTCCCATTTTCCAATTCATAGGAATGTCATCGTGCTACTGATACAAACTAGAGGATTCACCCGCGAGGCCTGGGTTCGAATCTAGCCAGAGTGTTTATTTCACTATTCTTAGAGTCATATTTGAGTTAAGATAATATTGATGCACTCAAAGACTTCAAATCATGGGTTTGCCTCTGTCTCCATCCATCCAACACCCCCAACCTCTGTACCTTGACCACTCCATCCCTTGCCATGCCCGAGGCAACCCTCCTATCCTTATATATAGTGTTTTGCTTGATTACATATAAATAATGTTGATAACACCATTTTTTATTTACCTCACTGTGGAAATGCTGAAAACTAAAGTTACTGAAGGTATGAATTCGATCTATTTTCATACTTAATTATTGTCGATTTCAATTGTCATAATCTCACAGAGCCAAGGCCCACGCTTTCTTTTTCTCTTTATTTTGGGTCGTTTTCAGTTTACTTTCTTATTAATTGCAATAATTATTTATCTGTCATATAATCGGTCCTAATAAAATATAGTAATCTCTCTGTTTTAAATTAATTAGTTTGATTTGACTGAAGTTTAAGAAAGAAGATGTTTGTGTAATTACAAGTTACAAATCATTTTATTAAGAATGAAATAGATATTTTAAAGTTATATTATTACTAAAAATATAAATATGTCATTATTTTTTAGACTGACTAAAAAAGATGATGGGATATGCTGGTTGAAAACTAACGGACACAAATGTAATTTTCAACGTAAAGAAATGCAAGGACAGAATAGTTGAGCACTACTTCTACTATCATCATCATGTGACCTCCCACTTGATATTTTATTCTCAACTACCAAATCAATTACTTGGTTAATCACTAAGCTGATATTAATAAAATCCTGATGATTTTAACGATTCTTTAAAAATCGTTAACATGAACACGTGGAAGTGATAACACGTATTCTAGTATCAAATGAGACAAAAGGTTATCATATCGTTAAAAGATATAATGAGATGAATGAAATCATGGCTCTTAACAAAAAAAATTAAGGGATACTATTATTTTATTTGTATTAAAAATTTTTTAATTATTTAACTTGTTTCTAAGTTTGATGAACATCAAAGATGTGATTGACAAGTTTGACCTCTCAGACGTTTCATGCAGCTCATATTCGTCATTCCAAATTAAAAGGAAAGAAGCTTAATCGAAATAAATAATACGATTCTTTTTCTTTATGATCAATTAATATAAATTTCAATCGCTTCAAATTAAATCACTTTCTACTCGACGATAACCCTAAATTAACTAGCTCAGTTCATAATAATACTGGTAAAGGAATGCATAGGTGCTTCATACTAGAAACCAATTCTAATTTCTAGCACTAGAAAGAGAGAAACAATCAACTACCTACTAACAGTCTATTATAATCCTCGACCTCCATGCTCTCCTATCTAGGATCATATCCTCAATGAGCTAAAAATATATTATGTTATGTCTAATCACCTCTCTCCAATTCTTCCTCAATCTACCTCTCCTCAAACTTACTACTGTCAATCTCTCACAACTCCTCATTGGAGCATCCATGCTCCTCCTCTTTACGTGCCAAAAATCAAGACGTGACTGTGACTTCACTAGTTATCTGACATGACAAAATTCTTTGATTCCATTGCAAAACGAAAGTATGTAATGTTACTTGATTTTCAAATACAAACTTGATACATCTCTCATGAGATACAAGTCCTGGCCCACACTAATCAGCTGAGCAATTACAAGAGTATCAGCACTAACATTGCAGTTGATTTAACAATCTGCATGCACTGGGGAATTTGCCATTATTCAGTATTTAACTAAAGGCGTAAAGATTTCACTTCATTCATGAATGATAGTATCCGGGAATCATCCTTTTGGATGCCATCCTGTCCGCATATGCCACTACTGACATCCACTCCATTGGGTTTAAGAGCAGAAAGAGCTTCACAAACATTCTCCGGGTTAATTCCTCCAGCCAAGAGCCATCCATGTTTGCTTCTAATTGATGGTAGCTTAAACTGAGCCCAATTAAACCCTTTGCCACTGCAAAAGTA
Source organism: Solanum commersonii (assembly GCA_029007595.1). NCBI lineage: Eukaryota > Viridiplantae > Streptophyta > Magnoliopsida > Solanales > Solanaceae > Solanum > Solanum commersonii. The sequence goes on along the minus strand of JAJTWQ010000288.1, from coordinate 33,956 downwards.
TGTCAGTACTGTTAGTGGTTTGATTCCTATCTCATCAGATTCAGTATCTTGGCAATGCTAAAGTTACAATAAACAAGTTTGTTTTGGAACGAATGAATCTAAAAAGGAGTTTAATCATACTAACCAAATGGAGTTACATCTTTGTCAATTAGCTCCATATGGGGTGGGATTAAGCTTAGTCTAAAAGAGAGTGCATGATTACATACATAGCCATGCCAATGGCAGGTTTATACATAAGGAAGTACTGTACCTGCCACCTTTGGCACTGTCCACTAGAATCCAATCAACCAGAGAAGACTCCTCATCTGAAACAGAGTTCAAAAGGCCTCCTTCTTCATTTGCATGAAGAACGTATACTAAACGTTTCTCTCTGACTAAAACTGGAAAAGCATCTCGAGAACCATTTCCATGAAGCTGCTCAATTTGAATGTGTTGTGGATTTGAGTATTGAAAACAAGAAATTCGTAATGGTGAAAGATAGACAGTTCCTCACCTGCACCAATTCAAGGTCTGCGGCATCAGAGCCCCTTAGTATTGTGTCAGCATTATCATCTACAAACACACCAACTGGCTGAGCTCCATAGTCCCGTGCAACCTTCGAGATTTCCTTTGCAGTAGAAAGTGAAATGGAACGTTTTGAGTTAGGCCATATGATCATACCAATAAAATTGGCTCCAGCTTCTGCTGCAAGACCAGCATCTCTAGCTGATGTAATTCCACACATTTTGACTAAAGTCCTACCTTCTCTTTGCTCTGCTTGAGCCGAGACCCGTGCTGACTGATTTAAGGTGCACATAAATCTGTTCCTGGAGGCAGTCCTCAGTCGTGCTCTATTTGTAGTGTATACTTTTACATCGAATAGACCTGTAAAAAGAAGCTTTGGCAAAAGAATGACGTATCATTTCTATCATATTGTACTTCAACTAGAACTCTGTACCAGTTTTAAAAGAATCTTAAGGAAAAATCATAATAAGTTACTTTCAAAACACCTATCAACTGCAAATTTGCATCTTTCCACATATTGGTAATAAGAAATAGCATAAGAGAAGGTCAAAAAGGAAAACTTTCTCTGTGAGATTAAAAAAACTCAAGAAAAAATGAAATAGTGGAAAAAGCAAGCAAGATTAACTCGAGAATAAATGTTTACGTGTAAGCTTCCTATCCCAGTCCTGGCTCGCTTCTCTCTTTTGCTTGTGTGAAAAAAGTTAAAAAGGCCAAACAGAATAAGTAATAGTTGTGGTGATTTCTCCTTGGGCTTCACATCACACGCTTTCTCAAGAGAATTCAAGGTCCTACAATTTCCTACTTATTATCTTCTTTTTTTTTTTGATGACAAGGGAAACCCGCAGCCGCTACCCTTTGGGTGCGCACAGGGTGAAACCCCGCTCCTATGCAATAGCTCGCAAACCACATAGGAGAGGTAACCCACACTAGGCAAGCCCGGTGCGACGAGCTCGACCCAGAAGGCAAACCCCTTGCTTTCGCTGGCAAGGGGTTTCGAACTTGAGACCTCCAACATGAAAGTCTCAAGCCCAAACCATTGGGCCACCTCGAAGGGTTCCCTACTTATTATCTTCTGAAATTACAGATTATTTCTAACAAAGGTTTACTCTCTTTTTTCTTGTTTTCTTTTTCTATTTCCGTTTAGGGTAGGGGTACTATAAGTGCAAAGAATGCCCATATAATCCAAACTTCTACTTACCTTGATTTCTGGGAATGCCTATTACTCTTGATTGAAGCTGAGCTCCCATGTTGAACACTGAAAAACACAGAACTATGGCTAAGACAAAATAAATAGCAATGTTATGTGCTCTTATGCCACTCAGACAAATTATTAAATAAGGACCTCAGAAATTGACAGAAGTAGATTTTTGAGAACATTAAACAAATTTTATCTGCTAAATAACAGCTCTTAGGAAAAGTAAATATCATAATGGCACATCCACGGGGCTTACACTTGCTTCTTTGTTTATATAAAAATAAGAAGAGCTTTCAGGGTGATGGATGATATGCACTTTGATAGAGATCCAATGCTCTTTTGCACACTGCACTGATGAACACCCCACATCTCTTAAAATCTAAAATCTACTATTGGTATCAGGATGAGACGACACTTGTATAACTTGACAGTTAGAAGTTGTCTATTGCTTCTCATACACTGACACACTCCTGGAGCTCAGCCCTATTAGAAAAAGTGTATTTTAAAAGGATGAAGAGAAATATAAGGTAATGCAGAACCTGAGAGCATCATTTCTTCCTAATTCTGTTCTACCACTGTAGTGCTATGCAAGAGAGGAGAAATGCCGGGAAATAGTCCTGCTACTCATCAAATTTAGGAACTAGTCAAACAGAGGAATTGCTAACACATTCTAATAACTAGACTAGTCATCTTATACTAGTTATTCAACAAAGAAACCCAATTAACATATAAGCAACTAAAATCCAGAACACTGCAAAGCAACAGACCATAAAAAACATGGAGATATCCAGAGCGTTTCAATACATGATTAAAATCTACAATAAGTACAAAATACATAGAAACAAAGGATATCTTATGTTTGTTCAGAATCTAAGGGGTCGTTTGATTTGGGCTTTGGAAGAGCTAATACCCACAGATAAAAATGATCAGCATAAGCTTATAAAACGTTTGGTCGGGATTTGAGAATAATTAAATTCTATGTACAAAACAGCATTAATTAATAGACCATTAGTTGCTCCTTTTTGTTTTCCTCACAAATAATACCTGCATAAGTTATGCGGGAATTTAAGTATTATTTTATGCCGGATAGAATGTGAAATAAGAATGTGGATATCAGAATACAACGCTTCAGTCCCAAACAAGTTGGGCACGGATATTAGTAATCGATTAGAAATGCTAAAATGACAAAATTAACCCTCACAATAGTAAGAAATTTTTTATGTTATTTAAAAAATAAAATATTTTAAATTATACACTGTATAATAATATGTAAAATATCAAACTAAACATCATAATCCCTACATTATGCAATCCTTGCATTACTAATCCCTAAATTACTACTCCCTAAATTACTAATCCAGGCATAACTTCAAAGAACGGTTTAAAGGAATTGAATGGAGGACTAAACGTACGAGGCCAATTATAAGCCAAGATGGGTTTCCTCTCTTTGAGTAATTTATAATGCATATCAAGTGGGAAAGTTTGATCATATTTGGATGTTTGTAGAGTTCAATCCCTCTAGAAGTAAGCCTATTGACCTCGAACAATAGTGGCAGGTCATTGTACTTATGGAAGAAATGGATTCCAATTGTGGTAGGACAGGTTCATGGAGTTGTACTATTACTTGTTTTAGGAGGGATGGGTGATACTATGTAATCCAAAAGAGAAAATAGTTGTGCACAGATACTTGTCACAGTCATTGACATTGAATAGCTGAGAATTTTTTTCAAGATAACATTTTCTTCATGGAGATACTAATTGACTCTCTGAAAAAGACTGATTCTATCATTCTACAGATACTACTAACAAAGAGTTAATTCTGAACACTTCAAATCCAAAGGAAAAGAATTTGCAGACTTACAAGTAGATCGAAATGAATTGATGAAATGCTATTGATTGAGCTGAAGTTCCAAGAAATAGAAGAGTCAGGAATGCAATCTTTTCAGGGTTATCAATTCAGAAGATATTGTTGCATTCCTAGAATTGATTTGTCGATTTTGTTAATTTCTAAGGTTGGAAGGAAATGTCTACAAGAATTTCTGACATTCCTATTCAAAACAATGTGCAGGCTTGACTTACAAAGTGCACATAGTATCATTAGCCAAATGTACCTAGTACAAGATAGACAAGTTGTTTTGCTCAATTTGTTAATAAGATACTTGCATTTCCCTTTTGATTTCTGCCTTACGCTTTCGACATAGACATAAACTTCAGATAACTAGATAAGCCAACATTAATTGTGAACTCAAGAAGAAACAACTATCCTTTCTAAAGCTACATGGAATCTCATCTACTTTATGAACTAAACTTCCATGGTCCAACTTCTCTTCTAACAGCACACCGATAGTTCTTTGTAAAATTTATTTCCAGATTGAGAATGAACTAAAAATACAGCATGCTTGTTGTCGCCAATGATACATCAATCGTTTACCCAAAATAATAAATTAAGTATATAACAGTAGCAATAAATCATTCCAAAGTTTGAAAGAATGGACCTTTAATAGCCAATTCCAATATATTCAACTCTGCGTCGAGTCAAAGCAGGGCAACCTAAAAAAAAATCTCAATCAAAAATCGAGCCGGAGTTACAAACGGAAACCCGATAAAACGGGAACCACAAGGAGATGGGTTCTTTGGTTACAGAGGAATGAACCGATGGTAGTTGGACTGATTTTCACCGGTAATGGAGATGGAGAACGGCGTACGGTGTTGCTGACTGACGGTGAGAGCCACCGTATTCAGTCCCTTCGATATCTATATCGGCTAATTTGTGATTGGAATTATTTAAATCAAATGTTCGAATTATTTTTACAATATAAAGTTTCAATAATTAATTTTGTGATTCTCTCGTGTTCAAATTGATTAGAACTCATGATTTTATTTTTTAATTATAAATAGATAAACTCATTTGTCTACGGGGTTTTGAACACCCAAAACTAGTTTTTTCTAATCTAGAAAATATACAAGATTTTCGAATACTAGCAATATTTATTTAGGGGTGTGAAAAATCGAACCGATTGATAAATCAAATCGAAAAAAATGTTATTGGTTTATTATTATTGGGTTAACGGTTAATGATTTTATAAAAAAAAATTATTAGGTTATCGGTTCAATATTGATTTTTTAATATTGAGTTATTGGGCTAACCGATAACCCATTAACAATATAACAATTTATTATTTTAATTTTTAGTCATACATAAATATCAAACACAAAATATTAATATAATCATTATATTAGATTGTAACTATAAGGACCCTACACAATTAAAATTACTTAATTAACTCTACACTCTCCATTTATCCTTTAGGTTTTAGTATTACTTTAGTCTTTAGGTTCACAACGTCAAAAACCTAAAGAACTAAGAACGATGACAACAAAGGTTAGGCAACGACTAGGGTTGTGAATTATGAGTATTTGCTATACTTTTACTACACTTGGCAAAAATTTTGCACTCAATGAGTAATTAGATTTCTTTCTTTTTTATTTCGCGTTAAATTGTTGGACAAGTCATATATTTGTTTTGAAATCATTTTCTTATTGGTTAAACCGAAAATCAAAACGTTAAAGACCAAAACCAATAACAAATATCTTATTGATTTGGTTTGGTTATCGTTTTAGCATATTTAAAAAACGAAAACCGATAAATCAAACCGATACTACTTAAAACCAAACCAAACCGATTTCAAGTATTGACAAAATAATTTGATTATCAATATGAGATTTTTGAAAAATATTGTACAAAATTAGAGTCTGATCTATTGAAAATATTTATTTATGCTTCAAAAGGCATTGACTTGAATTATATTCTAGCAATATATTTATATCTTCTAACATATATTTCTGAAATAATAATAACGTTATTTTTTTAAGATAATTTTTATTTTGATTCATAAAAAAAATGGAAAATAATCTATATATATATATATATATATATATATAAAGGAGGAACATAAGTCCGCCAATGTGGCATGCCTCATTGATCAGGAAGTAAATTTATATATTTTCACAGATTTTGTTGATTTTCTTAGCATTTTTTCTTCATTTTTATTATAAAGAATTAAAAAAAGTAAAATTAAATGCACAAGATAAATGATATTGCCATTTTAAAATGTCTATAAACGTGGCTATATTAAAAGTCAATTTCTAATTAATTTCTTACCTTTTAATTATACTTTAATGTTATTTCAAGTCCATAAAAACTACCACCGAAAGCTTCATTTTACTTTATTTTCGTTTTACTTTCCTCCTCTCCCTTCTTTTAGTCATTTTCCATCCTCATTTAAATATTTTTTTTCTTCTGTAACTCCTTTCACATGGCTTTTTAAATAATTATTAGTCATCCTTCATTTGTTTATATTTTCATTTGTAATGTAAAGATTTTATAAAAATATACTAACATAAATTTTGTTTTTTTTTTCAGGTTCTATAAGTAGAGATTTACGATTTTAAATTTGGACAACCTTTAAGAAAAAAAAGCGGATGATATTATAGAAAAAGATAAGATGGAGATGTTTCATATTTAAATTGCATAAATATGTGTACTTAATTACATTAAAAATATATTTTCTAAATATGTATTCAGGGGATTTTCATGATATGTATCCAGATTAAATGTCAAAGGTATGATTTTTTTTGTATTTTCTTGTATAATATATGACATTTGTCTATGACCTTTATTTATATTTTTTTCTTTCATATAAACTAATTATTTTACTGTAAAAAAGAAATATTTAATTTATTACAAATCTATATATAATAATAAAGTTGACTATAAAAACGGTGATGTGATCCTCTCTAAGAGTTTCAATCCAATTTATCTTTTCTTTGCCTTTTTTCTAATTTTAAAATACCAAAAAAATCATTAAAAATAATCATATTTATTTATATTTTCATCAATAGCCATATTTAATTTATTTTATCATTAAAGCTATTATTCTCTTTTCCTATAATATTTCTCAAATTCTCATCAATTATTACAAATTTTTCCATTTGATCTAAAACGAATTCCAACAAACTATTCACGATAGTTAAATTTTATTATTTTAATTTATTTATTTTATAGTTTTTTCCTTTCTTTGCTCTTTTTTTACTTTTCTTTTTATTTATTCAATTCAAAAAAATATATATCTTTGTATAATATAAATGCATTTCTTTTATCTACTTTATTTGTGTTTTTTTTTATTTTTCTTTTAATTTTTAAGTTTAACCTCCATAACGTAAATCTATTAAACTTCATTTTTTTTATAATATCATTAATTCTATGACTTTTAAGTTTTCATATTCATAACCTCCAACTACTAAATTATAAAATTTAAGATATTTTATGATATCTCTCTATTTTTAATGACAAAATAAATTCACAAGTTTTTTATTTCATGAAATTTCAACTCAAGATTATTCTTAATATTTCATTGTTCTTTGTAATATTATTATATTATCAAATTCACACTTTAACTTGACACAATGAAAAAGACTCTTGAATGTTGATTAGTTTGTCAAAGAGGGTGTTAGACAAGAGGTCAAAAGAGTAGGCATTGATTTTGTATTCTTATTTTTATCTATTGTCTTGTGATAAGGTTCCAAGGAAGATGTGCGTGTCTTTATTCTCCATGTAACTTCTATAGTTGGAATTCTTATAACTTTTTATTATTGCAAGTATGTATTTTTGCTTAGATGCAAATTAGTTATTGTAACTTTGTGTGTAATAGTATTGACTACTAACAAAGGCTAAAAAAAACTATTGCACAGAGAAATATTTATATTTTTTTCTTTAAAGATTCCTCAATTTTGTTTATATAAGCTCATTATTTTTTATTTCATGAAACCCCTACTTGAGATTATCTTTTTTATTTCATATTTGAAATAGTGTTTTCCTTAATTTTTCTTAAAGTCTTTCTCACATAACTACTAAATACTAAAACATAAGTTAAAGAGTAAAAGAGGCACCTATACATTTCTTATTTCAAGTTAAATAACAAACATTGAAGAAGAGTATTAACTACTACAAAAACTACACTACACCATATTTTTACTTCAATTTGCTGGATTTTCATTTCATGAAAAGTTTTATTTTTAAAACATAGAAAGTGTAATTCAATTTTATTTTGTTATGTACTCTTCAGTTCTATGATATTCACCTTCTTGTAGCATGTCAATTTATTTTTTTTGTTTGAGGCGGGGGATATAAAGTCAGATACTTTTACTTAATTAACTTTAATATATATTTTGAAGAAAATATAGTTCTTTTTGACCCAGTTTTTTGGTTATATAAATTTCTTTTGATTGAATAAGGGTAGGATTGAAAAAAAAACATCAGTGAAGCTTTCATAATTATATAAAACATGATTGGAAACAAATAAAAAATAAAAATAAAAACTTTATTTTGAAATAAAGGGAGTATGTAATGTAAGAAAGTGAAAAAAGTATTGAAGAAGTTAAAATAAGTTCTTTATTATCTGTGAACTGACCAAAATTATTATAACATTTTGATTATCCAAATGTCACCTTCATATCTATAATATAATTAGCTAGACAATCCAACTATACTTAACAATTTAAATTAAATATAATTTATGAATGCTCATTTTTACGTTTTAGACATTACAATTTCTATATTTTATCAAATTATTTTCATACATCTTATACAATCTATTTCAATTATCATATAATTACCGGTTGATTTAGTCTTTTTAAAAATTACATAAAATGATCGATTTTATTTTTTATTTATGTTCTAAACTCTACTTTTTAAATTTGTATACGTCATAATTTTCGACATATAAATGCAATTATCTTCACTTTGTTATGGATGGAGTGAATGGACCATGTTCTTCTTTTTTTCTCACATGCTTTTTTTAATGAGCTTTGTTTATCTTCAAGCTGGTTATATGACATTAATCAATTTATGTTTAACGAAAACTGAAAAGCACCTTTTCTTCCTTTATGTAATAGTATATTTTATTTGTTAGAAATTAGTTCAATGTGAATAACAAAATGAATTCAAATTTAAATTTTTATCTATTTAATTGAATTTGAACTAAAAACTCTTTTATATTCAAATAATATGAAAAGGTTAATTTATATTTTTGATATAATATTTTATCAATTTATGAAAATATTTTTAAATTATATGAAGTTGAACAAAAATGCTTCTAATTAATATTTGATCCCAAAATGTAATTAATAGCTTGATCCAAAATATTTAGGCCTGTTTTCACCATTCCTTTATATGTAATTACTAATAGTATATTTTATTTGTTAGGTGTAATTACCACATGATTACTTTTTAATTTCTATTTTTATTTTTTTGTTTTTATTTTTATTCCTTCTATTATTTTAAGTTCTTTTTTTATTTTTATTATTCTAAAAATTTGTAAAAGTTTATTTTTATTTTATATTATAATATTTCATTTTCTTCTTGTTCTCAACGTTACTTTACATGATTCTATGTAAAATTATCTATTTCTTTATGCCATGCTTATTTTCTCATTAGCATAATTTTATTAGTATTCTAATTTTTAAATTAAAATAGAATTTATTGTTAATTTATAGACTTACGTTTTCTTTATTAAGAAAAATAAAAATAAATCATATTTATTGCTATGTTGAAATTTAATATAAGAGTATTATGTTAAATTTTTTGTTATGAATTTATAACTTATGTTATATTTTCTTTCATTTGTTTTAGTAATATTGAATTTACATTGCACTTCATTTTTTAATTAGACTTGATAGATTATATTTTTGTCAAACATTTAATAATTTATGACATTTTATTTATATATAATTCTTTTTATCAAACATGCATTTCACGATATTCGTAGAAACTTCATACTTTTAGTTGTTACGATCAATTCAATTGAAATATATTAATTTGAAAAAATATAAATCAATTATTTTTTCATAATAGTAGTTACAGAAAATATGTTTATTAATTAATATATTTTCAAACAAGAATATATATCTTAAATATTTAATTTAATGTCATTTATAAAGTTTCTTATTTGTCTAGTACAAATTTTAAATAATTAATTTTTATTTTTAAAATTTATTATAATTTTATAATTGCAATTGTGCATCCAAACAACAACTTGGCATCCAAACAGGACATGTAATAGCTCAATGTAATTACTAAACAAATTACTATCCTAGTATTATCAATATTTCCAAACAGACCCTAATATTATGTTATTCAAATGGATCAAAATGTCTTTTTACCTATTTTCCCTTTTAAATATATTTTACTATTACATAATCAAATTCTAATTTCTCTTTATTAATGCTTTAACTAATAAATAAGGAGATTTTTTTTCCCTTCAGTCTCATTTTAACATTATGACTAAGAATAACTTCATCCACTTTTTTTCAACTGATAACATAAGTAATATATATAAAATCATAGTATTTTTATCATTAATTTTTATTTAGATAACAATAATAATATAATAAAATAAAATTATTGTTATTTCTTAATCTTTTACGAATTGAAGTAGGATAAATATTTTTCAATTAAATAATATTTTTATTTTCTTTTCTTAGTGGTATGTAAATTTTAAATCAAACTATTGATTCAAGTAATTTTGTTTAATATCACATGATTTAAAGATATTTTTAATTTTTTTTCATAAAAAGAATAAAAGAGCATGGATATCAATTTTAGACTCATGAAGTCAAATTGTGTCACGTAGCCACCAGATCTATCCGTGTGCACCTTATCAGTTTGCCACGATTTTATATCCTCACGAATTTTCTATGCTTTGAACACCCCTAACAATTAACATATGTTGTCACTTGTTGACTTCTTGGAAATGAAAGGTCACAAAAATTAATGTCTCCTAGATGAGAAACATTGAAAGCTTATGCAAAGATATTATCCCTAATCCCATAATTTCTTCTTATGACAATTTTATTTAAAATAATTCTTTAATACAAGAAAATTAGACTAACTTCATGGTCATGAATTAAGGAGTTCAAGGAGGAATTAAGAAGAATAGAATAACCTTTATTTTAGTCCAAATTGCAACAACTTATACATACGTATCTCAATTAATTTGAAATAATATCTCACACTTTACGGTCTTTAATTAATAATATATTATGTAATTTTATTTGCCATAAGTACTAGCACAAATTCTTCCACAAACAATAAGTTATTATGTAACTCTATTCGCAGTAACTCTATTCGTGAAGATTAAGAGAGATTGAAAATCCAATACTGATATTCATTATGTGGGGATAATAATTAACACATCAGTATTCAATAAGCAAAAGCTAGGAAGACCAAAGATCATATAAAAAAGAGCAAAAACTAACAAGCAATTTCTTTTTTGTTCAAATCCAAGGAAGAAACTTGATCATCAGTAGTATCCATATTTTCAGCAACCCAAGCCAAAGATCTAAGGTTCCATCTCAAAATATTATCAGTCACCTCACATGTATCATCTCTACAACTAATTTCTGGAATATCCACAACATATGACTGAATAGCCACTGTCTTATAGTAATTATTACCAATTATATGATCTTCTTTTTCTTGATGATCTTCTTGTTTATCCTCATGCAAAGTGATAGTAGATTTGAAATTCAAGAAGCTATGATCAGCATCAAGAATACTAAACACACTTACATGCATATCATCATCAAGAATATCCAATCTTTCTATGCTATTTTTACCAGGAAATCCAGAAACTAAGTTCACTTCTCTTATACTACCAACACCACCTTCACCAGAGATTAGTGTGCAGTTACTAATGAAATTCTTGTAACATTGTGGCTTGTCAAATTTTCTCACTAAAGACCATACTAAAGGAAGTGGTGCATCAATGACTTGGACTAAAAATGAAGAACATTGTCTTGGTGAAAGTTCATGAGTGTGGTGAAGTTTGATCATTTCTTCTAAACCTTTGAGTTTTTTGGTTGATTTGTACATAACATGATTGGATATTTTATGCATGTGAGGTTTGAGTAAATGTTTCTTTGCTCCATAGTGGATTTTATTGTTTTCCTTTTATAGAGGGTGTGATGCAGTGGTTGAAATTTTATTCGGTGTGCATTTGAAGAATAGCGTTTTTCGAGGGTTCTATACTGGGAGTATCTAATGCGAAAGTTGGAGAAGTAGGCGGTTTTGGTTCTGTGATGAGGATTTACTGGCTTGTAGGTAAGTATCCTCAAGACATGACCATATTTGCTTTGCAGTTGAGCACCCTATAATGAGAAACATCGACTCTTCTGTCATTGTATCGGAGATCCAACTTCTAACCAGAACATCATGTTCTTCCCAGTCTACAAACTTAGGGTTAGGGGATGGTTCTCCTTCTGCGTTTTCGATAGTCTCGGATGGGGCTTCGTCCTTGATTTTGGATGTAACTTTCAAAGTTTGCATGAGTTGAAGGATTTGTGTCCTCCAAACAAGGTAATTTGATGGTTTTAGTTTAATAGGGCAGATGGTGATGAGTTGATGGAGTGAGGAGGGCGAAAGACCTAAACTAGAGCTCGAGGATGCGGCCATATCTGGGTTTTTTTTTTACGAGAGACAGGCTTCAGGATCTAGTGTTCTAGTTAATAATTAGTTAAGCCTAAGATCTTGATACCATGAAGAAGTATTGAAGAAAACAAGATATAAGAATATGTGGCTGATTTTCTTATTCTCTTACGTTGTACTGAATAAGGTATATATACACAACCATAGCCCCTAGAGTCCTAACAGTTGCTAGCTCCTAGAGTCCTAACAATTGCTAGCTTAGTCTTCTGTGTTAGAATATGGTTAGGACTCTCATATATATGTGGCGGCTAGATTAACCCTTGTCACTAATATGCTGACTTGTATCTTCATCAGAGATTTACGATTTTATATTTGGACAACCTTTAAGAAAAAAAAGCAAATGATATTATAGAAAAAGGTAAGATGGAGATGTTTCATATTTAAATTGCATAAATATGTGTGTACTTAATTACATGAAAAATATATTTTCTAAATATGTATTCAAGGGATTTTTCATGAAATGTATCCAGATTAAATGTCAAAGGTATGATTTTTTTTGTATGTTCTTGTATAATATGTGACATTTCTCTATGACCTTTATTTATATTTTTTTCTTTCATTTAAACTAATTATTTTACTGTAAAAAAGAAATATTTAATTTATTACAAATCTATATATAATAATAAAGTAGAATATTAAAACAGTGATGTGACCCTCTCTAAGAGTTTCAATCCAATTTATCTTCTTTTTTTTGCCTTTTTCTCTAATTTTAAAATACCAAAAAATTCATCTAAAAATTAAAAAATCATTAAAAATAATCATATTTATTTATATTTTCATCAATAGCCATATTTAATTTATTTTATCATTAAAGCTATTATTCTCTTTTCCGATAATATTTCTCAAATTCTCATCAATTATTACAAATTTTTCCATTTGATCTAAAAAGAATTCCAACAAACTATTCATGATAGTTAAATTTTATTATTTTTATTTATTTATTTTATAGTTTTTTCCTTTCTTTGCTCTTTTATTACTTTTCTTTTTATTTATTCAATTCAAAAAAATATATAACTTTGTATAATATAAATGCATTTCTTTTATCTACTTTATTTGTGTTTTTTTATTTTTCTTTTAAGTTTTAACTTTAACCTCCAAACGTAAATCTATTAAACTTCATTCTTTTTATAATATCATTAATTCTATGACTTTTAAGTTTTCATATTCATAACCTCCAATTACTAAATTATAAATTTTAAGATATTTTATGATATCTCTCTATTTTTAATGACAAAATAAATTCACAAGTTTTTTATTTCATGAAATTTCAATTCAAGGTTATTCTTAATATTTCATTGTTCTTTGTAGTATTATTATATTATCAAATTCACGCTTTAACTTGACACGATGAAAAAGACTCTTGAATGTTGATTAGTTTGTCAAAGAGGGTGTCAGGCAAGAGGTCAAAAAAGCGGGCATTGATTTTGTATTCTTATTTTTATCTATTGTCTTATGATAAGGTTCCTAGGAAGATGTGCGTGTCTTTATTCTCCATGTAACTTCTTTAGTTGGAATTCTTATAACTTTTTATTATTGCAAGTATGTATTTTTGCTTAGATGCAAATTAGTTATTGTAACTTTGTGTGTAATAGTATTGACTACTAACAAAGGCTAAAAAACACTATTGCACAGAGAAATATTTATATTTTTTTCTTTAAAGATTCCTCAATTTTATTTATATAAGCTCATTACTTTTTATTTCATGAAACCCCTACTTGAGATTATCTTTTTTATTTCATATTTGAAATAGTGTTTTTCTTAATTTTTCTTAAAGTCTTTCTCAAATAACTACTAAATACTAAAACATAAGTTAAAGAGCAAAAGAGGCACCTATACAGTTCTTGTTTCAAGTTAAATAACAAACATTGAAGAAGAGTATTAACTACTACAAAAACGACACTACACCATATTTTTACTTCAATTTGCTGGATTTTCATTTTGTGAAAAGTTTTATTTTTAAAACATAGAAAGTGTAATTCAATTTTATTTTGTTATGTACTCTTCAGTTCCATGATATTCACCTTCTTGTAGCATGTCAAATTTTTTTTAGTTTGAGGCGGGGGATATAAAGTCAGATACTTTTACTTAATTAACTTTAATATATATCTTGAAGAAAATATAGTTCTTTTTGACCCATTTTTTTGGTTATATAAATTTCTTTTGATTGAATAAGGGTAAGATTGAAAAAAAACATCAGTGAAGTCTTCATAATTACGTAAAACACGATTGGAAACAAATAAAAAATAAAAATAAAAACTTTATTTTGAAATAAAGGGAGTATGTAATGTAAGAAAGTGAAAAAAGTATTGAAAAAGTTAAAATAAGTTCTTTATTATCTGTGAACTGACCAAAATTATTATAACATTTTGATTATCCAAATGTCACCTTCATGTCTGTAATATAATTAGCTAGACAATCCAACTATACTTAACAATTTAAATTAAATATAATTTATGAATGCTCATTTTTACGTTTTAGACATTACAATTTCTATATTTTATCAAATTATTTTCATACATCTTATACAATCTATTTCAATTATCATATAATTACCGATTGATTTAGTCTTTTTAAAAATTATACAAAATGATCGATTTTATTTTTTATTTATGTTCTAAACTCTACTTTTTAAATTTGTATACGTCATAATTTTCGACATATAAATACAATTATCTTCACTTTGTTATGGATGGAGTGAATGGACCATGTTCTTCTTTTTTTCTCACATACTTTTTTTAATGAGCTTTGTTTATCTTCAAGCTGGTTATATGACATTAATCAATTTATGTTTAATGAAAATTGAAAAAGTACCTTTTCTTCCTTTATGTAATAGTATATTTTATTTGTTAGAAATTAGTTCAATGTGAATAACAAAATGAATTCAAATTTAATTTTTATCTATTTAATTGAATTTGAACTAAAAACTCTTTTATATTCAAATAATATGAAAAGGTTAATTTATATTTTTGATATAATATTTTACGACCGCGCGTAGCGCGACTGAGTTACCTAGTTGAAAATATTTTAAATTATATGAAGTTGAACAAAAATGCTTCTAATTAATATTTGATCCCAAAATGTCCTTGTAATTAATAGCTTGATCCAAAATATTTAGGCCTGTTTGGAAGGACACCATGGTAATTGGATTTGGTGTAATTGATGTGATTACACTGTCTTGTCCTGTTTGGAAGGGTATGTAATTACTTGGTCAGCACGTAATTGGTGTAATTGGCAGGAGGTAATTACACTCTACAATTCACAGGTAGAGGTTGTGAATTGCTGGTAATTACATGGTGTAATTACCACATGATTACTTTTTAATTTCTATTTTTATTTTTTTGTTTTTATTTTTTTTCCTTCTATTATTTTAAGTTCTTTTTTTATTTTTATTATTCTAAAAATTTGTAAAAGTTTATTTTTATTTTATATTATTATATTTCATTTTCTTCTTGTTCTCAACGTTACTTTACATGATTCTATGTAATTTTCTCGTATTATCTATTTCTTTATGCCATGCTTATTTTCTCATTAGCATAATTTTATTAGTATTCTAATTTTTAAATTAAAATAGAATTTATTGTTAAGTAAGGTTATAGACTTACGTTTTCTTTATTAAGAAAAAATAAAAATAAATCATATTTATTGCTATGTTGAAATTTAATATAAGAGTATTATGTTAAATTTTTTGTTATGAATTTATAACTTATGTTATATTTTCAGTTTCATTTGTTTTAGTAATATTGAATTTACATTGCACGTCATTTTTTAATTAGACTTGATAGATTATATTTTTGTCAAACATTTAATAATTTATGACATTTTATTTATATATAATTCTTTTTATCAAACATGCATTTCACGATATTCGTAGAAACTTCATACTTTTAGTTGTTACGATCAATTCAATTGAAATATATTAATTTGAAAAAAATATAAATCAATTATTTTTTCATAATAGTAGTTACAGAAAATATGTTTATTAATTAATATATTTTCAAACAAGAATATATATCTTAAATATTTAATTTAATGTCATTTATAAAGTTTCTTATTTGTCTAGTACAAATTTTAAATAATTAATTTTTATTTTTAAAATTTATTATAATTTTATAATTGCAATTGTGCATCCAAACAGAACATGTGTAATTACACTGTGGCATCCAAACAGGACATGTGTAATTACAGTGTAATTATATTGTGGCAACCAAACAGGTCAATGTAATTACTAAACAGTTTAATTACTATCCTAGTAATTACACCAATTCCAATTATCAAGTGGCTTTCCAAACAGACCCTTAATATTATGTTATTCAAATGGATCAAAATGTCTTTTTACCTATTTTCCCTTTTAAATATATTTTACTATTACATAATCAAATTCTAATTTCTCTTTTTTATTAATGCTTTAACTAATAAATAAGGAGATTTTTTTTCCCTTCAGTCTCATTTTAACATTATGACTAAGAATAACTTCATCCACTTTTTTTCAACTGATAACATAAGTAATATATATAAAATCATAGTATTTTTATCATTAATTTTTATTTAGATAACAATAATAATATAATAAAATAAAATTATTGTTATTTCTTAATCTTTTACGAATTGAAGTAGGATAAATATTTTTCAATTAAATAATATTTTTATTTTCTTTTCTTAGTGGTATGTAAATTTTAAATCAAACTATTGATTCAAGTAATTTTGTTTAATATCACATGATTTAAAGATATTTTTAATTTTTTTTCATAAAAAGAATAAAAGAGCATGGATATCAATTTTAGACTCATGAAGTCAAATTGTGTCACGTAGCCACCAGATCTATCCGTGTGCACCTTATCAGTTTGCCACGATTTTATATCCTCACGAATTTTCTATGCTTTGAACACCCCTAACAATTAACATATGTTGTCACTTGTTGACTTCTTGGAAATGAAAGGTCACAAAAATTAATGTCTCCTAGATGAGAAACATTGAAAGCTTATGCAAAGATATTATCCCTAATCCCATAATTTCTTCTTATGACAATTTTATTTAAAATAATTCTTTAATACAAGAAAATTAGACTAACTTCATGGTCATGAATTAAGGAGTTCAAGGAGGAATTAAGAAGAATAGAATAACCTTTATTTTAGTCCAAATTGCAACAACTTATACATACGTATCTCAATTAATTTGAAATAATATCTCACACTTTACGGTCTTTAATTAATAATATATTATGTAATTTTATTTGCCATAAGTACTAGCACAAATTCTTCCACAAACAATAAGTTATTATGTAACTCTATTCGCAGTAACTCTATTCGTGAAGATTAAGAGAGATTGAAAATCCAATACTGATATTCATTATGTGGGGATAATAATTAACACATCAGTATTCAATAAGCAAAAGCTAGGAAGACCAAAGATCATATAAAAAAAGAGCAAAAACTAACAAGCAATTTCTTTTTTGTTCAAATCCAAGGAAGAAACTTGATCATCAGTAGTATCCATATTTTCAGCAACCCAAGCCAAAGATCTAAGGTTCCATCTCAAAATATTATCAGTCACCTCACATGTATCATCTCTACAACTAATTTCTGGAATATCCACAACATATGACTGAATAGCCACTGTCTTATAGTAATTATTACCAATTATATGATCTTCTTTTTCTTGATGATCTTCTTGTTTATCCTCATGCAAAGTGATAGTAGATTTGAAATTCAAGAAGCTATGATCAGCATCAAGAATACTAAACACACTTACATGCATATCATCATCAAGAATATCCAATCTTTCTATGCTTTTTTTACCAGGAAATCCAGAAACTAAGTTCACTTCTCTTATACTACCAACACCACCTTCACCAGAGATTAGTGTGCAGTTACTAATGAAATTCTTGTAACATTGTGGCTTGTCAAATTTTCTCACTAAAGACCATACTAAAGGAAGTGGTGCATCAATGACTTGGACTAAAAATGAAGAACATTGTCTTGGTGAAAGTTCATGAGTGTGGTGAAGTTTGATCATTTCTTCTAAAGCTTTTGAGTTTTTTGGTTGATTTGTACATAACATGATTGGATATTGTATGCATGTGAGGTTTGAGTAAATGTTTCTTTGCTCCATAGTGGATTTTATTGTTTTCCTTTTATAGAGGGTGTGATGCAGTGGTTGAAATTTTATTCGGTGTGCATTTGAAGAATAGCGTTTTTCGAGGGTTCTATACTAGAAGTATCTAATGCGAAAGCTGGAGAAGTAGGTGGTTTTGGTTCTGTGATGAGGATTTAGTCCAACAAGAAAAAATAGACGTAATATATTTCATGTCTTAGGTCACATATAGGGTCGACTTGCTAGTTTTCAAGTTGTGCCTATTTTGTTGCAGAAATTCTGCACTAAAGTTACAACCATCTTTGGATGCTTCTTATTGCACTTTTTATCCGTCAAAATATATTTTATCGTTATCTCATACCTTTTTCTAGTACTCCATCTCCGTATCCTTTCTTTTCTAAGTCACGGGACAAAAATAAAACTTTTTCTAACAAATGTGGTTTTATAACTAGAGGATTCAAATTTGAATATTTTATTAAAAATGAAAAAATTCTTACTACTCTATCATAATCTTTTTTGGTGAAAAAATTATAAAAGATAGCATTTTATTATCACTACAAATAATTTAACTTTTTAAATTTATTTTTTACTATTAATGAATAGATAATTTACAGTCACACAAATAATTTTAAATCACAAATTCTAAAAGTAAAATACCTTTCCAAATCAAAAGGAACAGAAAGGGTAATATTTAAGTAGGGTAAAGGGTCAAATATGCCCCTAAACTATTCGAAAAGGTCTAGATATATCCTTCGTTTAAAGTTTGGCTCACTTATATCGTCGCCGTCCAACTTTTCGTCTAAATATGCCCTTATGGGCGTTAGTTGGCCTGCTGGACATATCCAACTCATTTTTCATTTCTTTAAATGCCACATGGAATTGCTATGTCATTTTGATTTTACCACATGACATTTATATGAAAAATGGAAAGGGATCAATTATGCCCCTAAAAAATTCGAACCCATAAACACCTAATCCGACACATAAATCAACCCCCCTTTTAAATAAACTACCCGACCTGTTTTCAACAATTTTGTTTAAATTTTTATTTTTTTCGATAAATCCCGAAAATTAGTAATTGATTAATAAAAAATATGAAAAATATAAAATTAACGCCAAAAATATTGTAAACTTAAATTCAACAAATTTTTTAAATTTTTATTTTTTGGCATTAATTTTATATTTTTTGATTAATAAAAAATATTATTAAAAATCAATTATAGTAACCTTGCATTCAAAAATTTCAAAATTTTTATTTTTATTTTTAAAATAAAAAATTTTAAAAAAAATTATTGAAAAAAATTGTTGAAATTTAATTTAAGGTTACTATATTTATTTGTTATTTTTTGTCATTAATTTTATATTTTTTTCATATTTTTTATTAATCAATTACTCCAATTCGGGATTTTGGAAATTGTTGAATTAATTATTTATTTGTGAATTTTTGGTATTAATTTTATATTTTTTTTTCATATTTTTCCTATTTTTTATTAATTGATTACTAATTTTCGGAATTTACCCAAAAAAATAAAAATTTAAACAAAATTGTTGAAAATGGGTCGGATAGTTTATTTAAAATGGAGGTTGATTTATGTGTCAGATTAGGTGTTTATGGGTTTCAATTTTTTAGGGACATAATTGATCCCTTTTCATTTTCATATAAATGTCATGTAATAAAGTCAAAATGACATGACAATTCAATGTGACATTTAAAGAAATAGAAAATGAGCTGGATATGTCCAGCAGGCCAACTAACGCCCATAAGAGCATATTTAGACGAAAAGTTGGACGGCGAGGGCATGAGTGAGCCAAACTTTAAACAGAGCGTATATCTAGACCTTTTCGAATAGTTTAGGGACATATTTGATCATTTACCCATTTAAGTACTCCCTCCGTCCCATTTTATGTGGCAACATTTCCTTTTTGGTCAGTCCCAAAAAGAATGTCACATTTCCTTATATGGAAAGTATTTAAAGGTACAATTCCTTTTTTACCCTTGTTGGTCCCACTTAAACTTAAAATAATACTCCAATACATTTATGAGGAAAGAATAAAGTGAGTCTACTTTTTAAAGGGCAATTTGGTAAACATTTCAAAGTCTTCATTTATTTCTTAAACTCCGCGCTCCCGGCCAAATATTTGATCATTTACCCATTTAAGTATTATATTTTCATAATAAGGGTGGGTGCTGTATACGTGTACTCTTCTGGACCTGCCACGTACTCAACTGAAGTTGTTGAATGGCAACTTTTCAAGATCTATCTTCAGAAAAAGCACTGTCATTTGTCTCATTTTTGAACCGGCAAATAATTGAGCTATATTTTTATTTTTCTCTAAAAAATAAGGTCTTACTGTCCTTGAATTGGAATCCAGATTAAAGAAATTAGATTGTGATGTCATTATCTTTTATTCACATATTTTGAAACTGTAATCATCGAGTAAGATTTAAGAAAAAGTTTAGTTCTTTAGTTAAAGTAATAGTCCAGTTTTTGGTTCATGTATTATTAATTAAACTAAATATATTTAACTTATTAAATTAAACATGTAAAATTTGATCAAGCACTAATAGGGGAGTTTTTTTTTCCATTTGGTGTCTGATACTGTATTGAAGCCATATTATTCTAGATTCGCGTTGTAACTTGTATATGGTCTCATTGGAAGGGAAGCACTCCTAGTAAATTTTTTTTTATACCCAAAGCTTGAACATAGACTTCTGATTAAGTGAGGAATAACCTTATCGATTACATTACATCTTTTAATGTCGGAAAGAGCCGGAGACGAAATTTTCCAAAAATAAATCTGAAAATTCACAAATTAATGATATTCCGAAACACACGTAGCCGTTTGTTTTCTCATAATATAAAAAAAGTACTACTATAGTAAAATTTCACGAAAGAATTCGTTGTCCTTTGAGTAGATGACGTAGGAACAAAATTCTTTATACTTTTTACAAATTTGTACTACTGTTTCTTTTCTTCTTCTTCTTTTTTAAAGAAAAAAAATAAAAAAATTTATGGTAGAAAAAAAGAGATTTAAAAGAGAATTAAGATGTAAGTAAATCAAACTTTCGTAGGTGAAAATTTAAATAAGCAATCACCTTTCTACTAAAATTCATCATAAATTTGTGTTGGTTCTAAATTTAAAGTTTAAAATGGAAATTATGCCACGGTTAAGTCCAGTGGTGGAACTAAGATTTTTAATAAGGAGGTTCAAAATTTGAAGAACTGAACACAACAACTAATCGAAGGGGATTCTACATCTACTATATATACATAATTTTTTTTAATCATATATAAAAAGTAATATTTTTTGCCCGAAGGGGGTTCGAATGAATCCCTAACAAAAGGCGGGCTCCGCTCTGAGTCCAACTTTTTCTTTAATTAAAAAAAGAAAGAAAGAAAATAATCGTACGCGGCACGATCACGTTGTACCCCTACGCATTACACTGACTAATAAATATAGCAAGCTACTTGACAACTAAGGAAAAAAACGTATAAAAATAAGAATGTTAAATAGGTGGATTAAATTGAATTTAGATAAATTATAATTATTTCAGCTGAAATGAATTGAGCTAGAAAGTGACTTATAACTCAAATGATTAATTTTTATTAAGTTGTAGTTAATTTATTCATTCTGTATGTAATTATTTTAATATTTAATTTTTTTCTTTATTATAATTATACATAACGTAGCAAATGAAAATATATTTTGTTAAAAGATAGTTTGACGAATAATTCATAAAACAATTTGAGCTGCGTACATACTAGCTCAATTTTAATGAATCAAACTAATAAATTAGAGAAATAAAAATCAATCAAAACTTAAAGCTAAATAAGATGAATTATATTTTTATGATTTAATGTTAACACCCCTGCATATACATGTGAAATAAGATAGGGTACGTTGTATTCTGAATGATTATGCCTCTAATGTTTTAGATATATAAAGTTAAACAATTAATCATAAAATTTCAAATACATTTTCTATATATTTTGTGAGATAATGAAAATTAATTGAATTTGACAATATATGTCATTTATTTAGTAAATATTAACTTGCTAAGTGTCACTAGTTTGGATCAAGACAAGACAATAATTTTGCAGAATTATTAACATCTCGATGTTTAACTGTTACGACTTCTTATTTTTTTGCTACATTATTAGATCCAAAGTTATTTGATTTGTGAATTCTTGCATGACATTAGTGTTTTTATGATTTTAATTCTTTTTGGCCAACTATTAAAGTTATATACAATTACGGTTGAACTTTGAAATGATGAATTCATCAACACAAAATTTATATCGATACATGTATAAATCAGTTTTAGGACCCACTATACTTTTATCTTACAAAATAAAGGTCATAAATTAAAAATGTTTTGATCCATAAATTTTCATTAAATAAGACATATGTAATGCACCATCAAATTTACTAAAATTTTGTTTGTAAAATATGATTAAGCATATTTAACTTTTAATTAATCTGTTTGATATTGTAGAAAATAGGGACAATGCATTAATTAGAAATAATGAGATTGAATGAGTGACAGTTATAACGAGATCGGAAAAGTGGTAGAAGTGAAGCAGAAGAAGAGGAATGGCCGGAAGTGTAGTGGAAATTGCCATAGCCATTGCCAAACTAACCCTTTCCTCAACCCCGACAAACCCCTTCTCTCAAATCACAAATACTATTTTATAATCACACAGATTCAGATTCGGAAATAAATAACGAATTACAAAAGCAAAGTCAGCTCTATTCAGATTCAGATGGTATGATTTCAAGAACCATTCAACACTTCTCGTCCTTCAATACTAGGTAATACAGTATTTTTCATCTGGGTACCCTTCTTTACTATTGTTTAGCTTTTATAGCTTTCGGATTTGGTGATATTGAGTATAATGCTATATGGGGTTTTTGGTTTATGACAAGTAACAATATGATTGTTTTTTCTTACTTGGGGCATTACCAAATTTGCAGCATTGGAGTTTTATGTGATCTAAGTTTCAATTTTTTGCTGCAATCTAATTACTAACCCTTTTGTTGGGGTTATAGTCATCCAAATCTTTACAAGCTGAGTACTTTTCTATTGGATTAGCTGTGTTAAAGGAGTATTTGTTTTTTTTTTTGATTGCCAATCTTTGGATGGAGTAACTCTGAGCGTCCCTCGTGTGACGGCCTAGCTTAGGATAAGAGTCCCACGTTGGAGAAGCGCGGAAGAGCTGCTGGGTGTACAAGTAGGTCGTTCACCCTAGTGACGCGTTTTAAATCCTTGGGGTCTAGGGTCAGAGTGGACAATATACTAGTGGGCTGAGCTGTTACACCTTGATGGACATTCTGTATGAGGGATGGGTTGGGGTTATTTTTCTATTTAGGAAATACAGTATTAAAGTCAAAGATTTTACTATATTGCTCGAGTTATCCTTGCAGATAATTAATCTATGGCTGTTTTTGCTTAAGTTAGTCTTGGAATGAGATGAAATACATGGTGTCTTTAGCTCGAGACAGTTGCACCTGTAAAGTTCAGAGTTTTACTGCATTAGGATGATGGAATCACTCATTAAAGGCAGTGGAATAGCTCAGGCTGTTTTAGGGCTGAAAATATTGATTTGTTGGATGGAAAGGCATGACAGATGTTTTCTGGGGTTCTGCTGTGTTGTTACTATAAAAGGTGAAACTTAATGGTCAAAGAAAATTAGAGGTGTGGTTAACATGGTGATGTCAAAGTGAATTTTGATATTTCATACTGGGATGCTGAAAGCCTGAATTTTGAGTAGTCAGCTGATGGAAAGAATGAAGTAAGGTGATATAATTAATCTTTTTTCTCTCCGAAGTCCTATCCTTCTGAAAAAAAAGAAGAAGAAGAAATGATTAAAGTAGCAGGACATTCTTTCTTTAGGATTGATAGAAACATGTGCCACTCAAGATTAGCATGAGTTGAAAGATAAAGACAGTGGACTCTTAAGGAAGTTGATAGTGGCCTTGGTCATATAAATCAAAGCTTAGAGTGTTTGTGCCAGAATAAAGAAAATTAAACTAACGGACCATTTCAAAATAAGTCCCTGTACAACTTCTGCTCGAGGCTGCAGCCGTTCAGCTCTTAAAAATAACAATGTCGATTATATCACTGGTAAATTTCCTAGTTGAACTCAAAGCACTTACCCGGGAAATTCACATATCTGGGGATGAGGATAGTTGGGCTTAAATCAAAGGGAAGCTCGATAATCATTTTCATTTCTTGTTTTTATCTAATTCCTTGCTGCAGAAATGAGTGCAAATACTTTTCCCAAATCCATGGGCAGTCCTGAGAGATGTTTACTGACCAGAGATTTTTGTTAACAAGTAAAAGTAGCTTTTGCTCAAAATATTCAGATATCTTCATAATAGTTTTAAAGAAGTTAACTTACCTCCCTTGTCATGGACACACATACTCACAGTCCATTTTTGTTTCCATGTGCTTTGTATCAGGACCTTCCCCTAGGAATAATCGCATCGACTGCTTCATTTTATTAGAATTCTAGGCAACATGAAGTTGTGGGGGCAGAAAGCCCACATTTAAATAATCAGATCAGTTCCTGGAATCTTACCAGCACATTCAATGACCTTTCAGTCCAATATCTGGTTTTGGATGTTGATCTCATTCAAAAGAGGCTTGCAAGTTGCAAGAGCTATGCACAATTAGCCTGGAATGGAGGTTATCCGAATATGTAAATACAAAATTCTGTAAAAAGAACTCCAATATATTTTCTCTCCCTTTATGTGTTTTTCACCCAAAGTTCAGAGGAATATCTTCTTAGCGAGGGAGGCCTGATCTCACATATTTTTTTGAGGAAGGGAACAAAAAATTAATGCACTTTTTTGCTGGAAAAAAGAGGGAAATATTTGTTGTACATTTAGACTTGCAATATTTTGTCCATGGAGAAAACTGTTATCTAATTTATGCACAATGCTTCAGTTTTACCTAGTTAGTTACTGTCTTGTTTGAAGTGTCTCCTTTTCTTAAAGCTAGAAAAGTACATTTGACCCTACTGTTACCATTGTCAAAAAGAGAAGTACAAATGACCCAGGCTCAGTTGTACGCTCATTTAGTTGTTTTTGCCCAATATGGGTCAGTTTCTTACTATTTTGATTTCTACTGGTGTCTCATGTAGTCTGGAAAGTCAGAGTTAACTTGAAAGAACTAGCCTAACACAATCAGTTTGCAACTGCTTTTATTTGTGACTCTGGGCTATGTTTTTTATTATTTTATCTCTAGTATCTGGCTATGCTTTTGGACGTTTCTATTTTATGTTTTCCTCAGATTTGGTTTGCTTGCATAATTTGTCAGTCGAATAGGTATGAATGTTATTGGATATGAAAACTTGACACTGAACTTCATCAAAAGTGAAAACTAGACTTTGGACCAAGTTCCATCCCTTTGATACTAATAAAAATATGGTCTTAGCCTGCTCGCATGGGTAGGATTGGATATTTGAAGCTTAGACGATATAATATGGAGACACAAATGGTAAACCAAGAAATTGGGATAAACCTGGAGCAAATTTAATTTGTCAGAAACTCAGGCAGGCCAAGGGGGAGAATTGTTGGGTGTTTGCCCTGATTTTCTTACCATAATTGAGTTTTCCTTTTCCAACAATAAAAACACATTTTTCCATATTTGGCTAGTCTTTTCTCTTCTAGGAAATGATTTATGACTCTATAAATAGAAGCTCATTCGTTCTAATTTGGTAGCATCCACAATGTAGTTCTAAGAGCTTTTAGAGTTTTGTTTAGGGGGAGAATTTGTGAGAAATCAATCAGATGAAACTTGTGTGTGATAATCAAGCGGTCCGTCATATCGCATCAAAATCCAGTATTTCATCACATTGTGACTGACTTTCACTTTGTCAGTGAAAAGATACTCTTAGGAGTTATTGTTACAAAATTCGTGAAGTCGAGTGATCAACCGACATATATCATCACCAAGTTCCTCACTAGCCCTTGTATCAATTACATTTGTTACAAGCTGGGTACATATGACTTTTATGCACCCGCTTGAGGGGAGTGTTAGAATAGGAATAAGAACAAGAATAGTATATAGAATCCTACTTGGAATGGTTGTCATATAGTGTCTATAAATAGGGTTTTCAGTGTAATAATGTAGATACACAATTCAATAATATTTTTCTCTTATATTTCTCACAACCATATAAGAAGACCCATTTTTAAATCCCCAATTGATGCGAGATCTAACAGATTCAGCCTCTTCTCAGTGACTAGTAAATTTTCTTAAAATGCGAGCAATACACCAAATCAATTTCCAGTTATTTTTTTTTTGATAACCGAGAAATCCGTCTGTGACCCGCCCTTTGGACCAATCACAGCCTTCTTAACTCGGTAGATAATGGGCCCGCCCCTCTACCCTTCTCCACTTAAATACCGGGCTTTGCTTTGCATGGTGTGGGGCTTGAACCTGTGACCTAAGCCACAAATCCTCCACCTTTTGCCACTTGAGGTAGGCCTTGGGGGCATCAAGTTCCAGTTATTTACTTCAGCATCTTTCTGGACAACAAGGTGTGCACTTCATTAACTGTAAAATTAATTACATTTTGTTGTCATACTTTTACCAGGACATCTCATAGAGCTTGTCTGAAATTTTTCTTGGAGATATATTGGATTCGTGTACAGTTATCAGTTACGGGTCACAATCTGCTGAACATGATATAGAATTTTGAATCTTTGAGGAGATGGAAAAGACAGGAAATGATACCGGGCCAGCAGAGGCTCTGCCTCCCGATTCTCCTTGGTGGCCAGCAGATATTTCAGACAAACTGCAGTTGATCACTCTGGTTTCTTCCGAAGATAAAGTAAACTCTACTGTATTGAGCAGCAAACAGGAGCGAGAGGGCTTAGCATCAAAGAGAGCGTCTCAGATTCTGTGGGACACAGGGGAACTTGCAGAGCCTATTCCTGATGGTTTCTACTTTGTTATTCCAGTGAGTAGAACATAGTTTTGTGTGGTCTGGGATTCTTCTCCTTCTTCACTTGGATGAATTCTCTTAATATGGAAGGATGAGAAATTGAATCATATGTTTTTAGTGTAGCACACTATTTTTTTTTTGGGTCAATTATGTTGCTAACATGACATTCTGAATATGTACCTTTTGTTTGCTTTGGTTCTTTTCTGGATGGGATCTTGTCAACTCAATATTGTTCTAATTCTTGAATTTCTGCAGGAAAGAAGATTCAAGGAGCTATTCGATACTATTCCATCTTTGGATGACCTTTATGCTTTGGAGACAGAGGGTCTTCGACCTAATGTTATTCTTGTCAATATGCATAAAGATAAGAAGCTTTCCATGTTAAAACAGCTCACTCTCACTTTAGTGAAAGGATTGAGTTCGACTCCAGCTGTAGTTGTGAAGAAGATTGCAGGGTTGGTGCGTCATCTATTATTCTGTTGCCTATACTGGGTTTAGTTCTTGTTAGTTTCCTTTTACTATTAGAAGGCATGATAACTTTTCTTTTACATTTTCCAGTAGTGTTGGCAACCATAATGCATATATTAGATTAAGCTGTTATCAGAATATTGCATAAATAAGATTAAGCTGTAATCAGAATATATGTATAATATTTATTATATTTTGCAGAGTTGAAAAAGGAAACTGAAACTACATTACCATCTTCTCTCAAATACTAATTAAGGTTTCTCAAATGTAAGAGTTCAACAAACTTAAAAGTTCTCAACAAATTATTTCTAAGTATGTAGTTTCTACGTATTCTTGAATTTTTTTCAAAAGTTTTCCTAGTTTCTTGAACCAATTATTCCTTTGGAAACAACAATATCCATATGGAGGGTTTTTCAATTTTAATTTCCATATAATTTTGTGGAACTATGTGATACCGGAAAGGAAAAAGATGAGCCCAAGATTTGTTATCAAAATGATTTTTTTCTGATTAATTATTTTTCATTCAGTTTTTGTTATCTGTTTCACTTTTCTAAATGCATCATATGAATTTGGCAGTCCTTTAATGCATGAAGCCATCTAGGACTATCATGCAGGGGAAAAACTAGTCTTGATATAACCCATAATTCTGTATGACATATGCTTATTGTGTAACTGTGAATTAAGTTTTCTAAATTAAAAGATGACTTAACTTCTAGCGTATTTAGCCGAAAACTCTGTTTTCTTGAGTTGTGTGGTTTTAGTCTGACAGCATACACTGTGGTTAGGTTTGTGATTTCTATAAGCATCCTAAGTACAAGTCCACTCATGTGAGTGGTACACTTGAGGAAGTCTCACATGCTTTGGGTAGTCAAGGAATCCACATGCTGTGCCAAATAAAGGATGGTTCCTGCCATTCTCGAGCAATCTTATTCAAAGTTCTTGCTGATACTGTGGGCCTTGAGTGCAAGCTGATTGTGGTGAGCTTTTTATTTCTCTTACAAAATGTCAGTCTGCTTTCAGTAATTGGAAAAAAAAGATTCTTTTCCATCTTTTGTGTTTAAGTAAATCTCATTCAGTTGAATTTTCAAGCTTCCGTTCGATGCACAATCATTCTGGAGTTTCTTCTCTTCTTCTTCCCAACCCCTATTTCTTCTTTCAATTCCCTCCATTTTATCTTCTAACTAATATTAGGGTTTCCCAAGAGGAGGAGCGCTGGAGTGCGCAGATTCATCTAAGCACATCTGTGTCACAGTCATTCTGGATTCTATAGAATTACTGGTTGACCTTATGCATTATCCCGGCAAGCTGTTTCCTTGTTCACCGAAGCAGCTACATCGCTCACATTTCTTTGGTGAGAGTGATTCTGTAGAAACTGATTCATGTAACTCACCGATGGATCCCATTAGTCCTACCTGTTTCAGTTCCGACTACAGTGGCACTGGAAGGTAAGGGTATAAAGCTTGGGGAGGCTAGTTTGCATGATATTTGTTTAGAATGCAAACTTTTTATCCCTTTCAAACTAATTGTTCTGGTTGACCTGACATGATTTATATATATATATATGTGTGTGTGTGTGTGTGTGTTATTTTTTTGATGAGTACACACTAACCATTTTAAATAAAATGACATTTATATTACCTAATGTTAGTTGGAAAGAATGTGGGCCAAAGTTAATGTTCTTATGCTGGTGATTGGTGAAAATTAAACTCCTGTAACGTGGGCAACATTTAGAGTTTTTAGTTATTCGTCAGTCCATAAAGATAGTTCTAGGCCTATCTCAGTTATCCTTGTCCACTTCCGGTAAACGTAAAATTTACTACTTTTCTCTATTATATTCTCCCGAACTGTTCCGAATTCATAAATATGGCAAGGATATCTATATTGCAAGTAGGGAAATGCTCCCGAAATAATTATGTAATTAGGGGCATTATAGGATTGTAAACTAAATTACATGCATGAAGATAGACTTCTCAATTCGTCACTGCTGGCTCGTCCCCAAATCTCAGACGTCAAGGACCTTGTCACCAGAAAAATTACTGGCAGAGGTTCATCCTGGGAAAAGTGGGTTTCTGTACTTCCTAAATGCCACCTTGGCTTTTTGTTACTGGTACACGCATGTGAGTGTTACAACTTTCTAGAAGAACAGCCATAATTCTGGCTGAATAGGCATGATTCTGCCAGAGTGTCATCAGAAAGATGGGCGGAGACGTCGAGTCAGTCACCAAAGAGAGGCTCTGTATTGCTATTAACAATCATTGAAAGAGGTCCAGTGCTGTCGAAATTATCATCTATAAGAGGCAGGAATAATAAACAATGGGAATGCATAATTTTTTGTCTCGGTAGATGTTGTTAGACAACCTACTGGTAAGCAAAAGCTACTTAATCCCTACCAAGAATGTAGAGGCACTGAAACTTGTACATGAGAAGAGAAGAGAAGAGAAACTCTTGTTAAAATTAGTGGTTAACAACATATAAGTAATATAAGAGATTTTGTATAGAAGTTTGAGCTACTGACATGCCCCCAAGGCCTAGCTTAAGTGGCAAAAGGTGGAGGATTTGTGGCTTAGGTCGCAGGTTCAAGCCCCACATCATGCAAAGCAAAGCCCAGTATTTAAGTGGAGAAGGGTAGAGGGGCGGGTCCATTATCCACCGAGTTTAGAAGGCTGTGATTGGTCCAAAGGGCGGGTCACAGACGGATTTCTCGGTTAAAAAAAAAAAAAGTTTGAGCT
The DNA here is from genome assembly GCA_029007595.1 of Solanum commersonii. Taxonomy (NCBI): domain Eukaryota; kingdom Viridiplantae; phylum Streptophyta; class Magnoliopsida; order Solanales; family Solanaceae; genus Solanum; species Solanum commersonii. The sequence goes on along the minus strand of JAJTWQ010000288.1, from coordinate 3,470 downwards.
ATTGACATAAGGAAAACAACAACATCATACCCAGTAAAATATGGAGAGTTTCCTAATTCTAGTGATTTCAAATTGCTATGCCATAGTCATCAAGAATTTTGTGGACAATTCCTTTTATGATTCTCTTGACTTCCGATAGGGAACACTCAACATCTTGTGGTACTGTTTATAACCCATTCAGAATCAACTAACTGTTCTAGTCTGGCTTTCATGTTTTAAGTTGTTGACCAATAGACTTCTATTCTATTTCAGTCTTTGGCATCTAAAACTTATGTGATGTAACACATGCATAGCATTAGTTTTCAGCCATTGAAGTTTGGCACCTATGGATCTTATCAGTCTAAAGTTTGTCAATATTTTCCATCAAAGTCATATCACACATTAATTAGGACATAGGAAGTTAGGAAGTTGGACATAACTACTAACAATAAAGATAAAACTTTTTCATTAAAAGAATAAATTAGAATTTTGATTTCGTTTCACTTATGCATGTGAAAAGGCAGTCCTTGTATCAGCATAAGCTGCATGAATCCCAATGACTTTATTTGGCCCATCTGTGACAAGCATATAGCTGCAGTTCGATGATGAGGAAAGTTTGAGTAATGATGCAGTTGCTTTCAAAACTCTGTATGGATAAACATCTTTATATTCTGTCCAGTCTTCTTCATCTTCCTTAATTTTCCTAGATTTTACAAGGAACAAATTACTCTCATTGTTCCTTTGAGTACTGCCTTGTGTTTTCTGATGTGTTATTCACTTTCTTCAGCGTATCACACAGTCAGCCCGATGACAAAAGTTCACTTTGGCATGGAAGGAACAAAGTTGTATCTGAACAGAGGGCCTCAAGTTCAAGGTTCAGTTTGTCTTCTAGCCTTCCAGGACTTAAGATACAGAGAATCCTAAGTCTAACTTATCCAGATTAAGTAGCTGAAGTTAGAGATTCAACTCCCAATTGCTTTCTGATGTAATTGTTCTTGCATGCCAATGATCATTATCCTCTTCCTTAGAAGATGATCTATTTCATGTCTCCTGAGAGATACACTAAGGAATATGAGTTCTGTTTCAAATGCAAGCGATGAGGGTCTTACAACTTGAAACTTAATTTGGTCATGGACTTAACTAAAGGGACTGTTTTCAATGAGATGAAGTCTCTGCAACTAATCCTCTGATTAATTTGATCCAATCTGCAAATACAAACAATCCCAAAAGATCCTATCCTGTGAAACCTTGTAATTAGTTTAAAATGAAAGAGAGTTAAAGTATTCTTATGATAGATATCAGTTGAATTGATTGATATTTATTTTATTTAGTTATTGTTAATGTTTTTACTTATAAAGGTTAGGAACTATAAGTTTCTTGGGTTTCTCCAGAAAGAGAAATTAAAGAGAGGTGGACTCCATGCAGCTTTTGAGCTCCAGTTTGGATTTGGCCTTTTTCTTTTCTGTTCCCATTTCTAATGACTTCTTCCTTTTATGCTTGTTGGTCAGTTTACCAAATAAATTAATAAATAATTAGAAGAAGAGATTTCTTCATTCAGGCTTGGAATATAAAATTTATAGGGCTGGACCAGGAGGCATAGACCTCTAAAAGTTGCATATTCAGTTGCAACCTACTGATACACTGCTAGATGATTACCTAGTTATATACCTAGATGTAAGTTTTGGTACCAAAATTGTACAATCTTATTCATCCATAGAGATACATATTTATAGTATAGAAAACTGACTAACTAGCTATCAGATCCCTTGATTCTGGCAGATTTGAGAATCAAGGGATGATTTTATTGATCTAATATCCTAACCTATTCAATAGCAAATCAGATATGATTTTATAAGATCAATTTAAATCCTATAAAATCATATCTGATCACACTTTAGATATTTACAAATCAACACTCCCCCTCAAGTTGGCATGTAAATATCTGTCATGCCTAACTTGCTTACAAGATTTTCAAACTTTGGTTTAAACAAGCCTTTCGTGAAAATATCCGCAATTTGCTGATTTGTTGTGACGAAAGGCATGCACACGTTCCCTTCTTCAACTTCTCTTTTATGAAGTGCCTGTCCACTTCAACATGCTTTGTTTTGTCATGTTGACCTGGATTGTGAGCAATACTTATGTCGGCTTTGTTGTCACAGTACAACTTCATTGGTAACACAAACAACTTTTTTAGTTCTTCCATCATCTTCTTGAGCCAAATCATTTGACAGATCCCATGGGCCATAGATCGGTATTCAGCTTCAGCACTGCTACGAGCTACAATATTCTGCTTTTTACTCCTCCAAGTCACGAGATTTCCCCAGATAAAAGTATAATATCTTGATGTAGACATCTTATCAATAGTAGAACCTGCCCAATTTGCATCTGTAAAGCTTTCAATGCCTCTATCTTGACCTTTTCTGAAAAACAATCCTTTCCTTGGTGAACTTTTCAGATATCTTAGAATCTTGTAGACCTCTTCTTGGTGCTCTTCTTTTGGAGAGTGCATAAATTGACTCACTAAGCTTACAACAAAAGCTATATCAGGTCGAGTGTGTGATAAGTAGATCAACTTCCCCACTAGTCTCTGATATTGACTTTGGTCAACTGCATTTCCTTCTTTGTTTCCAAATTTAATATTTGGATCAATAGGTGTTTCAGCTAGACGACAACCTTTTAGAAGATCTAGTACATACTTCCTTTGTGACACCATAATGCCTTCTTTTTATCTTGCTACTTCCATGCCAAGAAAATATTTCAACTGACCTAAATCTTTGATCTCGAATTCTGAGGCCAACTGTGCCTTTAAATTCTTCATTTCGGGCAAGTCATCTCCTGTAAGTATAATATCATCAACATACACTATCAGGATAGTTGTCTTTCCCTCAAGAGAGTGTCGAATGAACATGGTGTGATCTGCTTGCCCTTGAGTGTACCCTTGTTTTTTTACAAACTGAGTAAATCTCTCAAACCAGGCTCTTGGAGATTGTTTGAGCCTGTAGAAAGATTTCTTTAGCTTGCACACTCCAGTTCCATACCTTTCTTCAAAACCCGGAGGAGGATCCATGTAGACTTCTTCTTCGAGTTTTCCATTCAAGAATGCATTCTTCACATCTAGTTGTTGAAGGGGTCAATCAAGATTGGCAGCAATGGTCAGAAGAACCCTGATTGAATTCAACTTGGCAACTAGAGCGAATGTCTCAAGATAGTCAATTCCATAGGTCTGAGTGAACCCTTTTGCTACCAAACATGCCTTATACCTCTCCAAGGACCCATCTGATTTAAATTTGATGGTAAACACCCACTTGCAACCCACTGTCTTCTTTTCACGTGGTAGTTCCACCATTTCCCAGGTTTCATTTCTCTTAAGAGCATTCATCTCCTCTAGAATTGCCTCTTTCCACTCGGGAACATTCAAAGCATCCTGCACATTTCTTGTTATCTCCATTCCAGATAATTGAGAAAGAAAAGCTATATAGGAAGGAGATAAG